>SJYA01002795.1:5555399-5608460 GCA_006410615.1 Neotragus moschatus | reverse complement strand
CTCTAGGTGAGTGATCACACCATCATGATTATCTGGGTCATGAAGATCTGTTTTGTATAGTTCTTCTGTGTATTCTTGACCCCTCTTCTTAATATCTTCTGTTTCTGTTAGGTCCATACCATTTCTGTCCTTTATCGAGCCCATCTTTGCATGAAATGTTCTCTTGGTATCTCTCATTTTCTTGAAGAGATCTCTAGTCTTTCCCATTCTGTTCTTTTCCTCTATTTCTTTGCATTGATGGCTGAAGAAGGCTTTCTTATCTCTTCTTGCTATTCTCTGGAACTCTGCATTCAGATGCTTATATCTTTCCTTTTCTCCTTTGCTTTTTGCCTCTCTTCTTTTCACAGCCATTTGTAAGGCCTCCCCAGACAGCCATTTTGCTTTTTTGCATTTCTTTTCCATGGGGATGGTCTTGATCCCTGTCTCCTGTACAGTGTCACTAACCTCATTCCATAGTTCATCAGGCACTCTATCTATCAGATCTAGGCCCCAGGGTAATCATTTTACTTTCCTAGACTTCTTTAAGGATTCCTTTCCCCCCATCACCAACATCCCCTTCCTTTATTAATCTCACTTCCCTGTTACTTCATGCTACTCATCATAACCTAGAATTATATTGTCAGTTTGTCTTTTTGCTCAGTCTCTCCCCACCTAACCTTGTTTTTCTTTTCACCATAATAATCCTACTGCCTAGAACATTTGGTGGTGTTGGGGGGGTCGAGGTAGGTTATATTAGCTAGGTTTCCCAGGTGGCTCAGTGGTAAAGAATCTGCCTGCCAATGAAGGAGATGTAGGTTCTATCACTGGGTCGGGAATATCCCCCTGGAGAAGGAAATAGCAACCCAACCCTTTATTTTTGCCTGGAGAATTCCATGGACAGAGCAGCATAGTCAGCTATAGTCTTTGGGATTGCAAAGAGTTAGACATGACTTAATGATTGAGCACACACAGTGTACAGGTTATATTAGCCAGGGATTTTGGAAGTCAAAAAACTGACACCAATCCCAGTTAATCAAGCACATAGGTTACCTAGTCAGAAACAAAGCCCAAAGAACATGTCCAGTATGATGAGAAAACTACTGTCTTTGGTTCTGGGTATTTATACTGCTGACTCCACTAAAGCAGAGTCTGGTGATGGAAACACGGCTAGCTCTGGAAAGTAGATAAGGCTTTACTCACTGTTCTGCTGGCACAGCACATCATTGAAAACAAAGTCCTAGTCTTTCACATCACCAGGTCTGATTACAAAATTTGTTTGTTTGGCAAAGCATAGATTTGATGCCTGTACCCCTTTCAATAACGTTGCATTTTCAGTCTCTGCTGTGGTAGATGAGCTTGGCCTCATACAGAAGAGGTTCAAATATAAGAAGGGGTTCATATACACCTAAATATAGGTAGGTGGCCAAAACGAAGGATAAGTGTGCCCATTCATCTCAGATATTTCTTCAATGAATAAATCCTAAAATATATTCAAAATATTATTAGACTAAGTTTTAAGTAAATACATGTAATTATGAATGTTCTCATATTTAACTGCTATCAATTACTCTTTATTCTAATTCTAGTTTCCTTCTTCCAGACTTGAATAAAAAACACCTATGTTTCCAAGCAGCTTGAATTTCTTTAACAACAATGTGGGAGAAAATGTGAGAATCTTTTCAGATTCCCCTTAGACTTATTACCCAGCTGCTGGGAGAGTGATCAGCCATCATCTGACAGGCCCTTCTACAACGGCGTCATCTGGAGGAAGCCATATTCCCTAAGAGTGGACCTCTTCTCAGGGTGGCCTGCATCCAATAGCTGATCAAAATGGGAATATAAAGGCTTGAACCTTTGGCCCCAGCTCCAGATAACAATTGGCTCCAAAGCCGATCAAAGCTAAGAGTTCCTCACAGGTTCAGTCCAGGCTGGCATTTTACTTTCCAAATGCTTGACTTCTCCTGCTACCCAGCCCTGCTCTCTTCCCCTGCCTTCACAAATTTTGACCCCAAGGGCACTCCTTAATAAACACTCTCAAGCTAAAATGCCTTTCAGAGTCTACATCCTGGGGAACAGTCAGGCATAGTTAGTACCACTAGTGATCCAAGAAAGCAGGCATTCAGGTGGAACTGAAACACTCTGGGAACTTTCTGATGTAATGTAAGTATTCTATATGTAAATTGGGTTAACATTTACATTTGTGTACAGAAAATCTGTGTAAGTTTAATAAACAATTTTAAATAAAAATAAATAACTTTAAATTAAAACATGTATATGTAATTTGTTTAATAAAATTTATTTTACCTTTTATAAATTATACCTCAATAATATATAAAAAGAGAAAAGGCAGAAAACTAAGAGTGCCTTATTGATTAGGTGGCTTCCAGTTCCTTTCACAGTGGGCACTGACATATGATGTAAAAAAGATAGCTGCTGCTGCTAAGGTGCTTCAGTCGTGTCCGACTTTGTGCGACCCCATAGACAGCAGCCCACCAGGCTCCCCCGTCCCTGGCATTCTCCAGGCAAAAACACTGGAGTGGGTTGCCATTTCCTTCTCCAATGCACGAAATCGAAAAGTGACAGTGAAGTTGCTCAGTCATGTCCAACTCCTAGCAATGCTATGGACTGCAGCCTTCCAGGCTCCTCTATCCATGGGATTTGCAAGGCAAGAGTACTGGAGTGGGTTACCATTGCCTTCTCCGAACAAAGATAGCAGATAATTCCTACTAGCAAATATCAGCTAATAGGTAGTCAGTGATGCCTTCTGGTCTTTAGTTGAAGGTGTTAGTTTGGAAAGAAGGCCTTTTGTGAGGCATTCTCATTGCAACAAATCTATTAAAGTTAAAGATGATTAGGTTCAACTGACAAACTGCTAAAATGAGATCATATGCTAGCTGCTATATTCTATCTGAATAAGTTAAATCACTATCAAGACAGTACAGCTAGAACAAGGTAATTACAGGACATTATAATTTTCTCCCTTAAGCTAAATAGCTTTTCAACATAAATACAAATAGCAGGTATTGCCTGAGAAACTATTTAGTGTTTAGCACCCTTTTGATTTTGCTTCAAAATTCCAGTGAACACAGACCAAACAATTAAATTTGATGGCAATGCATAACTAAGCCTTTATCTAAATAAGTACCTAAACATCTCAAGGATCAAAATTTGAACACTTTGGTGACCTTTCATTTACAGATGCAGAGAAACTGATAGAACATTGAATATCCTCAACCAAAAGTTAAATGAAAACCAAGAAATATCACTGAGAACACTTTCTCTAGTTTTAAATGTCACTACTACATAGAAGTCTGGAAAATAAAATTTTTAAATTAAATTTGTACTTTTCTTTCCTTGTAGTTTCCCCTCCTCCTCACTGCAAAAAAAATTCCCTGATTTTAAACAAGTAGAATATTAACACTGAAGTTACCTCACAGCTATGGCATCTTTAATTATTATTTTCAGAATATAGGTAGAAAAATGGAACTGAGAAATAGCTTGCCTCAAGGAACAGTTCAGGTTGTAAAGCACTGAATCAACCAAAGCAGGAATTCTCAACCTTACCATCCTACTAACAGATTCTAGGTTGTAGCCTCAAGAAAAATATGTACCCAAACATCCTATGCTGAAAAATAATTTAGCTTAGAAAATAAGTTGAACCTCCTTTATGCAGAAGCAGGGTTTTTGGCGTGACTTCAGGTTAGTGAGAGGAATCCACTCCCTTATTAAGACATATCCAACTATGGAAATAATGTGCAGCTCCAAAATTAGTAACAGTTTTATTATTACCATGGTGTGGAAATAAAGTATGTTCTTTTGCTCTGTTATTCAGTCTGGTTAATTATCCATGTAAAGCTATTCCTGGCAACTCCAAAGCCAAAATTCTAACTTAAACATTGTTAGTGTTAAAAGAGAGAGATTTCTGCTAAAGGAAAAGTCTTGCTTAATTCTAATATATATGCTGTACTTTTTTGACTCAGAGGAATGTGATCAACCGCCACTAACACTGAACACTCTAGTTTCAAGACTAAATAGATAACACACTTTTTTTTTTTTTTTTTTTTGCTAATCAGACCACTCACATGATATGAGGCACATTGGTTTTATATATCTATACCTAACAATGGCAGCATTCAAAATGCTAAAATAGCAGCAGGAAGAGGAAGAAAGTCATAAAGAACTCAATATAAAGCTTCCATGAGCACCACTGTATTTAGGGGGTTTACTTAGGCAATGAAGCATAAAACAACAATTTACAGCACAAATACACTATTATAAATCATGACAATGTAGAGATTGGAAAAACAAATATACTAAGATTGGAAAAGGGAAGGACATTAGAAAGTTGCTGCTATATTCCAAAGATGCCTGAACTAAGGCAATAGGAGGTGTGATGGGAATCATGAACCAAATTTGGAAGACATTAAGTGTCTAGAATTAATGAGACTCAGCACCCAATGGAGGAAAAAAGGGGAAAAAAGGAGGAGTCATAGGAAGCTCCTACTTCTGTGGATTCAACTTGGGCATCACCTTTTCCAAGAAGTTTTTCCTGAGTCCACTATTTGAGTTCTATGTGCTTTTTTGTGATATAAATGTCTATGGCACACACTTCTACCATTGTGTTTACTAAATTGTGATGTTATTCTCTGTTCATGTGTTTTCTCTCCTATTGGTCTCTGTGATAGAGGGCAAGGACCTTATCTCATAAGGTCTCTAATAGCTCTGTACTCCAGAACTTAGTGCCTGGCATAAAACATTTAAAAACAAAAAGAAAAAAAAAACTTATGAAATAAAGAAGGATGCAGATGATGCCACCAACTAGGATAGAAAATACATAACAGAAGCAGGTTTATTCTGGGGAAGGAATATGCTGAGGTAAGATAATAATGTTAGGTTTTCCTTATGTGACTATGACATGTGCAAATACAAACTGTGAGTCTGAAAGTTGAAGATCAAGAGAGAGATTCAAAATAGAATTAGTAAGTATCAGAAAGTAAGTGGTACAAGCAATAACTAAAACCTTGTGCATGTGGACCAACTTGTCCACTAAATGCATAAAATAGACGTAAGGCCAAAGACTGAATCTTGGAAAACGTCTATGTTTAAGGGATAGGGATAATAATCGGAGTTCCCAAAAGGAGTCTGAGGAGGGATTAGAGAGGAAGAAGGAAAAAAATCAGAGAAAAAATATCAAAGAAGGAAATTTAAAAACTGGTGATTCTGGCAGAAGCAGTTTGAGTGGAGAAAGGTCGATAAAAAGCCATCCTACTGTTAAGGAAAAGCAAATGAGAGATGAGAAGTGGAAACAGTGAGAAGATTCAAGAAGCTTGAGTGTGAGGTAAAGAAGAAAGGAGGGTGGTCCAGGATCAATGGCAAACTTCATATTAACTTGTTTATTTAATTAAGACATCTTAACCATGCATATATACTAAGTAGAAGTCAACAGAGAAACTAAGGGGGGAAAAGGGAATAAGTTGATAAAGTGAATCACTGAGAAGATCAAAAGGGATGTAATCACAGTTTCAGACAAAAAGAATGGATAAGGGTATATAAATACAGGGGAGCAATGAGAAGGTCACATAAAGATAAGGGAGCTCCCTTCTGAATGCCTCAACTTTCATGGTAACCTAATAGGTGAAGTCACACACTAAAAGTTTTTTTCATAAGAAAGAAACTCTGAGGACAGTGACAAAAGTTTGAAATAACTGTTGAAAGAAAAAGAAGAAAGCTGAATTGGAAACACGGAGAGCTGCCGCATAATACTAGAGGTTCGAAATAAAGTTAAATCAAAAAATCTACACTAAGTGTGTGTGTGTGTGTGTATAAATATAAAAAATGAAGTCGCTCAGTCATACCTGACTCTTTGAGATCCCATGGACTGTAGCCTACCAGGCTCCTCTGTCCATAGAATTTTCCAGGCAATAGTCCTGGAGTGGATTGCCATGTATAGCAGTCTTCAATATTACGTGATTTTTCGCTCCAGCCATAGAAGATAAAAGTGTAAAAGTTAAATAAAATGGAAGTGGGAAAGATAGAAATGAGTTGCTGGTGCTGTTGCTGCTGCTGCTGCTGCTAAGTCGCTTCAGTCGTGTCCGACTCTGTGTGACTCCATAGACGGCAGCCCACCAGGCTTCCTGGTCCCTGGGATTCTCCAGGCAAGAACACTGCAGTGGGTTGCCATTTCCTTCTCCAATGCGTGAAACTGAAAAGTGCAAGTGAAGTCGCTCAGTCGTGTCCGACTCTTCGCAACCCCATGGTCTGCAGCCTGCCAGCCTCCTCAGTCCACGGGATTTGCCAGGCAAGAGTACTAGAGTGGGGTGCCACTGCCTACATCAGAAATGAGTTATATATATGCAAAAAATCATTTAAGCTGTATACTGCGGATCTGTTCACTCAACTTTTAAGTTACACCTTAATATAAATATTATTTTTTTAAAAAAGAACTCTATTATACATCTCAGTTCCAGTGCCCTATTCCTTCACCTTCAAATCAAGAGGCAAAAAAGTACCTCTAAAACAATATCTAGTTAAAAACAACAGGTTAAAAAAGAAAGTAACAAAAAGACTGGAAATAAAAACAAACAAAAACCTGGGAAAAGACCCTCCTCCCCTTCAAATGCTTGTTTTTAATCTAGAGTAAATTATAGACCACCAAGTATAGTCTGACTTGGATATCAAGCACCAGTTCCCACATGAAAATTGTTATTGTTGGCTTTAGCACTTTAATCCAAAGAGGACACAAATTCTGCTCATGTTTGAATAACCCTTGCCAACAAATTGATCCCATAGCAGCAGGGCTGCAAGGACTAGTTTCAAAGATTGAAGGGAAACATAAATGGGGAAAAATTCAGTAAATATATTTCTTCCTACTTAGAACCTAGGCTAGATTCCTTAAAAAAAAAAAAAGCTTTCAATCTTTCCTCTTTTTTCAAAAGCAACCCAAAAGGGCATTAGAGAACATCTGTAATTTACATAGAAGGGAGCAATGCCAAAGAAATACAGATTCCACAGCTGTTAACCCAGGGGACAACTCAAATCAAGCAAATCTCTAAATAAGGTCTGAAAGGCAGATGATCTGCTAGAGGGCAGCCAACTTCCAAAACCAGGAGTATGGAGTGGGCACTTGGAATGCTAATGTCCTCCTTTCTGGAAAGCTACCTTTTGTCTTTATACGGGCAAACCAGAACAATTCATAATTCCTTTGCCAGTTAAGATATACCCAAAGAAGACTAGAAATTTTTCCTGGCCACCATCTAGCACATGAACATAATAAAGGACTTTTCTTGTGATTTTACTATTTATCTCCTTCATCTATTCAATATTACATATTGGTTTAACAATGTAAAAGATCCTAAATGTACAATATCGAAGTTGATAAACTTTCAGAAACTCTCAAAAAGAATAGGCTATAGAACCAAATTCCACGGATTCAAAATCCAGCTTCTTCATTTCTTGTGTTGCCTTGGGCAATTTACCTTACATTTACAGGTCTCAGGTTACCATCGGCAAAGTGAAGATGATATTATATTACCTATTTATAGAGCTATGTAGATTAGACAGTCAATACATCAATACATATAGACACTTAAAACATTATTTCAGATACAGACAAGTGTTCCCTTAGTCTTAGTTCTTTTATTAAGTCCCTATCTTATTGGTTTGCAGCAAGCCTGTCTCTTTACTACAACTTCTAAAATTTGCATGGCACCCAGCATTAATTAATGTAGCTTATACTCTGTGAATCAGAGAAGGCAATGGCAACCCACTCCAGTACTCTTGCCTGGAAAATCCCATGGATGGAGGAGCCTGGTGGGCTGCAGTCCATGGGGTCCCTAAGAGTCAGACATCACTTCACTGAGTGACTTCACTTTCACTTTTCACTTTCATGCATTGGAGAAGGAAATCGCAACCCACTCCAGTGTTCTTGCCTGGAGAATCCCAGTGGTGGTGGAGCCTGGTGGGCTGCCTTCTATGGGGTCGCACAGAGTAGGACACGACTGAAGCAACTTAGCAGCAGCAGCAGCATATCCTGTGAATGCCTGATGGGTAGCAAAGAGTCTCAAGCTGTGGCGTGGTTGGTGAATTTGCTAACCAATAACTGTGCTTAATTGCTCAGTCACGTCTGACTCTTCACAACCCCATGGGCTGCAGCTTGCCACACTCCTCTGTCCATAGGGATTGTCCAGGCCAGAATACTGGAGTGGATGTCATGCCCTCCTCCAGGGGATCTTCTCAACCAAGGGATCGAACCCAGGTCTCCTGCATTGCAGGCAGAGTCTCTACCAGCTCAGCTACCAGGGAAGTCCCCACCGCTAATTAGCAAGCAAATATTAATGACTCCATTGTAAAAATAAATACATTCAGATCTGTGATTTGAAGGTTAAAGGCTCAATACACTAACTCCATTTCCCTTGACTAGTAGCCCTCTTCCACATAATATATGTGTTTACTGTTATGACCAACTGACTGCCTTTTCCACAAAATATTAATATATTTAATATTAATGTATTAATAAATATTAATATATGCATACACAGCATCTAGAAGGATTAAGCAGAACACTAAGAAATTAAGAGATACAACTGAGTGAAAATTAAGAAAGAAATAGAAAGAAAAATGGATTCTAAATCCCTAGAAGAGAGTTTTAGTAAGCTTTCGTACTTTTTCCCCCTTTTCTGTTAGGTTAATATTAAATAGAGTCTGTCCCTTTAACTGTCAAATGGCTTTCCAGCCTACAAGTAATCTTTCTCCACAGAGGAGTCTTTTAAAAGTTATAAATAAAATATCCCAAATATTTTCTTTTTCCCACAGATGAGAACATTAGAACACTGACATTTTAATCTGTTCTGTACAAGAATGAGTTGTGTCAACACAGTGCTCCCAGCTATAGCACTGAAAAAAAACAAGTTTAATTAAAGACAGAGAAGAAACTGCATGTGGAGCCTAAGCCACTGAGATACAATGAAGTGTGGCATCTTCAGAGTCAGTTCTCTATGAACAAATCTCTTTGTCAGCGTCAGGAAGAAAACAAAAGATATAGCAAAGTAAAGGTCTGATGCTATAAAGGAAAAAACATGGTGGTGTCAAACTCTAACATTAAGACTAAGAATTCAAAGTTAATATTTGTGTAGTACTTGCTACCTAATTCCAGAGTCTGAACACTACTCCTAACATCATAAAACATTTTTGGGTATAAATAGATATCTATCAACTATATGTTGTACAAGATAGAGCTGAAGCACAAAAAGGGAAAGAAGCTTAGCCAAGATCACAAGGTAATGGTTTAGCAAAAATGAATAATGCTTTTACTGGGTTTATTCCAGAATATTGGCTATACTCCGTCCTCAAATTCTAACTTGAAGACAAAAAGTACCAAGATCATAGCGCTAGTTTCCATTATCAAGCACAGCTCTAGTCTTTTTTTTTTTTTTTTTTTACAGCTCTGTTCTAACAGTGGCTTGTCTGCCTGTCTCCTGCACTTCTGCCAGGGCACCCTACATCAGAGAGGCAGGGCAGCACAGTGAAGAGAAAACAGGGCACACAGGCCCAGGTTCCCACCTCAGCTCTACCACTTCCCAGCTCAGTAACGTTTGGGCAGCCTACCTATTTTTGATTCTTTTTCCTCATCTATAAAATAGAGATGATAGCAACTAGTCAATACTGTCGTGGTAAGGCTTCAACGTGATAATATAGTATCTAGCTCATTTCTTGACGTATATAGTTGATGCTCCATTAATAATATGCCTTTTAACTTTAGATTTTTATAACACTGATCATTTGCTAAATGTATGTTATAGATATCATCCTTTCCAGATCATACATTTCTTATGACTATAATCCCTTTTCTTATCTGTAATATTCTCTAACGCATGATAGTGGGAATATTTAGCATTAGGTATAAGTATCTTCTGGTCTGTTGTTTTGTTGTTGTTTAGCTGCTAACTCATGTCTGAGTCTGACACCCCCTGGACTATAGCCCGGCAGGCTCCTCTGTCCATGGGATTTTACAGGTAAGAATATTGGAATGGGTGGCCATTTCCTCTTCCAGGGGATCTTCCTGATCTAGGGATCAAACAGAAGTCTCCTGCATTGGCAGGCAGATTCCTTACCGCTGAGCCACCAGGGTTCACATATATATAACTTGGTTTTCTTGCAGCACAGTATTACAGAATAGTTATCAGTATGGGCTCAGTGTCAACACTGCTCATGGTAACGAATTATACTTCAACTCTGCTGTTGATATTTAATACTGATCAACTTTTGGTAAATTAATTTACCTGTGTTCCAATTTTCTCATTTGTAAAATGGAGATACAGCATTTTTGATTTATAAAGCTGCGGTGAAGATTAAATACATTCAGTGCAGTTCAGTTCAATTGCTCAGTTATGTCCGACTCTTTGCGACCCCATGGACTGCAGCATCCCAGGCTTCCCTGTCTATCATCAATTCCTGGAACTTACTCAAGTTCATGTCCATCGAGTCTGTGAGGTCATCCAACCATTTAATGTACACCCAATCATTTAATGTATATTAAATACATTAAATATACATAAAGGTATTAGAATAATGCCTGGTCCAAGTATGGACTTGAAAAACATTTCCTATTACTTGATAAAAACATAGGTATAATGAACATTATTTTGTATTTATTGTAATAGTATTAAATACTTAACATAAGAAGATATTAAGAAGAGGTGGCAAGAATACACAGAGAAACTGTACAAAAAAGATCTTCATGACCTGGATAATCATGATGGTGTGATCACTTATCTAAAGCCAGACATTCTGGAATGTGAAGTCAAGTGGGCCTTAGAAAGCATCACTATGAACAAAGCTAGTGGAGGNGTGGACTGTGAAAGCCACTTGCCAATAGCATCAAAAGACTATTATTCATTTTAATCTCTCAAAGAGGACAGATCTTTCTTTGACAAACATTAGTGAAAAAACTAAGTTTGGGGCTTAGTGACTGGAATAGCTCAGCACAAGGAAATAACAGTGAAACTAAAGTCAAATGGAGATAGACTGATGTTCTAGCTTTTCCCCTTCAGAGACCAGAGCTTCCACCTAGATTTCAAGGAAAAAAAGAAAAACAAACCAAAACACTGTCTCCCCTCAAACCCAGATAGCAATAACAACGCACTTGCCGCATGCATAATGATTTTACCATCTGACCTGACAGAACTGTCAGTCTGAATGGCAAATTCTCTGCATATGATTGAGTTTTATAATCTCAACAGCTCAAAATAGAGAACTTAAGGGGCCAATCAAATCAGTTTTGACTGTCAATCACTGTCCAAGCAATGTAGTTAATCAGAAAAATCGGGATGACATTCAGAAATTGTCTAAATCCTTGTTCAGCAATCATAAAGACAACTAAGAAAACTCCAGACATTTAAAATTCTGTAGATTTAAACTGAATACTGACATAGCTAGTATATCAAATATGAAAATGTAACTACCTGGATAATTTGTGCAAATTAAGTAGTCTTGTTCTTCAGGCAGTTTTAAATCTTGATTACTAAATATTCAACTAAAAGTTTAGCTGAGTAAATAAAACCTGATGTTAGGTTTAGAAGTTACCGCTAACAGGGGTTCCAGGGTGCAGCTGTTCCATTACTTGATCAAGGTGCTAAGTTACATAGGTATCATCAGATTATAAAAATTTACTGAACTATACACTTACAATATATGAATCTTTGTGATCAAAGAAACATCACATCCTCTAGTCAACTGCCTCATGAATTTAGTCTCTGAGAATTTAGTATCAAATTCCCATCTTATCTAGATGCTCCTTGCTTTATACTTACTTGTTTTTTAGCTTTTCAAGCTAAACAGTTTAAGGATAAACTCAAGTTAGATATATTACAGCATCAGAACATATTTCATTATATTTGGGCCAATTATCTTTTAACTTATAACAATGAAAATGATTTTTATTCTAAAGACTTAGGAAGGTATTTTTTTAAATAGTCTTGATAATCATGATACTTTATTCCTGAGAATATCTACCAAACCACAATAACCACAATTCATACATATTACTCTTTAATAGTCACAAAGTAGTTTGTGAAAAATATATATAAGATTGAGTACAATACTTCAGTAATAGAAGGCACTCAAAATAGTTGATATCAATGACAGAGGTAGATCAAGAGATATATTAAGACATTGTCAAAAGTATTTAAGGAATATCATGATGGGAAAATGATATTTTGAATGAATAAAACCCAGATATGAGTTCCAATTATGCAAAATACTAGTCTTAAAGTTAATTCCTTAAAATCTTATATTAGCTTACTATTTTTCTAAGGTAGAATCATTGCTCAAGTTGGTTTAGTCCACTGTATGCACAACTTGGAACCATAGAGGGATTCTTTCCCTTTTTATGAGCCAAGTGTTATACAAATGTGGGATGAATGGGGCAAAAGAGAAAAAAGTATCCTTTTAACATAAAAAATTAACATGTACAATTTTATACATACCACAAGAATCTCAAAATTATGGTAGTATATGCTGCTNTGGTTTAGTCCACTGTATGCACAACTTGGAACCATAGAGGGATTCTTTCCCTTTTTATGAGCCAAGTGTTATACAAATGTGGGATGAATGGGGCAAAAGAGAAAAAAGTATCCTTTTAACATAAAAAATTAACATGTACAATTTTATACATACCACAAGAATCTCAAAATTATGGTAGTATATGCTGCTGCTGCTAAGTCGCTTCGGTCGTGCCTGATTCTGTGCAACCCCATAGATGGCAGCCCACCAGGCTCCCCCAGCCCTGGGATTCTCCAGGCAAGAACACTGGAATGGGTTGCCATTTTCTTCTCTAGTGCATGAAAGTGAAAAGTGAAAGTGACGTCACTCAGTAGTGTCTGACCCTCAGTGACCCCATGGACTGCAGCCTTCCAGGCTCCTAGTATATGAGGATAAGATAAATAGTAACTGGCTACATTTCTTCAAAAAAAAAAAAGAATTAACAGTTAAATCCTGTGTTTGTTCTAGAAGCTAAATAATCCAAGAAGGCAAATCTGAAATCAGACTGTCGAAAAAGCACAGAAAGTAATCTTATTGGCTGATATTTGTTTCTGTTAATAATACAGCAACAATTTTAAATCAAATTCAATGAAAGGAGCACTTTTCTTCCAAAAAGAAAATTTATATTACCCACTATAGTTTAAAATTAATACAATGGGTCAAAATTCTGAGAAAGAAAATGGTTTAATTTGGTCTTAACCTTTGGTTAAAATAAATTTTTAAATGCCTGTCTAATATTAATGGTTGTGCAACACTCAGTTTTTCCACATGAGTTATACTTTTTAAAATGTAATTTTAGCAAATCGGCAGAATAGAGTAATAAGTCCAAAGTTCATCTCACTTCCTCCATAATATTAACCAGGGTTTCAATGGAATACTCTGCTTAGATTTAGGTTAGTAGCCCAATGTTTTCACATAACCAAAAGCTGAATTAAGTGTTAGTTGGGTCATATGACGATGCCATTGCTGTATCTCAAAAATAGCCAAATCTTGGCAATTTCATGTGTTTTAATCTAATACGTTTTTTAGACAGTTCAAACTCCAGAAAACAGCAAATACACACAAAAAATTGTTTACATGATGTGAAAATACATGTAAAAAATGTTTCCAAAGGAAACAATTAAATGCAAGGTATAAAGAGAAATAAAGATAGTGGGCTTTATGAGAAGGGGAAAAACTCAGGCAGCTCAACAGGTTACTGAAATCCTGGTAGTGATCGATAAATTGACTTCTGGTTCACCTTTTATGAAGAGGCTGTACTTAGCAAATCACTGTGTAAGCTGCCTCAATAACAGGACTCCTGCTATCAAGTTTATGTGAAATGATTCCAACAAAGAAATTAATTTCTTCATGACAAGAAAAGGTTATCTGAAACAGGGAAAACACAGGAGACTGAGCTTTCTGCTAATAAAACAGACAAATATCAGTCTAGGCACTGATTTCAGAGCTGTTTAATGCTCTGCAAAATCTGAATTCCTTGTAGCTCATCTACTACCATTGCTTTAGAGACATACACACACATATACATACATGCATATGTAGATACATACTTGCCTGTTACCTGTTTTTGCAAGTTTCCTAGTTTTAGCACTAAAAGTTTCATGATATAGAAACTCAAGCCTAGGCAAACTGGGAAGATCAGTTACCCTAATGTATAGCTCCCAATCCATGCACCTTGCATGTATGTGCTTATGTGTATAACCCCCATACACTCACCATCCCAAGCCCCCCAGAATGGTTTCCTATAACTTACAATGAATTTATTATCTCTTCAGAAAATAAGTGGTGTTATAAAAATAATCTAAAAGCTGTTACATGTTTTATGAGTATATTAATAAAATATGTAACTAGCAGTGATCAAATCTGAGAACTTAGAAACAGCCATTCATCACAAGCCATCAGACCTACTCTTTCCCAAAAAGTTTCATGTTTCATTTTATGTTGATAAGCATAAACCTCTTACAATTATACTCCATTTTATAACTATGAGCAAAATCTCTGGCATTCTATAGGTTCAAATCTCAGCTTCACCACTTACCAACAATGTAGCTTTAAAAGAAATTACTTGACCTATCAATTCTCTACTTTCTACTATAGGGTTTTATGATTATTAAATGATGCAATGTATATAAAATGCTAAGCATAAAATTAATTCTCAATAAAAGTTACTTATTACTATCATTGCTATGAGTATATTGTACAGGTAAGAACTTGCAAGTGCACTGAAGGAGGCAGTCACCTATTCCTGTCTTCTTTAATGGAAACATTTTCTATTAAAAACAATTTATTTCCTTTTATAATATTAAGATTTTCAGAATAATTCTTTCTGAATGTAAAAACTAAGAGAATTCTCAATAGTTTACAAGGCTGTCCTTATAATAAGATTAATTATTTCTTTACAATTACTGAATTTCAACATTGGATATGATAGTACAAGAAGAGAATAAAAATCAAAGCTCCTTGTTCTCTAACTTTAATAAAGTATAACATTTAATGTAATAAAATACAGGTGGTAAAGTTCTACCTGTACTAAAAAGAACAAGTATAAACATTAAATCAAAATAGAGTCAAATTATATTTTAGAGTTTGAGGAAATCTTTAAAATCATCTAATCCAATGCCCTCATTTTATAAGACCCAGAAAAGGTGATTTGTCCCATGTTATATGGCTAGAATCAGAAATAATACAAGAATTCAAGTCTCCTGACACCTACTGCAATTATCTATTAATATGCTTCTCTCCAAATCACAAGTGAAAATCATAAGACAAATTCCTTTTCCAAAATTTCTAACAAAAATTTTCTTCAAATACACAAAAATAATTATGGGGAAGTGTGACGAGAAAGATGAAGGAAAAATAACTAGTATTGGGTTGGCCAAGAAGTGCCAGTGCCTTTGGGTTTTTTAGGTAAAAATAAGACACATTTTTTGTTCTCACCAAGAACTTTATTGAACAACGTATTCACCATTTTGTTCCACAACTTTCTACCATTATCAAGGCAAGTTCATAATTCCATCTTCCCAAAACCTTTTTATCTTTTTGAGCAAAGAACTATTCTAAGTGCCTTTTACAATCTCCCAGGAAAATGAAATTCTTCCATTAGAGACTTCTGTAAATATAGAAATAAACAGAAATCCAAAGGTACAATTTCTGGTGAATATAGCAGATGAATCAGAAGTTCCTAGCCAAGTAACAGTTTTGCCTGGTCATCAAAGAAACATGCAGTCTTGCATTATCCTGATGGAACATGTGTTGACTAATTTCGAATGCTTTTTGTCACATGCCGCTTTCACTTGGTCTAACTGGGAGCACTACTTGTTGGAATCAATTGTTTGGTTTTTCAGAAGGAGCTCATAATAGAGGACTTGCTTACAATTTTACTGTATATACATCACTTTTTTTGGATGAAGATTGGACTTCGATGTGGTTGGTGGTGGTTCATTTTGCTTGTCTCATTATCTCTTCAGTTCCACATTATTGTACAGTATTTACCTTTCATTACCCATCACAGTTTGTTTTAAAAAATGGAACATTTCCATTAAGTTTAAGTGGAGAACTGCATGCAGAAATGAGACCAAGAAAGAAGGTTTTTTCACTTAACTTATGTGAAAGCCAAACATCAAAGTGAATAACATAACCAAGCTGGTACAAATGATTTTCAATGTCTGATTTGGATATTCTGAGTATATTTTGAGAGCTATCTCCTTCGTGGTGTAACATTGACTATTCCCAATTAATATTGGAGTTGATTGCTATCAACTTCAACTGGTCAACTTAACAGTGGAACATTGTCCAGCGAGAAATCTCCAGCATGAAACTTTGCACGCCACTTTTGACATGTTTGATCAGTCACAGCACCTTCTCCATACACTGAACAAATCTTTTTTTGTGCATTTCAGTTGTGTTTTTATCGAAATAATAAAGCATAATATGCGAAAAACATTACTGTTTTATTCTACCTTCAATATTAAAACAGCTATACAAAATTCACCAGTTTTGTGAAATTTTTTTTAAATGAACAGTGATATGACAGCTGTCACAATACAACCTAACAAAACTGTTTTCATGAAGTTAAAGACAACTAAGCACTACCAGAGTTATCTTATAGGAAAAGCCAAAGAAACATTTTGGCCAACCTAATTCTATGTCATAGAAAATATACTTTGAAGTCTAACAGAGCCACTTTTGTCATTTCTCCCTTATGCAACAACAGCCAAAGTACTTACTCTATCTGATCTTCAGGTTCCTCATTTGTAAAGTGGGAATAATACCACCTAAAACAAAAACATATTAAAATGGTTAGAACAGTACAAGTTGGGAGTCACACTACCAAACTTAGAATTTTAAAACTACAACCTACTTGTTTGACCAAGTTATATAACCTTTTTGAGCCATATAAAGTACTTTAGCACAGAACATGACACATAAAAATTGCAACAAGTTTTAATTTTATCAATACTATATATAACTCACCAGGCACTTAGTGGGCAGTGAATAATAAAAATAACTACCACCACCAAAAGACCTGCTTTGCAAGTAAAATAGATGACAAAGGTAATATGTGTTATAAAATTCAATATCATCTATCTTAAAATATGTCTACATATATAAAGTTCATTAGACTGGGATTAAATGTCAATTTTTATAAGTACATTAAGCAAGAGAGTTCCAGAAAAACATCTGCTTTATTGACTATGCCAAAGCCTTTGACTGTGTGGATCACAACAAACTGTGGAAAATTCTGAAAGAGATGAAAATACCAGAACACCTGAACTGCCTGCTGAGAAATCTATATGCAGGTCAAGAAGCAACAGTTAGAACTGGGCATGGAACAACAGTCTGGTTCCAACTCAGGAAAGGAGTATGTCAGGGCTGTATATTGTCATCCTGCATTTAACTTATATGCAGGGTACATCATGTGAAATGCCAGGCTGGATGAAGCACAAGCTGGAATCAAGATTGCCAGGAGAAATATCAATAGCCTCAGATATGCAGAGGACACCACCCTTATGGCAGAAAGTGAAGAAGAACTCAAAAGCCTCTGGATGAAAGTAAAAGAGGAGAGTGAAATAGTTGGTTTAAGGCTCAACATTCAGAAAACAAAGATCACAGCATCAGGTCCCATCACTTCATGGCAAATACATGGGGAAACAATGGAAACAGTGACAGACTTTATTTTTCTGGGCTCCAAAATCATTGCAGATGGTGACTGTAGCCATGAAATTAAAAGATGTTTGCTCCTTGAAAGAAAAGCTATGACCAACCTAGACAGCATATTAAAAAGTAGAGATATTACTTTGTTGACAAAGGTCTATATAGTCAAAGCTATAGTTTTTTCAATAGACATTTATGGATGTGAGAGTTGGACTATAAAGAAAGCTGAGTGCCGAAGAACTGATGGTTTTGAACTGTGGTGTTGGAGAAGACTGTTGAGAGTCCCTGGGACTGCAAGGAGATCCAACCAGTCCATCCTAAAGGAAATCAGTCCTGAATATTCATTGGAAGGACTGATGCTGAAGTTGAAGCTCCAATACTTTGGCTACCTGATGTGAAGAACTGACCGATTAGAAAAGACCCTGATGCTGGGAAGACTGAAGGCAGGAGAAGGGGATGGCAGAGGATGAGATGGTTGGATGATATCACCGACTTGATGCACATGAGTCTGAGTAAGCTCCAAGAATTGATGATGGACAGGGAAGCCTGGCGTGCTGTAGTCCATGGGGTCACAAAGAGTTGGACATGACTGAGTGACTGAACTGACTGACTGATATTATAAGGATCAAGGAAATAATTCTATAGTGACATATTTAAGAAAATCTGTGGCTTTCAGAGTACTAAATTTTAAACTTCTCAGTTCACAAGTCAGAAAACACGATATAAAGTCAGAAGTTAGGTAAGAGCAGAAGTATTTCATACAATGAAATAAAGGTAAAATTATAGTATCAGCACATTTGAAAATCTGTAGAAGACTGTATATAGAAGAAACCATATGTTTATTATAACATGGTTTTCATAAGTTCCCAATCAAAAATATAATAAAAGGAAAAGAAACAGTAGAAAAATACATTCAACATATCATCATTTAAGAGAATCAATTCCCTGGTGATTAGAAAAGATCTATCTCTGAACTGGGTGGAAAGGCATGATTCCTAAATCCAAAGGGAAATTAAAACCACAAAGTTTAAACAAAACAGCATGAAAAAAAAATCAATACCTCACAAAATAAAAAGGAATCATTTAGTTTTCAGCTTTCTCTTTACAAAAATTCTATTTTTAAATCTGATACATTGGTTTAAGATGCTATCATGTCTTCAAGCTCCAGTTGTAGGAAAATACCTGTTTATCTCTGCTACTTTTAAAGGTAAATAGGAAATTTTGTATTTAAGTTACAATGTGGAATTCTTCAGAGTAACCTCATGCCAAAATGGCACATTTCTGAGGGATGCAAAGGTATTCAATAAAAAGCTTTTAAAGGCATATTTTTAAACTTGCAGCAGGAAAGCTTTTTTGTGTCAAGACAGTAATTCTTTTAACAGCATTGATCAAAATGTCATTCTTTTATGAGTGTACAATACCTTTTAATGGCATACAACAAGCCATTAGGGTTATACACCTCTGTACAGCAGACAGCTTACTGGAAAAAAGGGAACACTGGCCAAGATACAGTCAGTAGGTTTTATGCTTCTAACAGGCAATCTTTTTCCCCCTAGCTGCTTCATTGTGAAGTCCACAACTGAAATTATCCAAAGATTAAGTGTAAGCTCTCTTCACTTCTGTAATTTGGAAGCATTTTCACAGAGGCATAAACTGCAAGGTCTAAACTGTATCTCTGTAGATACCATGGGATGGCCTTGAAAACTGCCTCTCACCAAGGGCCAGTGAGAAATTATTCATGAAGATTAGAAAAGAATGATGGTTTTATTTACTTTGCTACTTTCTGGGGAAAGAAGAAAGTGAATTTAAAAAGTGTTATGAGATAATTACTTTTCATATTTATTTATAAAGCCAAATAGTAAAGGAACATTAAAGTTATATAATATTTTATCATAAAATATCTATCTTCATCAACCAACATTGATTAGGTAATTTTTCGTAAAGGAAACCTATTTAAAAATCATCTTAAAATAAGTACTTGTCTTTGGGACATTCAGGCTTTAAGAGAGAAAATAAATTCTGAAACTACTTATAAAACTTAATCACATGATTATACAAACTCATATAAAAAAACTTTTATCAATTTACTAAATTTCTAACCATGCAGGAAATGAAGAGCTAAGGGATAGAACATAAACAGAAAAGGAAATTATGCCTGCTTTTCATGTTAAACCTTTACGGGTTTTTCACTGTTAAAGCTAATATGACTTGAGTATAAGTAAATTCTTAGCATAACAGAAATATCCCAGATATTAATATATTGACTGTAGCCTAAATCTCTACCTTCTGAAAAGTATTCAAGGCCTTTACAGAGCTTAAAAAAATGTTCCTGGTAATAATTACAGTCCTGCACCAAAAAATAAAACTTAACCTTACAGACAATACCAGATGAATCTCATAAAGCTTTTCCCTAAAAGAAAGTTTAAAAAGTAGAAGAATCTATCTCCTTTTAAAGGTGTGAATGTGTAGGTGAGGGTGTGGGTATGTGGATGTATAGTGGAAAGACAATGGTAAGAAAATAAGAAAGCTTTCTTTCAAAATTTTATCAAATTTTCAGGCAATGTAGAGAATAAGAGTATCTGCACTGACATCATCATTGTGAAGTCGCTTAGTTGTGTCCAACTCTTTTTGACCCCATGGACTGTATAGTCCATGGAATTATCTAGGCCAGAATTCTGGAGTGGGTAACTGTTCCCTTCTCCAGGGGATCTTTCCAACCTAGGGATCAAACCCAGATCTCCTCAATTGCAAACAGATTCTTTACCAGCTGAGCCATTGAGGAAGCCCGACTCTTTGTGACCCCAAGGACTATACTGAAAACAACTGAAAAGCAAAGTAATAAAAACATTTAAAAATCATATCAATTGATAAAAATAGTTAAAAAGAAAAATAAGAAATACCAATACAAAAATCTAAATGAAAGTGGAAATTCAGAGAAGGCAGTGGTGTGCTGAATCTGCTTTTGCCCATTTTAAACAGAGTTAAGATGCACAGATCTGGTTTGGAATGAAGGAGAGAAGACAAATTAAATACCATTTAAGAGTCTAACAAAAGGTTGTCTAACAAGAAGCTGAGAACTCGGTTACTCCCTCAAAGTAAAGGTGATCCAAGAGTCTGGGTTTAAGGAACTATAAGGAAAGCTGTCTTGGAAATGAGCAAAACAGGGGGAAAAGGATAACAAGTTGCACCCACAATCTAGCACTCAAGTAAATGCACACACCAAATTCACATCACCTGAATGGGTCCAAATAAATAAACAAACATAAAATGGCATGCAACTAGTCATACTCCAAGAAGCCAGAATGCAACAAACACAAATGTTAACTGGTGGGACAAACTTATTAAATACACAAATAAACAAGGCACTGTGAAAGAGAACCAGTAAAAATAAACCTATAAGGATTTCATTTCTTGGAATTATCACAAAAAGGTTATATAAAACCCTGTTTAATATGTTTACAATAATTTTTAGAATAAAAAAACATCTTCACCGAACGGGAAAAAAACAACAACAACACACGACATAAAATGTTCACAAGACATTTACACAAATTAAATACACAGGAGTTGAAATTTTAAAACCCAGTCAAGAGGTTTTCACACATTATCTCAGAAGAGACTAACCCACCCAGTAAAAACTAGCTAGAGAAAGTAGGTAAAATATGGAAAACAACAAGGTGAAGGTATTAAAGAGCTACCAAAGGCAGTCAAGAAGTATAAAAGAGAAGTTCAGAAAGCTAAGCTCAGCTTTCAGCATGGGCTTTATTAAGTCATTTGTCAATCCTTAGGAGGCAGAGAAGCTAAGCAGAACTGTTAGTAGTAATCACATATAGGGGAAAAAAATTTTGAAGTTTCAGCACTTGGGCTTCCCTAGTGGCTCAGTGGGTAAAGAATCCACCTGCAATGAATGCAGGAGACTGCCTGCAGTACAGGAGACAAGAGTTTGATTCCTGGGTGGGGAAGATCCCCTGGAGAAGGAAATGGCAACCCACTTCATAATTCTTGCCTGGAGAATCCTATGGACAGGGAAGACTGGTGGATACAGACCATGGGTTCTCCAGGAGTTGGACATGACTGAAGTGATTTAGCACGCATGCACACGTCTTAGGGAAGCACTGCTTCTAGGGGAGAGGACAGTGAGTGACTTAAAAGTGATATTATTTGGATGTTTAGTGGTAAGGAGAAAGAAGAAAACAACAGAGAAATAATAAATGATCCCTCAGAAATAAAAGGTAGCACAAAATTAAAGAAAGGAAAACTTCACCTTACAAACAAATGCACCATAAATTTAAAATAGTGCCCTTCATTATAGCAACAGAATAGGGTCCTTTTGAACTAAGAAACGTTGTAAACTCTCTCACAACTTTCTATATAAACTAGTATCACTGGTCAAGAAAAATAAAACTTTTAAAATGGATCAGAAAACAGTAGGCAACAATTATAAAAATTATTATGAAATAATATAGACAATAAGAACAAAAACTCTTCAGAAGATGAACACTCCTCTCCAAAAAGAAAAAGGGAAAAAGAAACCACAGAGAAAACTACAACAATGTCTCAAGTTGAACCATATATTGTTAAACCAGTATTTACAGATATTTTTCAAAAACCTTAAATCAAACATTCAATAATTCAGAACAGAAATAGAACAGAATTGAGCAAAAATTTTCACTTCAGGAAGATGTGAAATAAGAGATAACTGGTTTCATGAAAGAAACTGAGAAGACAAAAATTATTTTAGAAATAAAAAATAAATTATAAAGTACTCAAGAGAGAAAAGGATTGAATGAAAACACAAGGGGCATTGAACAAAAGCCTGAATATAACCAAGGGAATAAAATAAAATGAAGGAAGAGTGTAATAAGGATCAGGAAAATGTTATAACATACCAGAGAAAGAAAGAGGACCCAACATACATAAAATTAAAGAGCTAATATTTAAAACTAATAAAAAAATAACCAAAATAAGAAAATACATGAATATTATAAAGGTCTAAGAAGGGCCTGGGAAAACTGACACAAACAATTCTGAGATCTATCAAAAACACATAAAATGAAAGTGAAAATGAAGTCCTTCTCAGTCACATCCGACTCTTTGCAACCCCATGGACTGTAGCCTACCAGGCTCCTCCTGCCATGGGATTCTCCAGGCAAGAGTACTGGAGTAGGTTGCCATTTCCTTCTCCAGGGGATCTTCCCGACCCAGGGATTGAACCCAGGTCTCCTGCATTCCAGGCAGACATTTTAACCTCTGAGCCACCAGGGAAGTCACTTGCAAAGGAAGAAAAATCAAACTGGGATCAGACTACTGAGCAGTAACCTATAAATAAAGATAGTAGGAAGATAGGAATCAAATTATTTTATTTAAACTGATGAAATTGAACAGTGAAATCCTAAGTAAGCAAAAGAGGGACAAAAATAAGGGCATTATAAATAATACTATAAAGACAACCATAGAACAAAAATATAAACCTTCCAAAATGCCAAGGAAAATACAAAAAGGGAAGAACATAATACAACATGAAAGCGAGAAAATGTAGTAACATATACATGTGTGCGTACGTGCTCAGTCACTTCAGTTGTCTCTGACTCTGCGGCCCTGCGGACTGTAGTGCACCAGGCTCCTCTGTCCATGGGATTCTCCATGCAAGAATGCTGGAGTGGGTTTCCATGCCCTCCTCCAGAGGATATTCCCCACCAAGTACTGAACCTACATCTCAATTTCCTGCATTGGCAGGCAGGTTCTTTACCACTAGCACCACCTGGGAAGCCTCCTAATATATACATATATATTAATATAATATTTTGTTAGAACTGTGTCATATCAATAAATATACACTGATTTACCACTCCTATTAGAAAAAACCCACAACTTTGAATTAACTTACAAAGCCAAACAACTCTGAAATGTATTAGAGAAGCTCATCTAAAATAAAGTAATTCAATTATTAAAAATACAAGGGCTAGACAATGTATTCTATGCAAACAGAACAATAAGAAAGTAGGTATTACAATTCTGGTATCAGACACGGTAGAACTAACACCAAAAGCACTGCATACTAAAAGGAACATTTTATGATCTAAAAGCCAATTCAAAATAAGTATAGAACAGGAATATCTATGTGCCAAATAACACAGTGAGCATCATGATAAGATAGAATCAAGGAGAAGTAAAGATGCAAACAAATAAAGAAAACAAAAAGAAGACATCAACATACCAAACTCAATATAAGTATTCAAACTCAATATAAGTATTTATATAAAAAATATAAAAGGGTGAGGAATATATAAACTAAAAAAGCTATGTCCATATCTTTATCTTTAAACTCCTATAACAAGTAATTTCCTTTTTAAGGACATATGAAACTTCCATAAAAATTGACCAAATGCATGTGTCTCAAAGAAAGCTTCAATATGTTCCCATAAAGTAGAAACAATATAAAAACATTTTGATCATACAATAGAAGTAGAAATTAAAAACAAAAGATTATTTCACCAAATAGTACTAAAATTTTGTAGCAATGTCTTGGGTGAAAGGGACAATATAAACTGACATACTGAATGGAATAGTTAGATTTTAAACTACTAACAAGACCAAGAGCTGATGTGAATGTAGAATATCTAGAACTGTCACATGCTGCTTATTGGAAAACAAATGAAAACTTTGGGCAAAAGTTTGGTAGTATTTTAGTATGTTAAACATTTATCATATAATTCCTAGGCAGTCATCCAGCAAAAGTAAAAATCTATGACCACAAAAAACCTGTACGGAAATGTTTATGGCAGCTTTATCACTAACAGCCGAAAACCTGTAAAAATCCGAATGTCCATTAACTGGCTAATAGATAAACAGATTATGGTACATATGTACAATGGAGTACTACTCACATACAAAATGTAATAAACTGATATATGCAACAACATGAATAAATCTTAAAATTCATTTGCCAGCTGAAAGAAGTCAGATATAGGCTGCATACTACAGAATTCTATTAACATGATGTTCTCAAAGTACAAACCTATAGTGGCAGATAGCAGATCAGCAGTTGCTAGGGGATAGGTATGGGACCTGAGAAATGATGATAAAGGATCATGAGGTAACTTTACAGACTTACATAAATATTCCATACTTTGATTATGGCAGTAGTTTACAACTGCTTATATTTGTCAAAACTCATAGAACTATATTCCTAAAAAGTGAATTTTACCATACGTAAATTAAGCCTCAGTAAAACTGACTTCTAAAAAAGAAGCAATCAGGGAATGGGAAAAAAAAATTACATACAGGAGAACAAAGATCAGAATGACTCCAAATAATCTTACTATACAAGGCAGATTAAATTAGTACTAAAAACACAATTATATATCTATGTTAAAAATAAATCTTTTGGGCTTGCCTGGTGGTCTAGTGGTTAAGAATCTGCCTACTAAAGCAGGGTTTGATCCCTGATCTGGGAGGATTCCACACGCTGGGGAGCAACTTAGCCTATATGCCACAACTACAAGGCCAGGTTCTAGAGCTTGTGGGCTGCAGCTGCAGCTACTGAGCCCGCAGGTCCTAGAGTCCATGCTCCGTGCCAAGACAAGCTACTGCAATGAGAAGCCAGTACATCTCAATGAAGAGCAGCCTCTGCTTACCTTAACTAGAGAAAGCCTACACACAGCAAAGAAGATCCTGTGCAGCCAAAAATAAATAAATCTTTCAAAAATGAAAGTTAACCAAAAACATTTTCAAGTAAAAACAAAACAAAAACAGAATCCATTACCAACAAGCCATTCCATAAACAATGTTTAAGGAATTTCTTCAGACTGGAGAAAACAAATGAAAATTTGGATCTACAAAAAGAAATGGGCTTCTCTGGTGCCTCAGATGGTAAAGAATCTGCCCACCATGCAGGAGACTCGGGTTCAATCTCTGGGTGGGGAAGATCCCTTGAAGAAGGGAATGGTTACCCACTCCAGTGTCCTTGCCTGGAGAATTTCATGGACAGAGGAGCCTGGTGGGGTGCAAAGAGTTGGACAACAACTGAGACACTGACACTTCATAAGAAGAAACAGAGTGCCAGAAATGGTAAGATGTAGGCAAATATTAATAAAATTTACGCTCATTTTCTTAATTCCATTAAAACCTCCTCACAAAGAAACTGCTAGACTTGGATGGATGCATGCTGTTTTCTATCAAATCTTTAACAAAAAATAATACCAATCCTACACAAAATCTTTTAAGAAATAGAGAAGAACATAACACATCTCATATCATTTACAGTAGTCAGACAGCATTGCCCTAATGGTAAAATCAGAAAATCACAATAAAGCAAAACAAAGACCAATCTTCTTTATGAACACTCAAAAAAAAAAAAATTAAGATAACATTAAAAGACATAAAAACAATCAGGATATACTATATTCATGGATGGAAAGAATGAATATGGTAAAGATGACAGTTCTTCCCAAATTAATATAGAATATACACATTAATGCCTATCAAAGCAATTCCTGTCAAAACCTAAGAAGATTTCTCATTAAAATTAATAGAGAAAATCAAAGGGCGAAGAATAAATAAGAGAACAGCTTGGTATGGGAGTAAGGAGAGCAGTTTAACCTACAGAATATTGTCTTCTTTCAGAGATAAGGTAATTAAAACACCTTGTTATAAGTGCAGAGTGAGGCAAGTGAAATAGACTAAACGAGCTCAAAAACAAAGGCAAACATATATTTATAGAAACTGTAGGGGAACATGACATTACCCATTCAGTGAAGAAAGGATGTCTTATTCCAGGGCTTGTAAATTTTTTCTGTTAAGGGCCACTTGGTTAATACATTAGTCTTTGAAGCTCATATAGTCTCTGTCATAACTATTCAATTCTGACCTTGTAGACAACATGTAAACAAGTGGATGTACCTGTGTTCTGATAGAATTTAATTTACATAAACAGATAAGTGGATCAGATTTGGCCCATGGGCATGTTTTCCAAATAGCAACAAAACAACAAAAAAAAATTTTTAGTTAAAATCATTTTTTACACATAATACACAAAACTAAGTTTCAAGTGAAGTAAAGTTTTAATGTGGGGGAAAAAAAAACACTGATGATGTAAATTATATTCAGGACAAGCTACTGGAATTTCACAATAAAAATCATTTTAATATAAGGCATCCAAAACATTAAGGAACAAAAATTACTTTAACTCTTTAGGTTGATCAAGTATTTTCCTAATTAATGTAAAAAGATACAAAATCTCAACTGTGAATGACCTTTCTGCAATTCTAGAAAGCATTTCAGTGACTTCTCTAAAATTCTTAACCCAGTGCTCATTTGAAAGTGCTAATACAACTGCTTCAAGGTTTCTCACTTTCCCACTTTCTTCAGAAAGTGAAAGTGAAGTCGCTCAGTCGTGTCCGACTCTTTGCGACCCCGTGCACTTGTAGCCCACCAGGCTCCTCCATCCATGGGATTCTCCAGGCAAGAATACTGGAGTGGGTTGCCAATTCCTTCTCCAGGGGATCTTCCCGACCCAGGGATGGAACCCAGGTCTCCTGCATTGCAGGCAAACGCTTTAACCTCTGAGCTACCAGGGAAGCCCTAAATTTGCGTATATATGTCATATTGTACACAAAAGCTTCAACGTTTTTCTTGCTTCTTAAAGGGGATTATGCCCCCACATCTCCCCCAACCCCAAGAAAGTTAAACTCTGTTAAACCTCGGTTCCAGAGACTGGACATACAGAAAATCAAGTTGAATTATCAAATTAGAAAGAAAATAGAGGATTTTCATAGTTATAGACAGGGGATGTCAGATAAAATGTTCATTCATACTACAGAACTCCTTCAAGTGGTTCTGAATCTCAACTTGAAATTCAACAGATGGAGGTATAGTGAGGGGAGTCAGATCATAATAGACTCAGAAGGTTAATGAAGAGAAAACGTTTCAATGGGAGTTGTTTCGTTTTTTAATGTTTCTGATCAAGCCTCAGAGTTTCATTTTATTCCAAAAGATCTACTGGGTTCGTTCTAAGATCCAGACAGTACTCACAATGCCAATATAAGATGTGTCAACAGGGTCCGACCAAGGACAAAGTAATCATGTTTTCGACAGGAATCCGCTCATTCAGAATCAGCAACTGGGTCAAGATCTTACATTTCTGTAGCGTTTTATACAGAGCTTGCACTTGCCACTTTCCACGGGACCTTCATTGCGTCTCAGTTGGGAACAAGTGGACAGCAGAATCCTATTCCTTGATAAGGAAAGTTCTGGACTCAGTTTGTGAGATGTGGGGCGCTCCCCAGGTCGCTCGGGAGTTTCTCACCCTATCACGGGCAGGTAGAAAGTTCCTGACAGTGTGGGTGATGGTGAGCAGAATATAACTAGGAAAGAGGTGGGAGAGTAGGAATGAGGCGGGAGTCAAGTACGCTTGGGGGAGGTGTAAGCACGTCAGAGTTGGAGGGTTGCTACTGAGGAGGGTTGGAAGGTGAGTGACACCCGTTCGTGAAAGAAAAGGGAGGGGAGACTCCCTCCTGGAGCGACAGAAGTGGGGCGGGAGCGTCGTCTCTGAGACGCGAGGAAAACGTCGTGAGGGAAGAATCTAGAGGCTGTGAGGAGAACGGTGAGCCTGCCTCAGTAAGGGAAGTTCCAGCCCGACTGAAGTTCCCCATCTCGAGGCAACCTGTTTAACGCAGCGCCCCTGCTCCTCGGCCGCCCTTTTCGTCATTCTCCCCTCAGGGTCTCTCACCACCGAGTTTGTTGGCTCCTGCAAGACGCCCAGCACCATTGTCACCTCATGAACTGTCCGCGCCACAAATTCAAATCAGAGTCCCAGAGCCTAGCACTCCGAACCTCTCCCAGAGTGAAGGAC
This sequence comes from Neotragus moschatus, assembly GCA_006410615.1. NCBI lineage: Eukaryota > Metazoa > Chordata > Mammalia > Artiodactyla > Bovidae > Neotragus > Neotragus moschatus. The sequence goes on along the minus strand of SJYA01002795.1, from coordinate 5,579,938 downwards.
AAATGGACCAATGGAAGCCCCGCTGGCTACAAACGTACAAGGTGGTGGGCGGGACGAAGGGTCGGGATGGGCAGAAGAGCGTTGTCCTGACGACGGCTTCCGGTGCTGAGGTGACTTACCGCCGGAAGGCGAGAGTCCGCGGGAAAAGCGGTCTTGTTAGGTGGTCACTGTGGCTTGGGGCTGAGGCGGTCCCCTCAAGAGTAACCGCGGGCCAGTGCCACGGTCACGCCACTGGCCTTCGTTTCCTTTAGCCTTCTCGCTCACCAAAAGATTTTCCCGTCCAGTTATAAAGTGCAAGTTGTTTCCCAAAGGTAAGCGTGTAGTATAACACCACTCCCTTGTTTTTTGAGGGTAACGGAAACTTGAGTCCACTTTGTCACCAGGGAGTGGGTACTAAAAAAAAAAAAAGAAAAAGTGAAAATTTGGATTTCTAAACATTTAGTAAAGTTTTACCGTGTGCATTTTTACTGTATTGTACGCAGTTTGTAGTCTTGAAATATTAGGTGCAATTTTATTTATAATTAAATTTAAAATTCTCGTTCTTTAGGACCCGGAAATTTCATCTGAACCGGGTATATTAAAGACCTTTAATTTTAAAATTTTATGTAACCATCTAGAAGCTTCTCTAACTTAAATTCTTAATCTCCCATAAATCTCAAGTTAGATGGTGTAAGATGGGCAGATTCTTTGAGTCCAGACCATTACAAGAATCAAACTAATTCAGCTGAGATGCCTCCTTTCATAGAGAATCACTTGAATCTAAAGTAATTGAAACCAGATGCTAAACATGGCTCCTTTAGTTCAGTGTGTATGTCTTGGCAATAATGGTCTCACTTCAGTCTCTCCTTTATGGCAGAAAGTAAGCACTGTTGAAATGATGGAGGAAAAATAAGGCTTTTTACAGACAATTATTAAAAAAAACTTAGCTTTGAAACACATCTTTTAACAAAAGTCGTTGTTAAATTCTTGTCACCAAAATCTAAAAGGAAAAGTTCATAATTTATCTGCTTATCAAGAAGAATTTCTTCCTTTACATTTAAGACAGGGAAACATTTATGAAAGCTTAGATCTATATGTTTAGGTTCCTGCCAACCCTTTTCTTAAAATTCCAACTTCAAAACTCCCTGCTAATGAGCACTTTTCCAGCAGCTTGGATGAAACATTCTGAGTAACTTCTTCAGCCTGGAGGTTAGAAATTTCATTAANTATCAAGAAGAATTTCTTCCTTTACATTTAAGACAGGGAAACATTTATGAAAGCTTAGATCTATATGTTTAGGTTCCTGCCAACCCTTTTCTTAAAATTCCAACTTCAAAACTCCCTGCTAATGAGCACTTTTCCAGCAGCTTGGATGAAACATTCTGAGTAACTTCTTCAGCCTGGAGGTTAGAAATTTCATTAAATAAAAAATTAAATATATTAGAATACTTAGGTATGAAACATTAACGAACTGAGTAACATTCTTCAGAAGCACTTAAGAAAACATAGGCCACCTGCGTTGTGGAGCCATCTAAAATGATGAGATTTGATAGATAGGCAAGAGATCAAAAAATGGCCAGATTTCAAAAGAGAATGTTCTGTGAGCTGCTTATTGCCCTCATAGACCATTTGAAAATAAAACCAACTCTCAGCAGAAGCCCAAGAGGCATTAGAGATGAACTAGACTATCCTTTGGATGTCAGTATTGTACTGAAAAAGTCAGTTGCGCTGTTATTTATCTGCAGGGGGAAATGCTTAAATTTTATAAGGATTTAGAACTTTTAATTTAAAAGTGTATAGTGACTATAGAGTTTAGAAAGGAGACTTGAATCTAAGATGAACTTGGGAAAACTGTTTTCTGTAGTAGCATCTGACTTTGTACTCTCCATTCCTCTTATTTAAATGTCCTCTTACTCCTGCTTTTTGAATCTTATCTCTGAATATCCAGGTCAAATTCTGAGTTTTTCTGAGCTGTAACTCATAGTTAACTGTCAGAACACCTATAGAATTAAAAACACACTGTTTATTTGGCTTTTTTCTTTCCATTTAGGCCTGGTAATGTTTTTCTCATTTATGTTGATGAATGGATCTTACATATAACTTGCCTTATCTGTTGGATTCTAAGCTACTTAGAGTTGTATTCAACTACTGTACATGGCAGAATGACTTGAACATGGTAAACATCATTCTTTTCAATCTCTCTCTTTTTTTTTTTTTTTGGCTATGTTGGGTCTTAATTGCAGCAGCTGGGATCTTCATTGCCGAGTGTTGGATCATTATTGCCAGGTGCGGGCTCATCGTTGCACCCTGTAGGATATAGTTTGCTGACCAGGGATTAAACTTGGGCCCCCTGCATGGAGACTTAATCACTGGACCACTAGGGAAGTCCCAGTAAACATAATTCTGATGTAAAAATGCCACTGTTAAGATTAATCTTAAATATAGTGGCAGCTGCATTAATTTGCTAGATTTGCTATAACAGAATACCACAGACCTAGGGCGTAATCAACAGAAATTTATTTTCTCACAATTCTGGAGGCTGGAAAGTTCAATACTAAGGTGTCAGTGGGGATAATTTCATTCTGAGGCTTCTCTCCTGGATGTGTAGCTTTGCCTTTGTCTTCACATGGTCTTTAATTCATGCCCATCTGTGTCCAGATTTCTTCTTATAAGGACATCAGTCATACTGGATTAGGGTCCATCCAAAAGACCTCATTTTAATTTAATTACCTCTTTAAAATCCTTATCTCCAAGTATGGTTGCGTTCTGAGGTACTGGGGATTAGGACTTCAGAATGTGAATTTGGGGGTACACAGTTCAGTCCGTACAATAATCAACGTTCAGAAAGCAGAAATGATTGGCATTAGTTGTCCATTAGCACTCTCATCTTTAGACCTGTAGATAACATAATTGTGTGCATCAAGTTTGTGTAAGATAATAGGGAATGAAAGTGAAAGTTGCTCAGTTGTGTCCAACACTTGGCGAATTCCCCAGGCCAGAATACTGGAATGGGTAACCTGTCCCTTCCCCAGGAGATCTTCCCAACCCAGGAATCGAACCCAGGTCTCCTGCATTGCAGGTGGATTGTTTCCCAGCTGAGCCGCAAGGGAAGCCCAGGGAATGGAAGAGCCTATGGTAAATCAGAGAATATTTGCCAAAGACTTTCAAATTGAAATTTGTCAAAAAACAGAAAACACAACCCACACACATACACCAGCATGCCACACAATCCTGGGTCATCCAAATAAATAAACAGCAACAACAAAACAATCAGGCTGATTGGTTTTGGCTCATAGGGGGCTGGTTTACAAAAACCACCAGCATATTTCATTTGGAATCTATAACCTCTTAAGTGAATACTGGGCATAGTATGTTTTTCCATATCCAAAAGACGTTTTCCCCAGATCCCGTTGGTTCACACATAACTTTAAGTACCTACTTTGTTGAAGGAATTGTACTAAGTGCCTCACTGAGGTTAAATCTATAAATTTGCCCACATATATCCAATTGTTACAAGGACATCCAGTTTTTGATTAAATTTATAAAATGTGTGGGCTTCCCAGGTGGCTCAGTGGTAAAGAATCTGTGAATGCACGTTCGATCCTTGGGTTGGGAAGATCCCCTGGAGAAGGAAACGGCATCCACTCCAGTATTCTTGCCTGGGAAATCTCATGGACAGAGAAGCCTGCTGGGCTACAATCCATGGGGTTGCAAAGGACCGGACACGACTTAGCGACTAGACAACACCACCACCAAATTCACAACCATGCATAATTTAGTATTTTGAGTGGTACAGGTTTATCCTATAAGTGAATTAGAACTCTGAAAAAAAAAAAGTCTTTATGAGATTATGTGCTGTGATAAGGTCAAGGCTCTGATCGTAAGTACAAGTGGAGAGGACAGGACACATATTTGAAAATAATTATAGTTCAAGATAAAAATGAGACCATAGGAGAGTTATAAAGTACTATGGGAAATTAAAGGAGGAAAAGATTTCTTCAAGGTTGGTGTATTACTAAAGGTATTTAATGCGTTTAGAGTTATTCTTTTTTATAGTACTTGGTACTTCGAAAATAGCATTAGTCAATGTGTTGTATCTGAGGAAACAAGAGTCTAGTATTTTTGCCTGGAAGATCCCATGGGCAGAGGAGCCTGGCAGGCTACGTTGCCATGGGTTTATGAAACAGTTGAACATGACTTGGTGGCTAAACAACAACAAATGTCTTATATGTTATTTGCATATGTTCACATTTCCCCAGTACAATCTGAAATACTCAAGAATATTTTAATCTTTATATGCTCCAGTCTAGTGTCGTTTAGGGAGGAGGCAATGGCACCCCACTCCAGTACTCTTGCCTGGAAAATCCCGTGGGCAGAAGAGCCTGGTAGGCTGCAGTCCATGATGTCACTAAGAGTCGGACATTCCTGCACATCTTCCCTTTCACTTTTCACTTTCATGCATTGGAAAAGGAAGTGGCAACCCACTCCAGTGTTCTTGCTTGGATAATCCCAGGGATGGGGGAGCCTGGTGAGCTGCCGTCTATGTGGTCGCACAGAGTTGGACATGACTGAAGCGACTTAGCAGTGGCAGCAGTGTTGTTGAAAATATCAGGGTCACCTGGGTAACTTTTTTTTTTTTAATTAGAAGATAATTGCTTTACAGTGTTCCGTTAGTTTCTGCTATACAACGTGAATCAGGTATCAGGTCAGGTTAGTTGCTCAGTCGTGTCCCACTCTTTGCTACCCCATGAATTTCAGCACGCCAGACCTCCCTGTCCATCACCAACTCACGGAGTTCACTCAGACTCATGTTCATAAAGTCAGTGATGCCATCCAGCCATCTCATCCTCTGTTTTCCCCTTCTCCTCCTGCCCCTAATCCCTGCCAGCATCAGAGTCTTTTCCAGTGAGTCAACTCTTTGCATGAGGTAGCCAAAGTATTTATAGGTGTACATATATTCCCTCCCTTGTGAACCTCCCTCCCCTGCCTCATCGCACCTGTCTGGGTCATCAGAGAGAACCAAACTGAGCACCTTGTATTATATAGGAACTTTTTAACAGTAAATTTTTTTCAACTCTGGCTCTGTAGATTCTAATTTAGTAGGCCTAGGAAAGTGGTGGAGAATCTCTGTTTTTAAAACTTTTCTCCTGCTTAATGAGTCAGATTATCAGCTCCACTTAGAATCTTCTGCCTTGAAGCACCTGGTATATAGTACGCTCTCAATAAGTTCTTGTCACATTAAATGAGTGGAGCTGTGATTTAGTAAGATTCATAAGGCCCCTGTGTGTAGGATGAATTAAAAGTGGAAAATATCCTAGAGGCAAGGAAATCCTATTACGCAAGTCCAGCTAAGAGATGAAGCAGCCTTAAACTAGAGTAGAGGCCATAGAAAAGGAGAGAAATAGATGAGAAATATTGAAAAGGTAAGTCTACAGAACTAGGTAGACTTTATATAAGGCACTAGTTCGCAAAACAGTGTGGCTAAAATTTACATGAGGTGTTTATTTCATAAGCAGGTTGCTGGACTCTGTATGAACTCCTGTTTGGTTGGTCCAGGGTGAAGCACGTGAATTTGCATATTTAAAAAAATTTATACTGGAGTGTAGTTGATTAACAGTGTTGTGTTACTTTCAGGTATACAACAAAGAGATTCAGTTATGCTTATTCATGTATCCTTTTTCCATTTAGATTATTACAGAATATTGAGCAGTACTGTGCTATTGAGTAGGTCCTTGTTGGTTATCTGTTTTAAATATAATTGTCAGTCCCCAATTCCCAATCTGTCCATTCCCCACCTTTCCCCTATGGTAATCATAAATTCATTTTATTTTCTAAGTCTGTGCGTCTGTTTCTGTTTTGTAAAAGGTTCATTTGTATCAATTTTTTTTTTTTAGATTCTACATACAAGTGGTATCATACAATATTTGTCTTTCTCTAACTTCATTTCTTAAGATAATCTCCAGGTCCATCCATGTTGCTACAAATGGCATTATTTCATTCTCTTTTTTTTAAATGACTAATAATGCTTTTGTATATATGTACCACATCTTCTTTGCCCATTCATCTATTGATAAATATTTAAATTGCTTCCATGTCTTGGCTATTGTAAATAGTGCCACTAGGTATATTCTGGTGCATGTATCCTTTCAAACCTTTTTTTAATTTTTGATATGAACCCAGGAGTGGGAATGCTGAATCTTATGGTAGTTCTATTTTTCGTTTCTTAAGGAACCTCCACACTTTTCTTCATAATGGTTGTTTAGTTCAGTTCAGTTGCTCATGTCCAACTCTTCGCGACTCCATAGACTGCAGCTCACCAGGCTTCCTATCCATCACCAACTCCTGGAGCTCGATGAAACTCATGTCTGTTGAGTCAGTGATGCCACCCAACTATCTCATCCTCTGTTGTCCCCTTCTCCTCCTGCCTTCAATCTTTTCCAGGGTCAGGGAAAGATTCTGTGAGTCAGTTTTCCAGTGAGTCAGTTCCTCACATCAGGTGGCCGGTGTATTAGAGCTTCAGTATCAGTCCTTCCAATGAATATTCAGGACTGATTTCCTTTAGGATTAACTGGTTGGATCTCCTTGCAGTCCAAGGGATTCTGAAGAGGCATCACCAACACCACAATTCAAAAGTATCAATTCTTTGGTGCTCAGCCTTCTTCATGATCCAACTCTCACATCCATACATGACTACTGGAAAAAAACATACCTTTGACTATATGGACCTTTGTTGGCAAAGTAATGTCTCTGCTTTTTAATATGATGTCTAGATTGGTCAATCTTGATTCCAACTTGTGTTTCTTCCAGTCCAGCATTTCTCATGATGTATTCTGTGTATAAGTTACATAAGCAGGGTGGCAATATACAGCCTTGACGTACTCCTTTTGCTATTTGGAACCAGTCTGTTGTTCCATGTCCAGTTCTAACTGTTGCTTCCTGACCTGCATACAGATTTCTCAAGANAGGAGGAATGAGATGGCTGGATGGCATCACTGACTCGATGGACGTGAGTCTGAGTGAACTCAGGTAGTTGGTGATGGACAGGGAGGCCTGGCATGCTGTGGTTCATGGGGTCGCAGAGAGTCAGACGTGACTGAGTGACTGAACTGAACTGTTCTTACTCCTGTGAGGGGATATCTTACTGTACTTTGGATTTACATTTCTCTAATATTGATGTTTAGCATCTTTTCATATGCCTCTTGGCCATCAGTATGTTTTCCTTGGAGAAATGTCTGTTGAGGTCTTTTTTCGAGTTTTTTGATGGACATGAGCTGTTTGTAAATTTTGAAGATAAATCATTTGTCGGTTGCTTCATTTGCAAGTATTTTCTCCCATTCTGTGGGGTATCTATTCTTTTTTTGCCATCCTGGGATGTAGTCAGGATGTGGGCTCTGCTGCACTCTTTTTTTTTAAAAAAATTAAAACATTTTTGGCGTTGCTGGGTCTTTGTTGCTTTGTGCAGGCTTTCTGTAGTTGTGGCAAGTGGGGGCTATTCTTCGTTGCCATACGTGAGCTCTTATTGCAGTGGCTTCTCATTGCAAAGCACAGGCTCCAGATGCTCCAGCTTCAGTAGTTGCAGCAGGCAACTCAGTAATTGCACTCATGGGCCCTTGAGTGCACGATCACTTAGGCTCGGTCATTATGGCAAAAGGACAGTTTCTCTACGCGACATGTGGCATCTTTTCCTACCCGAAATTGAACCCTTGTCCCCTGCATTCGCAGGCGGTTTCTTATCCACTGTGCAGCTAGGGAAGTCCTTTCTTTTTGTTTATGGTTTCCAATGCTATGCACAGGTTTTTTTAGTTTAAGTTAATCCCATTTGTTTATCTTTTGTTTTTATTTTAATTACTGTAGGAGATACTGCTGCAAATTAAGTCAAAGAGTGTTCTGTTTATGTTTTCCTATAAGAGTTTTCTCACTTTCTTTCTAGCTGTTCTGGATCTTCATTCCTGCACGTGGGCTTTCTTTAGTTGTGGCGAGTGGCGGCAGCTTGTTGATGAACTTGGGTTCTAGCTATGCAGGCTTCAGTAGTTGCAGCAAGCGGGCTCAGTAGTGGTGTTGAATGAAAGTGAGAGTGGACACCTTTGTCTTGTTCCTGATCTTGGAGGAAATGCTTTCAGCTTTTCACCATTGAGAATGATGTTTGCTGTGTGTTTGTCATATGTGGACTTTATTATGTTGAGGTAGGGTCCCTCTATGCCCACTTTCTGGTGAGTTTTTTTTTTTTAATCATAAATGGGTGTTGAATTTTGCCAAAAGCTTTTTTTTCTGCATCTATTGAAATGATCATTTGGTTTTTATTCTTCAGTTTGTGGATGTGGTATATCACACTAATTGATTTGCAGGTATTGAAAAATTATTGATTCACTGGGATAAATTCCACTTGATCATGGTGCATGATCTGTGTAACATATTGTTGGATTCAGCTTGCTAGTATCTTGTTGAAGATTTTTGTGTGTATGTTCATCAGTAATATTTGCCTATAATTTTCTTTTTGTGTGATATCTTTGGTTTTGGTAATGGGTGATGGTGGCCTCACAGAATGAGTTTGGGTGTGTTCCTCTGTGAGGGTTGTTGTTTTGTGTTTTTTTTTTTTTTTTTGCAGGGGAGGGAAAATGTTCAGGATAGGTGTTAATTCTTCTCTAAATTGTAGTTTTATTCTCTTGTTCTCCCTGGTGTTTGCTGTGCATCTTGGAGCTATAGACTTATATTTCAATCAATTTTGTCTAGTATTTTATCAAATATTTTTTTTCTATACTTTTCTCTTTCTCCTTTTCCTCTGGGACTCCAATTTTAAGCATGCTGCTGCTGCTAAGTCGCTTCAGTTATGTCCGACTCTGTGCGACCCCATAGACAGCAGCCCACGAGGCTCCCCCGTCCCTGGGATTCTCCAGGCAAGAACACTGGAGTGGGTTGCCATTTCCTTCTCCAGTACATGAAAATGAAAAGTGAAAGTGAAGTCGCTCAGTTGTGTCCAACTCTTAGCAACCCCATGGACTGCAGCCCACCAGGCTCCTCCGTCCATGACTGACTAATTTTGAACACACACATCATTAATCCGCTACCTTCTTTTCACACTTTTTCTTTCTGTGTGCTTCGGTTTAGGTAATTTCTGTTGAATTGTCTTCAAAGTTATCAATTCTTTCTTCTACACTTTTCAACCTGCTATTCTGTTCAGTGATTTCATTAATCATTTTGGATGTTATATTTTTCAGTTCTAGTGTTTCCATTTGATTTTTAATTTCGGTTTTTATGTCTTGACTGGAATTCCTCATGTTTTCACTCTGACTCATCATCACTCGAAAACTGCTGAAATTTCTACTTAGTTCCTTTAGTCTTTTGTCTGTAACTTTCTTGCAGGTTTCATGGACATCTCCTAGAATGGAAAAAGAATTAAGTAATATTCTTTCAAAAATAATTTCTGATGTTTTAATATTGTGTAAAATTATGGGCTGTGGTGGGCATGAAAATGTCCTACTTCCACCTCTTTCTTCAGGGACCATAATTGACTGATGGATCCAGGTACTGGTATGTTTTGGAACCCATTCCCATATTCATGTCAAGGCCATGATTCCCAAGTGATCCTTCCAGGCCATGAGTCCATATGGTACCGATTGTAATCCAGATTCTTTCCTATAACATAAGGGATTGTGTTAATGGAATATTTTGTCAAAGGGCTCCCATTTGACTGGTTCAAAACCTTATGTGTTTAGCAGCCTGAGACTCTTCCTACCTAGTTCTCTCTCTTTCCATTTTTTCCTTCATAGATATCCTAAGGCTTTCTTGCCCCGCTTTGCTCCCTCTTTGTTGCCTTTCACAGGTAAATCCTTTAGTAAGTGTTTTGCATGTTCAATCCCATCTTTGCATCTGCTTTTTGGAAGACCCAGACTAATACATAGACTCAAACTATTAACAGAAAATTGACCAAAGTTGACTTTTTAAAAATAATATTTTTTACAGAAAAATACCAGATAGCATATGTAGCAGATACTCCCTCCTTTATGAGGTAGAACTTTATTTCCATCTGCTTGGATATGGGCTGGATTTAGTAATTTGATCCTAATGAATATAGAGGAATTTGGCAGTAGTTTTTTTTTTCTACCTCCTCCCCCACACACAAACACACACATGAACATTTTTCTTGACACTCTCCCCTACACTCCTGATGAAGTTTTAATATCACAAATATACTTTATCTGTTTATGTATTATATGAATATCAATGTTTAATGCATAATAGAGTAAAATTTCCCTCCAAGATCAAATTTTTATTCCTTTAGGGGCATTGTAATAACCCTCACAGAGAATGCACACGGGGTAGAGTATAGATAGGGAAAATTTCTAACTTACTCCAGAGGAAGCTGGCAGGTGATCAAACAAGTGATAAGAGTTTATATCACCAGTGGTGATATCATGTTAATACAATATACCTCAAGTATGATGAAATGCAAAGGGTATTTTTAACCTCTGTGATAGTCTATCCAAAAAGCTGTAATCCCAGTCTTATTGTGAGAGAACATTAGACAAACCAAAAATAAGGGACATTCTATAAAATATCTGACCATTACTCTTCAGGAGTGTCATGGTAATGAAAATACAAGACTGAGAAATTGTCACGTATCATTGAGATTATGGAGACATGACTGCTAAATGCAATATGATGTCCTAGATCATATAAAGGAACGCACTCTATGATCTTTGTAACTTTTCTGTAAATTTAAAATTATTCTAAAAAGTTAAAAGCACATGAAAAAAGTAAAAACCATAGTGTCATCAGTATTCATTATATGAAAATAGTGATTCTAATATTAAAAAGTAAATATGTAGCAATTACTAGAACTATAAACATTGAGCTAAACTGAAAATATCAGTTTTCTACATATAATACTAGTAAATGAAAAAACATCGTACATGTATTTATCAAATTTAGTGAAGCCTATGATTCAGTGTCTCATGACATCTATGCACAATTAATTCAGATTGTCCTGGATATAAGCAGAGTCACATGGATTCAAAACTGGCTGCAGAATCATAAAAAATATTGATAAACCATAAATGGAAATGGATCAAGTTGGAGAATACGTGTAGGTGCTGCCGAGATCTGTATTTTGTCCTATCTTATATAGCAGCTGCATTAATGATGTAGAAGAAGGAGTATAACTAATGTTAATGAAATTCACAGATGATATTAAATTGGCAGGTGATGCAAATAACAGGAAGAACAGCAAAGCAGTATAAAGGTACCCAGAGAGCTCAGAAATATGGAGTGGAAACAACAAAATGAGATTCTGCCCCTTCAAAATAGAAACTACAACTGCTTTAGGAGAAAAACAATAAAATAGGTATTCAAAGGGAGCAAAATCTGAAAGTCATTAAATGATCACAAGGCCTAAGGGTGAAAATGAATTACAAAGTAGATACGAATTTATGATGTAGTGATTTTGAAGATTATGGCTATGTATACTGCTTGCTACAGAGAAAGAACAGAAGAATCTGTTCTCATACTAATGGTAAAATGACATCAAAAGACAGAACTCGTTCTGTGTCAAGTTGGTACCTAACTGCCATCAACACAATATGAGTAGTAATAAAAATGACTAAGCTGTGAACACTACAGAGAAGCATATTTACCATCAGCAAATTATACTGAGCTATTTGACTAGTCTTGCCATATGATTCTACTTCATATCCCATGTAGGTGACCTTTCCTTCAAGATATATAACTTAGGCTAAATCTCAGAGCAGTTTACCTAACTCTTTAATCTTCTCCCCTCTATCCCAAATTAAATTTACAAACTGCATCTTTCTAATATGTTCTTATTTTAATTTATATTCAGTTATGTATAGGATTCCTTGATTGCCCATTAAAACTGATTTCTGCCTTTGTCACATCTTCATCTAAATGCTGCAAACCTTATTTGCAAATACATGCATATGCCTCTACCAGCAGCCATAGAACAAAGAGCATAAGCAAAAGTAACATCTGAGAAAATTATTGGAATTAATACTTAAGTAAATAACAACCAAAATAAATAAACCACAGATCAGAATTCCTATAGCAATGCAATATTCTAATGATCATAGCATGAATCAGATTGCCCCAAGATGTTATCATCCATTGGCAAGAAGTCATGTAGAATAATAAAAAATCTCTTTTCAGAATGACCACATATGCTTATAAAGTGTTACAAGATAGATACCTTGTTTTGAATTTGGTGTCTTTTTAAAAAATAATTTTATTGGTGTATTCTTGATTTACAACACTGTGTTAGTTTCGGGTGTACAGCAAAGTGGACCAGTTATACATGGGTCCCCTCCTTTTAGATTCTCTTTCCATATAGCCATTACAGAGGTACTAAGTAGAGTTCCCCGTGCTATATACTGTGTCACTATCAGTTATACATAGCAGTATGTATATGTCTCCTGGAGGAGGGCATGGTAACCCACTCCAGTATTCTTGCTTGAGGAATGCCGTGGATGGAGGAGCCTGGCAAGCTACAGTCCCTAGGATCATACAGAGTTAGACACAACTGAAGTGACTTTGGTTGCATGCATGCATGTATATGTCAGTCACAATTTCCCAGTTTATCTCTCCCTCCCTTAACCCTGGTAACCATAAGTTTGTTTTCTACATCTGTAACACAGCTTCTGTTTTGTGGATAAGCTGAATTGTACCTTTTTTAAAAAAAAATTCCCCAGTAAAAAATACAATAATTTGCCTTTTTTTGTCTTGAGTTCACTCATTATGAAAATCTCTAGGGCTGTTCATGTTGCTTCATTGGGCATTGTTTTGCTCATTTTTATGATTAATATTTCATTGTATACATGTACCACATCTTTGGCCATTCCTTTGTCAGATGGGTTGCTTCCATGTCTTGGCTATTGTAAATAGTGCTGCAGTGAACACTGGGGTGCATGTATCTTTTTGAATTTATGGTTTGCTCTGGATATATGCCCAGGACTTGGATTGCTGGATCATAAGGCAGTTCTATTTTTAATTTCTTAAGGAGCCTCCATACTGTTCTCAATAATGGTTGTACTAATTTACATTCCTACCAACCGTTATATAAGAGAGTTTCCTTGTCTCCACACTGTCTCCAGTATTTATTGTTTGTATGTTTTTGATGATGGCCATTCTGACCTGTATAAACTGATGTCTCATTATGGTTTTGATTTTGTTGCTGTTGTTGAGTCACTCAGTTGTGTCCGACTTTGCAACCCCATGGACTACAGCATGCCAAGCTTCACTGTCTTTTACCGTCTACCAGAGCTTGCTCAAACTCATGTCCATTGAGTCACTGGTGCTGTCCAGCCATCTTGTCCTCTGTTGTCCCCTTCTCCTCCTACCTTCAATCTTTCCCAGCATTAGGGTCTTTTGTAATGAGTCAGCTTTTTGCATCAGGAGGCCAAAATAACGGAGCATCAGCATCAGTCATACCAGTGAATATTCAGTGTTGATTTCCTTTAGGACAGACTGGTTTGATCTCCTTGCAGTCCAAGGGACTCTCAAGAGTCTTCTCCAGTACCATAGCTCAGAAGCATCAGTTCTTCAGTGTTCAGTTTTTTATGGTTCAACTCTCACATCCATACATGACTACTGGAAAAACCATAGCTTTGACTACGTGGACCTTTGTCAGCAAAGTAATGTTTCTGCTTTTTAATACGTTGTCTAGTTTTGTCATAGCTTTTCTTCCAAGGAGCAAGTTTTGATTTGCATTTCTCTAATAATTAGGTTTTTAGCCATCTGTATGCCTTCTTTGGAGAAATGTCTAATGAGATCTTCTGTCCATTTTTTCTTTGGGTTGTTTTTTAGTTGTTGAGCTACATGAGCTGTTTGTATGTTTTGGAGATTAATCACTTATAGGTTATTTCATTTGCAAAAATTTTCTCCCATTCTGAAGGTTGTCTTTTAATTTTTTTTCATGGTTTCCTTTGCTGTGCAAAATCCTTTAAGTTTAATTAGGTCTCAATTTGCCGGGGTCCAGCCCCGGCAGGTCCAGGGAATTCGAAGCGGGGACGGCGTCGGCGAGGAAAAAACTCATTTATTTAGAAATATAAGATTAGGAAATAATAGTATAGTAGGAAAATTAAGTGGAGAAAAGAGGCTGAATAACTTGGTATACGTGGAAAGCCAATAAAGTTCCAGACAAGGAGCTTGCACCATCTACGTTGGGCCACTGGCGTTCGTTTGAATATCAGAGAGTGCCCCACNGAATATTCTATGTTTTCCTACAAGAGTTTTATATATCTGGCCTTTAGGTTTTTCATCCATTTTGAATTTATTTTTGTTTATGGTGTTAGGTAGGGTTCTAATTTCACTCTTACACATGCAGCTGTCAGTTTTACCAGCACCACTTATTGAAGAGATTGTCTTTTCTCCACTGTATATTCTTGGCTCCTTTGTCATAGATTAGGTGACCATAGCTGTGTGGGTACTCTGGATCTTTTTATCTGGTTTCATTGATCTATATTTCTGATTTTGTGTCAGTACCATACTGTTTTTTAAATGTTTTAAATTAAGTATTTTTGGCTGCACTGGTCTTCATTGCTGCACGTGGGCTTTCTCTAGTTGTAGCATGCGGGCTCTGGAGCTTGCAGGTTTAGTTGTTGTGGCTTGTGGACTGTAGAGTGTGGGCTCAGTAATTACAGCATGTGGGCTCAATTGCTCCACGGCATGTAGAATCCTGCCGGACTAGGGATTGAACCCCGGGAGAAGGCAGTGGCACCCCACTCCAGTACTCTTGCCTGGAAAATCCCATGGATGGAGGAGCCTGGTGGGCTGCAGTCCATGGGATCGCTAAGAGTCAGACACGACTGAGCGACTTCACTTTCACTTTTCACTTTCCTGCATTGGAGAAGGAAATGGCAACCCACTCCAGTGTTCTTGCCTGGAGAATCCCAGGGACAGGGGAGCCTGGTGGGCTGCTGTCTATGGGGTCGCACAGAGTCGGACACAACTGAAGCGACTTAGCAGCAGCAGCAGTAGCAGGGATTGAACCCATGTCCCCTGCATTGGCAGGGGGATTCTTTACCACTGGACCACCAGGGAAGCCCTGCTGAAAGATTTTTAATCGCATTTTCAATTCCAGTCCTCTTAATTAGTCTGTTCATTATTTTATTTCTTCCTGCTCAATCTTGGAAGTTTGTACCTTTATAAGAATTTGTCCACTTCTAGGTTTTCCGTTTTACTGGCATATAGTTGCTTATACTAGTCTCTTATGATCCTTTGTATTTCTGTGGGGTCCCTTGTAACTTCTCCTTTTTCATTTCTAATTTTATTGATTTGAGTCCTCTCCCTTTTATTTGATGAGTCTGGCTAAAGGTTTATCAATTTTTTTTAATCTTGGAGAACCACCTTTTACTGATCTTTTCTATTATTTTCTTCATCTCTATTTCATTTGTGCTATAATTTTTATGATTTCTTTCTACTATGGGTTTTGTTTGTTCTTTCTGTAGTGGCTTTAGGTATAAGGTTCAGTTCAGTTCAGTAGCTCAGTCGTGTCTGACTCTTTGGGACCCCATGGAATGCAGCACTCCAGGCCTCTCTGTCCATCACCAACTCCCAGAGTTTACTCAAACTCATGTCCATTGAGTCAGTGATGCCATCCAACCATCTCATCCTCTGTCATCCCCTTCTCCTCCCCTCTTCAATCTTTCCCAGCATCAAGGTCTTTTCTAATGAGTCAGTTCTTTGCATCAGGTGGCCAAAGCATTGGGATTTCAGCATCAGTCCTTCCAGTGAATATTCAGGACCGATTTCCTTTAGGATGGACTAGTTGGATCTCCTTGCAGTCCGAGGGACTCTCAAGAGCCTCCTCCAACACCACAGTTCAAAAGCATCAATTCTTCGGTGCTCAGCTTTCTCTATAGTCCAACTCTCACACCGATTCATGACAACTTGAAAAACCATAGCTTTAAAGCTATGTTGTAAGGTTAGGATATTTGAGATTTTTGTTTCTTGAAGTAAGATTGTATTGCTATAAATTTCCCTCCCAGAACTGCTTTTGCTGCCTCCCAAGGATTTGGATTGTCATGTGTTCGTTGTCATTTGTGTTTAGATATTTTTTGATGTCCTCTTTGATTTCTTGAGTGTTCCATGGGTTATTTGGTAACATGTTGTTTAGCTTCCATTTTTTTAAAACCTTTTTTTCCTGTAATTGATTTGTTGTTGTTGTTGAATTGTTTTTTTAAAATGTATTCATTTTTAATTGAAGGATAATGCTTTATAATATCGTGTTGGTTTCTGCCATACATCAACATGAATCAGCCATAGGTATACACATGTCCCATGCCTCCTGAACCTCCCTCCTATCCCATCCTACCCCTCTGGGTTGTCACAGAGCACTGGTTTGAGTTACCTATATCATACAGCAAATTCCCACTGACTCTTTTTATAGGTGTAAATGAGTTCTAATTTTATAACATTGTGGTCAGAAAAGATGCTTGATATGTTTTCCATTTTCTTAAATTTACCAAAGCATGTTTTTTGACTTAAGATCCGATTTGTCCTAAAGAATATTCATGTATACTTGAGAAGACGGTATTTTCTGTTGCTTTTAGAGGGAATGTCCTATAAATGTCAATTAAGTATCTGGTCTCAAGTGTCATTTAAGGCTTATGTTTCCTTATTAATTTTCTGTCTGGATGATTTGTCCATTGATAAAAGTGGGATGTTAAAGTCCACTGGGATTATTGTGTTACTGTAGATTTCCCCTTTTATGATGATTAGCATTTGCCTTATATATTGAGGTACTCCTATGTTGGGTGCGTATGTGTTTGCAATTGTAATACCTTCTTCTTGGGTTGATTCCATGATCATTAAGTGGTCCTTCCTTGTCTTTTATAATGGTCTTTATTTTAAAGTCAATTTTATCTGAAATGAGTATTGCTTCTCCAACTTTCATTTGATTTCCATTTGCATGGAGTGTCTTTTTCCATCCCCTCACTTTCAGTCTGTATGTGTCCCTAGATCTTAAATGGGTCTCTTGTAGACAGAATGTATATGGGTTTTTTGTATCTATTCAGCCATTTTATGTCTTTTGTTGGAGCATTAATCCTATTTACATAAGGTAATTATCAATATATGTGATCCTGTTGGCATTTACTTAATAGTTTTGGGTTTGTTTTTGCAGGTCTTTTTTACTTCCCTTCTTTTTTTTAAAGATATATTTATTTTTAATTTATTTTTGGTTGTGCTGGGTCTTTGCTGTTGTGGACTTTCTAGTTGGCGGCAAGCGGGGGCTACTCTGTTACTGTGCACAGGCTTCTCATTGCGTTGGCTTTTCTTGTTGCAGAGCATGGGCTGTAGGCTGGCTTAAGTAGTTTTGGCACATGGGCTTAGTTGCTCTGCCACATGTGGGATTTTTCCAGACCAGGGATCAAACCCATGATCCTTGCATTGGCAGGTGGATTCTTAACCATTGGGCCACCAGGTCCCTTCTTTTGTTCTTTTCACTTATGGTTTGATGACCATTTTTAGTGTTTTGGTGCTTTTTCATTCTTGTGTGTTTATCTATTGTAGTTTTTTGGTTTGTATTTCCCATGAGGTTTTGAAAAAGCAAGATTGTAGTTCTTGCTTCTGGCGTTTGCCCTTTGGTGGGTGAGGTTGGTCCAGAGAGTTGTGCCATTATCCCCTTGATGGGGGATTTGACTGGTGGTGTGGTGACCAGAGCCTGCCCTGAATATTGAATGGGGCCTCCTCTTTGCTCTGTGGTTGTGACTGCCCTGCCGGGGCAGTGTCTGCTCCCTAGATGTTGTAATAGAGGCCCCCATACCTGTTTTTAGCTGTGTTTCTGATCTGAGGTGTGAGATAGGCAGGATTGGAGCACTCCCTCTAGGAGAGAAGCCACTGAGTGTTCCTTCTCTGTAGCTGTTTACTTGTGACTGTGCTCTGTTGTGTCCCCTTTCACCCCTTGTGTGAGCTAACAAAATACTTTGTTGTTAGCAGTGTTTGCAGTCCCACCTTAACTGTGCGTATGTCAGCAGCTGGCCCTGGTGACTCTCAGGCCTTGTTTTCACCTGGCCATTGGTGCAGATCCGCTGAGGTCAGGTCCCAGGGGACTGCAGTAGCCTGCTCCTGGACCTGCAGTGGGAGCTCTTATCCAGGCAGCTCAGCCTCTGTGTGTTTGTGCCCACAAAGCCGACAGCTGCTAAAGCCAGACCTGTCTCAGCTGCTGGAGCACGTGGTGTCCTTTCAGATATTTCACTGGTGGTGAATTTAGGAAGCCATTAGCAGAGGTGTAACTCTGTGGTTCGTGCCACAGCAAGGAAAGATTTCAGCTCTCTATCCATAATCACTTGGCTCTTGGGTCTCAGCTATGATTTCAGCCCCACCTCTTCCTGTATTCCTCCCAAAGGGGTTTGTTCCAGAGGTTGCTAAAGCAGATAAGCTCACCAGGCAGGTAGGATCCTAGGCAAGAAGGTGCTGGTGTAACAGCTGGAATCCGCGGGCCCTCACTGGCAGTCTGGGCAAGTGGATCACCCCAGTAGGATGGTGCTGGGTAGGGGTGGCAGGAGTGTGAAGTGTGTGTGTGAAGGAGGTGATAGCAGAGGCATACAAGCTGCCTACCGTCAAAGCCCTTCTAGTGCACCTGGAGGCAAGGGCCAGCATGTGAGGAGAGAGGCTGCAACAGCAGCCCTGTGCATTGTACCAGGAAAGGATGGGAAACGATGGTGCTTCGCTTTTCGTGGTCTAGGATTCCTCCATGAGCGTTTCTGGTTGAAGAGCTCCTCACCTCCATCCACTCAGGCTGTCTCCTTGCAGCCAATAATAGCAGTCCCTCCCTGGGTCTGCTCTCCAAACTACACATTTCAGTACCCAGACCCTGTGTGCACTGGTGGACAGAGTTTTAGGCTGGGACTCGGGGCTGTGACATAGACCATCTGTGTCACTCTCACTCTGTCCTGCCTGCTACAGGAGGATTGCTGGGCTCCCCTCTGAGCTGAAGCTGCCTTATGTCCCAGCCGATCTCCCTGCTGGTGAGGGGGCTTCCCCAGATGCAGGAACTGCCCCTCACCTTCAGCTCCCTGCCGAGGGTGCAGGTCCCATCCCACTTGCTCTCCTCTTCCTTTTACCTTAGTCTTTTCTTTCACCCTACCTAGTTACATGGGGACCTTTCTCGTTCTGTTAGGTGTCCAGGGGCTTTTGCTAGTGTCCAGTAGCTGCTCTGTTAGAATTCTTCATTTGTAGCTGTTTTATTGATACATTTATGGGGAGAAAGGAACTCCACGTTCCACTCTTCTGTCATCTTGGAAAGTCTCTGTGCTTTTTAAGTTTTCTTAACAAAAAAAAGTATATGACTCTTCATTTTTTTATGGGTTAAGAAGAAGAATACTTATTTCTTTAACTTTCACACTTAAATATTCAAAAAATACTCATAATCATGAGAGTACACATAATGTTTAAGCTCAATAAGTTCCAGGTGGCAGCAAATATGAGAACCAATGAGTTAAAGAGGATATTTGAGATTTTGTCTCAAACTCCTCCTTAACATGGGCTCACAGGCTTGAAGAAAAGACCACCCCCACAGGGTTGGTGAAAGAGTGTTGAATGATAAAATAAGTTGGTTTTTTTTGTGTGTGTGTTTTTGAGAAACTGAGGAGAATGCTGCATTGGATGGAGGACTGGATCAGAACTTTTCTAAGGTCCCTTCTCATTCTTTGAGAAGATTTTGTATTAATCATTTGGCTACTTGAATGCCTGTAAGTACAGACACAATTTTTGTTGTCTTGAAATCTGTACAAAACAAAATAGAATATCACCCATTCACTTCTTTCAATAAACCTCCTCACTGTTGAACAGCTCTTCAAAATAAAATATAGGAATTTTCACATGTATCATAGTAAGAATATATAAAGTACAATAAGAACATCCTTAATTTGGGTTCTGGTTGCTTAGGTGGTATGTTTGGTTATTACATTATTCATTATTAGACAGCCTAATCTTTTTAAAAAAATTTTTTTTAGTATTATACTTTCAATACTGTATTGGTTTTGCCATATATTGACATGAATCTGCCACGGGTGTACAAGAGTTCCCAATCCTGAACCCCCCTCTCACCTCCCTCCCCATATCTTAACTCTCATAACATTGAGAACTCCAAAACCAGAAGGATGGAAAGATTAAAAAGTTAAACATAAGCACTTCTAAAATCTTTTTAAAAACTTCATGATGACAAATAAAAAGGGGCATAATGCTTCTGTACCTGAACAGTTCATGCTGTTCATTATTGTCTTAGATATTTTTATAGCAAACTCCAAGAAGCTGCCTCCTTTATATTCTTGGAGTAGTTGTCATAATTTTATTTTCACCCATCTGTCATAGACATATCTGATATTTCTACAGTCACTTCAACAATATAAAGTAAACTGATCATGTCCACCAATTTAAAGTGTAGAAGAATCTGATTTGCTAATTGTGCTTGTCTAGATGCTTTTGAACTGTGGTGTTGGAGAAGACTCTTGAGAGTCCCTTGGACTGCAAGGAGATCCAACCTGTCCATTCTGAAGGAGATCAGCCCGGGATTTCTTTGGAAGGAATGATGCTAAAGCTGAAACTCCAGTACTTTGGCCACCTCATGCGAAGAGTTGACTCATTGGAAAAGACTGATGCTGGGAGGGATTGGGGGCAGGAGGAGAGGGGGACGACAGAGGATGAGATGGCTGGATGGCATCACTGACTCGATGGACGTGAGTTTGAGTAACTCCGGGATATGGTGATGGACAGGGAGGCCTGGCGTGCTGTGATTCTTGGGGTCGCACAGAGTCGGACACGACTGAGTGACTGAACTGAACTGAGAATGTAATTAGTTTCTTTAGAAAGCTTCATATTCCTCAGTATCCATGTCTCCTATATGCCATTAGTATTTTAAAATTCTTATTTAGGTCTTAAGATCTGCATCTCTTCCTTACAAACTAAGACTGTTCCCTTGACCATGATTTCTTTGCTGCCTAGCATATCTTTTTATCTTTCACCATGTTACAGTCAAAATGTTAGGAACCATTTTGACTATTTATGGTTTGGAAGGGCTCCTTGTCTTCAGTTCAGTTGCTCAGTCATGTCCAGCTCTTTGCATCTCCATGAACTGCAGCACGCCAGGCCTCCCTGTTCATCACCAACTCCCAGAGTCCACCCAAACCCATTTCCATTGTCTTAGGTAGGGTCAATTATGTTTCATTGTAATCATTTTCCAAATATTCTTCATTAAAATGACAGCCTTGATCTGGCCTTTACCAGCTTCCTGTATTTCCATCAAATAATTTTTATGATAAATTGTAAAACAGAAAAACTGAGCAACAAGATGTTTGTTACAATGAAATGCAAACTTGGTTAACCAATAGTGAAATTAAATTGTTGGCTATTTCCTTTTCTTTTTACAGGAGCAGGATTTTATGAGCCCATTCATTTTGCAGATTTCCAGATTTCTCTGGATTTTTCTTTAATCTTTGTATCGTGGTGGCTGGTGGATTTCTCTTGCTGGCTTCACCACCTGGAGCACCTTTGAAAAGATATGGCAAATAGACTTCCCAACTCTTCAATTTTTATCCTGAGACCCATTGCCTTAGCCTATGACTTTTGATCCTCTCCATAATAAATGAGTCAAAATCCATATCTACCCTCTAAGAAGTCTTAAGCTATTTATGTGTTTCATTCACTCTGAAGCTTAGCTATCATGGTCCCTTTTCATATCCTTCTTGCTTTACTCTATGTGTCATCACCTGTGATATATTGGCCTTTACATAGCCATGGATTGGAATAATCCCATGTAACTCTGGCATCTTTAAATAAACTCTGTGTTGTTAAAATGTATTTTATATTTCTAAACTTCCAGATAAGTTTTGGTTAAATGTAGAATATGTTTATTTCCAATGTCCTTACTACTGCAAAAGTATAAGACAAACTGGAAATATTCACAAAGGTGAGAAATGTTTTTTTTTTTTTGCTACTGTAGTAACTCTGAAGTTATAAACCTTCAGTCTTGACAACAGTTAAAATATTCAAACGCTTGTATGTACATCTGTAATTTAGAAATGAAGACCTCAGGGGAAAAGGAGTTGATGTGATATAGCTCAAAAAATTTGTTGCTAGACCTGCAGTTTTGGTAGAATATGTTCCAACTTTCCATTTTTAATATCAATATAGTCATAATAGAAGATAGTCTTTTTATCATCTAAGAAACATAAGACTTGTCATACTTTGTCATGAGTGAGTGAGTGAGAAAGTCGCTCAGTCGTGTCTGACTCTCTGCGACCTCATGGACTATACAGTCTGTGGAATTTTCCAGGCCAGAATACTGGAGTGGGTAGCTTTTCCCTTTTCCAGGGGATCATCCCAACACAGGGATCAAACCCAGGTCTCCCGCATTGCAAGTGGATTCTTTACCAGCTGAGGCACAAGGGAAGCTCATACTTTGTCATACTCGTTGCTCACCCAGAATGGTACTGAGCTTCCAGATGTAAAGCCAAAGTATGTTTTGTGGAAGTCAGTTAGCTGTTCACCACACTTCAAATCTCAGAAGGTTAGAGATTTCTAGGAGTCCTTATAATTTACTATGGATCTGACATTCATGATGTGTAAAAAAAAATTTTTTTTTTAATTTATCAGGTTCTACTATTGCTTTTGGGTAATGGTCACCGAAGTTTGGGATCCATGGTTATTGCCTACATTTGCGTTATCTTACCATATGGGTTTGTCTTAGATTCTAAAAAGTATTATCAGGGACTGCTTGGTAGACTATGGGGGATATTTTCTTGCTGCTTCTATGAAAAGTAAGGTTAGAATTACTGATTGCCTCAGTTTGCCTAGTTATTTCAGAAATCATCATTTTAACGATATGATTACTATTTCACTTTAACAAATAGGTAATTTATTCTGAATCTGGCTCTTCAGTTTTTGTCTTTATCTTTTACATTTCTTAGTTGTTCTGTCTCTTTAGAGAATTCCCCTATGAATTTTTTCCCAATTTCAGATTATTGCCCCTTATTTTTCATACTTTTAGACTAATTAAATATTAAAACAGTTACAGAATTGTCCTAATTATGGCACTAGATTTCTGTTCCGTTATTATTGTCATTCACATATTCTAGTCATGAGATAAGATCTCTATACACACTTTTTTGTATAATTATAAACCGCTTCCTACACTATACAGAAAAAAAAAAAGNTAATTAAATATTAAAACAGTTACAGAATTGTCCTAATTATGGCACTAGATTTCTGTTCCGTTATTATTGTCATTCACATATTCTAGTCATGAGATAAAATCTCTATACACACTTTTTTGTATAATTATAAACCGCTTCCTACACTATACAAAAAAAAAAAAGGCAAGTAATAGGCTAAACTTTGAGTTACAAAATGTAAAAACATTTAGATCATTTGCAAAACTTCATCTAGTGTTTATCTTCTAGTTCTTTCATTATAATTTGAATTCATTTGAGTTATTGTTACTTTCCTTTGTAGGGATGTTGACATTTATAGAGGTATTCATAATAGAATCTATAATATCTTTCAAACTGATGTCCCCGTAGGGATTTCTGAAGCATCCCTGAGTACTGCAGATATCTCTAGATGTCAGTTTAAAATGTTTTCTTTTTCTTCCCAACTCATTTTGTCCCATATTACTCTGTCTTTTCCACAAAATTTTGATAAGAGATTTCAAAAGTCACCATTTTTTCCTTGTGCATAAAATCTAGAAGTCGGATATGTATTCCATTAACTTAAAACAAGAGTCAGTGCTTAGTTTAGACACTGATAAGGGAAAGTAATGTGGAGTTTAACTCCATTTCTTCTAGTTTTTCTATTATTATTCCTTTTACCATAGATAACTATTCTTTATCCCCGAGTTATTAATCAGACTTTAACATATAGTATGATGAACTTTTAGTTCACCTTTTTTTGTACTCAGTTCATTACAACTGCATGTAATCAGGCAATATTTGACGAAAATGAAATACTGGGACTTCAGTGTCACCTTTACAGACTCTGTCATATAGAAATCAGCCCATGATAACTTTATGTGTTTGGAATCTATTCCTTATCACAAGAGATTTTTTAAAATAATAAGTGGCTATTGCAAAATGCCTGATGATATCCAAATATTCCTGGCCTCTCCATTCTAAATTGCCATTAGGTAAATCCTAAGGTTTATGAGATGAGTGCAATTGTGCGGTAGCTTGAGCATT
The DNA here is from genome assembly GCA_006410615.1 of Neotragus moschatus. Taxonomy (NCBI): domain Eukaryota; kingdom Metazoa; phylum Chordata; class Mammalia; order Artiodactyla; family Bovidae; genus Neotragus; species Neotragus moschatus. Next base: position 5,555,777 of record SJYA01002795.1, on the reverse strand, counting down.
CTTTGGCATTGCCTTTCTTTGGAATTGGAAGGAAAACTGACCTTTTCCAGTACTGTGGCCACTGCTGAGTTTTCCAAATTTGCTGGCATATTGAGTGCAGCACTTTCACAGCACCATATTTCAGGATTTGAAACAGCTCAACTGGAATTCCACCACCTCCACTAGCTTTGCTCGTAGTGATGCTTTCTAAGGCCCACTTGACTTCACATTCCAGGATGTCTGGCTCTAGGTGAGTGATCACACCACCATGATTATCTTGGTCGTCAAGATCTTTTCTGTACAGTTCTGTGTATTCTTGCCACCTCTTCTTAATATTTTCTGCTTCTGTTAGGTCCATACCATTTCTGTGATTTAACAAAACCATCTTTGCATGAAATG
>SJYA01002795.1:5250322-5554647 GCA_006410615.1 Neotragus moschatus | reverse complement strand
TTTCCTGTGGTCATGTATGGATGTGAGAGTTGGACTGTGAAGAAGGCTGAGCACTGAAGAATTGATGTTTTTGAACTGTGGTGCTGGAAAAGACTCTTGAGAGTCCCTTGGACTGCAAGGAGATCCAACCAGTCCTCTGAAGGAGATCAGCCCTGGGATTTCTTTGGAAGGAATGATGCTAAAGCTGAAACTCCAGTACTTTGGCCACCTCATGTGAAGAGTTGACTCATTGGAAAAGACTGTGATGCTGGGAGGGATTGGGGGCAGGAGGAGAAGGGGACGACCAAGGATGAGATGGCTGAATGGCATCACTGACTCGATGGGCATGAGTCTGAGTGAACTCCGGGAGTTAGTGATGGAGAGGGAGGCCTGGCGTGCTGCGATTCATGGGGTCACAAAGAGTCGGACACGACTGAGAGACTGAACTGAACTGAAATTTTATGAAAATCCTGTGTGGTTTTTTTGATAAGGATTATTCAGGAAAAATTAGGGTTGCTAGTAATCAGTCATTTTTTTCTTCACTCTTTACATATGAATTAGCAGTGAGTTTATCATTTCCATGGAGCTTATGCCGAGTTATGTAACACAAGGTTTCTAATTCTATTATCTTGAGAATGTGGAAGTAGACTCTCTTTGTATGTTTTTTGTTTGTCCTTTGATAACAGAGTTAACCCTGGACTCCAAGCTTTATTATGTGTTCCATAGTTTTTCATTCTTGAGACTACTTCATACAAAAGTGTAAATTTAAATACAATTACAGAAACTGTTCTTTCCCATGTCTTTACTAACCCTTTAGGTTTGTAGTTTTTTTTTTTTTCCTATCAACTTTTGCCTTCAGTTGCTGGTGTCTTATATAATGTTCTTTATTTTCTTATTATTAATCTTTTTGCAGAAAGTTAAGAAAAGACCTATTTAACATTCCTGCCAAATCTCCTTTGTTGTTCTTTGTAGTGGTCCTGTCCCAGTCTTTTTTGAATCTATTTTTAATCCCTTTTGATTTCGTTTAACTGCCACGCTGAGCATTAGTTCATTTTGTTTTTTTGTCTGTTTTAAGTCTGCCTTCCTTGATGATTAGCATATTTTACCCTTTTCTATTTCCTATACACTTGTTTTTTAAAATTAACTTCTTGTTTATTCATTTCATTTATAATAGTCCTCAATTTAACCATGTGCTTTTCAAAAATATAGTGTCCCTCTGTAGGGACACTTCCTTTACATCATAAATTTGATTAACTTGTGCCTACAACCCTCAGGTTTTTTCCTACCTTTAAATATGATTTCATTTATCTTAAGAGGTTAAAAACTCAAGATCAAAGACAAAGCATGGATAACTAATAAAAGAAAATTTATGCCAATTTGGGAGTGGCAGAAATTGGGGTGGCATTATAGTTTCTCCTAGGGCTACTTGGTGGATTTGGTTAACCCAAACATTTATTTAGTACATCACTTAGACTGGCACTTATATCTGCCTGTGCCCTTTATCACAACTCTTGCTCTTAAAACTGGGTTTTAGGGTCCATTGTATATTCCTCTATAAGCATATCTAAACTCCTAAAGGTTGCTTAAAAAGAGGAAGGATTGGATGTACCCTAGTCATGACAGGCAGTTCAGATCTGAAAGATAGACACATTTGAAATGCTTCACTACCTTCCTGAAACACATCTGTGATATCATTAGAGGTGGATTCAATGAAACAAAAATGCTTAGGTTTGCTTCTCTCCATTGTTTAAGGCTAAGTCTATAGACTTGGTATCACATTATCAGTGTTCTATCCTTGAACCACAGCTGATTGTGCTTCAGAGTCACCTAGCAATATGTTCAGCTTCTTGGCTGTTCATGTCTCCTCCTATCCTACATTTTACTTTGAGTGGCTGTATCATTTAAGTCATATTATTACTTTATAGGTTCACTTTAATTTTCAATTACAAGATAAATATTTTCATTTACCAAAAAAAAAATTATCTACCAAGATATTTAAAGCCATATTGATAACTGGGGTGTATTTTTCCAAACAATAAGAATTCTTGAATAAAATTTTGAGAGAGTAAAAACTGAAATTCTGCAATTCTGTTTATATAATACTACTCTCATGGACAAACAGAGAAAAGTGAAGAGAGAGAAAATAGCAGCTTTTAAAGGAATAAATGATAAGAGTAAAATGTGAAGAGAAGACAGAAATCCAGAACAGTGATTTGCAGAGTTAATCTAAAGCCTTTAAGTAGAACTGAGGACAACTGATAGATTAAAAGGATAAAAACAAAAATAATATTTTTCAGTAGAATTAATTCACTTTGCAGATACCTACTGCTTGTGGAAAGGAGATGGAGGAGAGAAGACTTACAGAAATCACTAAATTATCTTTCACTCTTTTAAAATTCTTTCTGTAGATCCTATTACAGTTGTTATTGTTTAGTCGCTAAATCATGTTGGACTCTTTTGCGACCTCATGGACTATAACCCTGCTAGGCTTCTCTGTCCATGAGATTTCCCAGGCAAGAATACTGGAGTGGGTTGCCATTTCCTTCTCCAGGGGATCTTCCTGACCCAGGGATGGAACCTGCATCTCCTGCATTAGCAGATGGAATCTACCGCTGAGCCATCTGGGAAGCCACCTGTTAAAGTAGAGGGTTTGAAGAAAGGCTGCAAAGCAAATAATAAGAATGCCTGTATCCAGCTATCCACCATTCATGAAAGAAAACTGGAAGAGGCAATAAAAGATATATTCATGTCCCATTCATCACTACATGAGCTTCAGTTCAGTTGGTCAGGCATGTCTGACTATTTGCAACCCCATGATCTGCAGCGTGCCAGGCCACCCTGTCCATCGCCAACTCCTGGAGTTTACTCAAACTCATGTCCATTGAGTCGGTGATGCCATCCAGACATCTCATCCTCTGTCGTCCCCTCCTCCTCCTGCCGTCAATCTTTTCCAGCATCAGGGTCTTTTCAAATGAGTCACCTCTTTGCATCAGGTGACCAAAGTATTGGAGTATTGGAGTTTCAGCTTCAGCATCAGTGTTTCCAATGAACACCCAGGACTGATCTCCTTTAGTATGGACTGGTTGGATATCCTTGCAGTCAAAAAGACTTTCAAGAGTCTTCTCCAACACCACAGTTCAAAAGCATCAATTCTTCGTCGCTCAGCTTTCTTCACTGTCCAACTCTCACATCCATACATGACTGACTACTGGAAAAACCATAGTCTTGACTAGATGGACCTTTGTTGGCAAAGTAATGTCTCTTTTTTAATATGCTGTCTAGGTCGGTCATAGCTTTTCTTCCAAAGAGCAAGCGTCTTTTAATTTCAAGGCTGCAGTCACCATCTACAGTGATTTTGGAGCCCGCCCCCCCCCCGAAAATAGAGTCTGTCACAGTTTCCATTGTTTCCCTATCTGTTTGGCATGAAGTGATGGGACTGGATGCTGTGATCTTCGTTTTCTGAATGTTGACTTTTAAGTCAACTTTTTAACTCTCTTTCATTTTCATCAGGAGACGTTTTAGTTTTTCTTCACTTTCTGCCATAAGGATAGTGTTATCTGCATATCTGAAGTTGTTAGTATTTCTCCCAGCAGTCTTGATTCCAGCTTGTGCTTCCTCCTGCCCAGCGTTTCTCATGACTTACTCTGCGAATAAGTTAAATAAGCAGGGTGACAATATTCAGCCTTGAGGTACTCCTTTCCCTTTTTGGAACCTGTTGTTCCATGTCCAGTTCTAACTGTTGCTTCCTCACCTGCATACAGATTTTTCAGGAGGCAGATTAAGTGGTCTGGTGTTCCCATCTCTTTCAGAATTTTCCACAATTTGTTGTGATCCACACAGTCAAAGGTTTTGGCATAGTCAATAACGCAGAAGTATATGTTTTTTTGAAACTCTCTTGCTTTTTCCATGATCCAACGGATGTTAGCAATTTAATTTCTGGTTCTTCTGCCTTTTCTAAAACCTGCTTGAACATCAGGAAGTTCATGGTTCACGTACTGTTGAAGCCTGCCTTGGAGAATTTTGAGCATTACTTTACTAGCATGTGAGATGACTGCAGTTGTGCCATAGTTTGAGCATTCTTTGGCATTGCCTTTCTTTGGGATTGGAATAAAAACTGACCTTTTCCAGTCCTGTGGCCACTGCTGACTTTTCCAAATTTGCCGGCATATTGAGTACAGCACTTTCGCAGCCTCATATTTCAGGATTTGAAATAGCTCAACTGGAACTCCATCACTTCCACTAGGTGTGTTCGTAGTGATGCTTTCTTAGGCCCACTTGACTTCACATTCCAGGATGTCTGGCTCTAGATAAGTGATTACACCATCATGATTATCCAGATCATGAAGATCTTTNCCGGCATATTGAGTACAGCACTTTCGCAGCCTCATATTTCAGGATTTGAAATAGCTCAACTGGAACTCCATCACTTCCACTAGGTGTGTTCGTAGTGATGCTTTCTTAGGCCCACTTGACTTCACATTCCAGGATGTCTGGCTCTAGATAAGTGATTACACCATCATGATTATCCAGATCATGAAGATCTTTTTTGTACAGTTCCTCTGTGTATTCTTGCCACCTCNCTTGGAAACGAACCGAGATCCTTCTGTCGTTTTTGAGATAGCATCCAAGTACTGCATTTCGGACTCTCTTGTTGACCATGATGGCTACTCCATTTCTTCTGAGGGATTCTTGCCCACAGTAGTAGATATAATGGTCATCTGAGTTAAATTCACCCTTTCCAGTCCATTTGGCCCCAGGTAAATAATAGGAAGGGAAAACAGCCCAACCCTTCAAAAGAGAATTTGATTAAAGATTCTGAGCATGGCCCTACCCATCAGAACAGGACCCAATTTCCCTGTCAGTCATTCTCTCCCATCAGGAAGCTTCCATAAGCTTCTTAAGCCTTCTCCATCAGAGGGCAGACAGATTGAAAACCACAGTCACAGAAAACTAACCAATCCGATCACTTGGACACAGCTTTGTCTAACTCGCTGAAACTATGAGCCATGCTATTTAGGGCCACCCAAGACAGATGGGTCAGGGTGGAGAGTTCTGACAAAATGTANCTTCCATAAGCCTCTTAAGCCTTCTCCATCAGAGGGCAGACAGATTGAAAACCACAGTCACAGAAAACTAACCAATCCGATCACTTGGACACAGCTTTGTCTAACTCGCTGAAACTATGAGCCATGCTATTTAGGGCCACCCAAGACAGATGGGTCAGGGTGGAGAGTTCTGACAAAATGTAGTCCACTGGAAAAGGGAATGGCAAACCACTTCCGTATTCTTGCCTTGAGAACCCCATGAACAGTATGAAAAGGCAAAAAGATAGGATACTGAAAGATGAACTCCCGAGGTCAGTAGGTCCCCAGCACGCTACTGGAGATCAGTGGAGAAATAATTCCAGAAAGAATGAAGAGACGGAGCAAAGCAAAAAAAACAACCAGTTGTGGATGTGACTGGTGATGGAAGTAAAGTCCAGTGCTGTAAAGGCATTATTGAACAGGAACTTGGAATTTTAGGTCCATGAATCAAGGCAAATTGGAAATGGTAAAACAGATGGCAAGAGTGAACATTGACATTCTAGTAATCAGTGAACTAAAATGGACCAGAATGGGTGAATTTAACTCAGATGACCATTATATCTACTATTGTGGGGAAGAATTCCTTAGAAGAAATGGAGTAGCTGTCATAGTCAGCCAAAGAGTCTAAAATGCAGTACTTGGATACAGTCTCAGAAACGACAGAATGATCTCTGTTCGTTTCCAAGGCAAACCATTCAATATCACAGTAATCCAAGTCTATGCCCCAATCAGTAATGCTGAAGAAGCTGAAGTTGAACCGTTCTATGAAGACCTACAAGACCTTTTAGACTAACACCCCCAAAAAATGTCCCCTTCACTGCAGGGAACTGGAATGCAAAAGGAGGAAGTCAAGAAACACCTGGAGTAACAGGTAAATTTAGCCTTGGAGTGCAGAATGAAGCAGGGTAAAGTCTAACAGAGTTTTGCCAAGAGAACACACTGTTCATAGCAAACACCCTCTTCCAACAACACAAGAGAAGACTCTACACATGGATATCACCAGATGGTCAACACTGAAATCAGATTGATTATATTCTTTGCAGCCAAAGATGGAGAAGCTCTATACAGTCAGCAAAAACAAGACTGGGAGCTGACTGTGGATCAGATCGTGAACTCCTTATTGCCAAATTCAGACTTAAATTGAAGAAAGTGGGGAAAGCCACTCGACCATTTAGGTATGACCTAAATCAAATCCCTTATGATTATACTATGGGAGTGAGAAATAGATTCAGGGGATTAGATCTGATAGAGTGCCTGAAGAATTATGGATGGAGGTTCGTGACATTGTACAGGAGGCAGGATCAAGACTATCCCCAAGAAAAAAAAGTGCAAAAAGGCAAAATGGTTGTCTGAGGAGGTCTTACAAATAGCTGTGAAAAGAAGAGAAGCTAAAGGCAAAGGAGAAAGGATATACTTATTTAAATGCAGAGTTCCAAACAATAGCAAGGAGAGGTAGGAAAGCCTCCCTCAGTCATCAATGCAGAGAAATAGAGGGAAACAGCGTCAGATGCAGATAATGTTTAACAACACTGCAGAGTTAGTGAAGGTGAAAGTCGCTCAGTTGTGTCCAACTCTTTGTGACCTCATGAATTATATAGTCCATGGAATTCTCCAGGCCAGAATACTAGAGTGGGTAGCCTTTCCGTTCTCCAGGGGGTCTTCCAGAGCAAGAATTTGGTACAAATTAACATGTATTTTCTGATTTCTAATATTTTCCCTTCCACCAATTCAGAATAACTCAGCATTTTTCCTTTTATTTTCCAAAGCAAAACATCACGTGATTCATTTTCTTTTAGACAAATTTTCACAATGTAGGAGTGAATTTTTGTTCTTGTACCAGAGTTAATACTGAGTTTGTTGTTTAATTTTTGAAAGACCATCGCTGTTCTTCCATTTCGTTGCTTCTTTCTTCAGCAACAAACTGTCACAACTTCTCTGACTTGTTTTTTAAACTGCTCTACTTTCATTCTTAATATTTTGGGCCTCCCTGGTGGCTCAGTGGTAAAGCAGGACTGCAGTGCAGGAGATCATCTACAATGCAGAATATGTGGGTTCAACCTCTGGATCTGGATGATCCCCTGGAGAAGGAAATGGCAATCTAGTCCATTATTCTTGTCTGGAGAATCTTGACAAAACAGCCTGGAGGGCTAGAGACCATGGGATTGCAAGAGTCAGACATGGCTTAGCAACTAAACCACTACCACATTTGGGGGGTACTGAGCAGAAAACAATAAATTAGTGGTAGAATTGAGTGTAAGCTCCAGTATAAAGTTTGTAAGGGGTGTGTGTGTATGTTCTGAACCAGAGTCTAAGACACAGAAGAAATTATCAGATAAGTATTAATTGTCAACGGTGAGTAAGAATCCCAAACCCAAACGATAAGTTGAGTTACTAAGCAAGAGCTATTTGGGATAATTTAATGGACAGGAATAGAAATATCTACCTATTTCCCCATTGAATTCAATAATCTTACTTTAATAGTTACAAAACTAAAATTTGAAATATATTTTTGCTAAGTAAATCCTTTCCCCTTACTATGTAGGGGTTTTGCTTAAAGCAAAATTTTGAGAGAAGAGGTCAGAAAAATGTCATTGATATAGTCTCACTCATCATGTGGTTAAGGCAACAATAACTTCATTTCATGTACTTTAAAAACAGTTTTTTGAGTCCTTGAATTATTTTGTCAATATGTGGTTTCTCTCTCATTTTTGTATTAAATTCTAATTCCAAAAGTCCAAAATAAGAAAAAGTATTTAAATCTTTTATACTGAAGTATATGCCATAAAATTAACATTTTCTGAAACAAGCCTGTGATCCCCTGGATGAAAACCTAAATGATAAATTTATTAATTCATCATTGTTTTTGCTAATTTTATTTATTGTTGGCTTCTTCCCTTTCTGCCCATTTCCATTTTAAAAGAATAATTTTAATTTTGGCTGTGTTGAGTCCTTGTCGCCTGGGCATTTCTTGAGCTGTGGAGAGGAGGGCCTCTTGAGTTGTGGTGTGTGGGCTTCCCCTGCTGCAGAGCACAGGTTCTAGGCTGCTCTGGCTTTGGTAGTTGCTGTACATGGGCTTAGTAGTCGCAACTCACCGGCTCTAGAGCACAGACTTGATAGCTGTGGTGCACTGGCTTAGTTGCTTTGCAGCCTGTGGGATCTTCCTGGATCAGCTGTTGAACCCATGTCTCCTGCATTGACAGGCAGATTCTTTACCACTGAGCCACCAGGGAAGCCCTGCCCATTTCAACCTATATTTTGTCTGGCGAGGAGTATAGATATTTTATCAAAACTTTAATTTTAGTCCTACCTTTTATCACTTTTGTTTCATTATCTTTTGTTTAGGTAATCTGTAGTTTTAAAGTATATTAGGCAACAAGGAAATCTTGCATCCAGTATTATGGCTGTAAGGAGTATGGGAGTCACAGAGATTGAGTTTATTCTGTTTATTGAGATTGAGTATTTTATTTATTGATTGGTCATTGCTTCTGTGAAAAATTAGAAATGTTTAAAGGTTTGCAGGTTTTGAAAATATATCTGTGAGCTTGTTAAATACAATGATTTCCATATTTGAAATGATCCATGTAAAATTCCTTTAAAATACCATATCAAGCTAAATGTTTATTATAAGATTTGATTTGATTATTTGCATAAACCAAGTCACTTAAATGGTTCTGTATTTTATGGATAGCATTTTTTTATGTTGTTGTTCAGTTGCTAAATCATGTCCAACCCCACGGACTGTAGCATGCTAGGCTTCCCTGTCCATCAGCATCTCCTGAGGTTTGTTCAAACTCATGTCCATTGAGTTGGTGATGCCATCCAACCATCTTATCCTCTGTTGTCCCCTTCTCCTCCTGCTTTCAATCTTTCCCAGTCTTTTCTAATGAGTCAGTTCTTTGATCAAGTGGCCAAAGTATTGGAGCTTCAGCTTCATCATCAGCCCTTCCAAAGAATATTCAGGATTCCTTTAGGATTGGCTGGTTTGATCTCCCTACAGTCCAAGGGATTCTCAAAAGTCTTCTCCAACACCACATTTCAAAAACATCAATGCTTCAGTACTCAGCTTTCTTTATGGTCCAACTCTCACATCCATACATGACTATTGGAAAACCATAGCTTTGACTATATGGACCTTTGTCAGCAAAGTGATATCTTTGTTTTTAAAACACTGTCTAGGTTTGTCATAACATTTTTTTCCCAAGGAACAGGGTCTTTTAATTTCAAATATTGTCTTTTAGTTCCGAAATATCGAACACAATACCCAGGTCATTTTAGAAAGACTTAATAGAAGAAACATGCAATTGTGAGATATATAGGCTAATGCAATAAATCAGGTTTTTCACAAGTATATAGTGAGTAAAGTTGGTTTTCTGAGCCTCAAGTTCCCTACCTGCTTCTACTTTATTAATTTACATGAAAAGATATATTTCTGAAGCAAGATTCTAAATATTTGGTAGATACATTACCTGAAGACTGTTATCGAGTATTTCTAGGTAAACTATTTTAAAAATCCTTTTGTATGCATAAATGGGTTAATAAGAAAATAAGAAAAATCATTTTCCAGGAGCCCAAAATAAAGAAATTGAGTCAATGAGAGCTAACATCTAGCTGCCTGGAGGAGTTTGCCAGTCTCTATACCCAAGACTCTCAGGTTTCAAGTCCAGGACTTAGAGCTACAATTCGGAAAGGACAGAATTGTAGGTAAGATTGCTATTTATAAAACCGAAATCCTCCAAAGACTACATCTTAGGTGAAAGGGAGGACATTAAAAAGTCCTCTTTTGGGGACAATAAGAGCTCAAGAGAAGTTGTCTAACTAGCCCTGGGCTCTAGATTAAGAGGATAGGGAGAAAGAGAGAAAGAAACAAAGTGAAAACAAGTTATTTAGTTTCTGCTTAGTATCCACTGCCATGGGCCTGCCCTCATTCTGATTTGGGATCAGATTTACCTTACTTGCATTGTTCAGGGTTTCCCAGGCTAACAAACTGACATAAAGTCAACCTAAGCTGGAAAGATCCATGTAAGCACCTATAAAAATCAAAAGTAAAACTTTTGAAGAGATACACTCTCATCCAAGGATTCCCAGAGAGAGAACCCCACCAAAAATAAGTGCATAACCCCAAATTAGAAAATATAGAAAATAGTCCAACTTTAATCAGCAGACACAACATAGCAATAGTAGGTTCCTAAGAATTTCCAATAATAGCATTATCAGAGAATATAAAATAACTGTTTTAAACACTTAAAGAATAGAAAACATGAGATAAGAACAGATAGTATCAAATATCCAGGCAGATTTAAAAAAAAAATTCTTGAGATTAAAAAAATTGAATTTGTATATATTTTTAAAATATATGTTTATTGATATCAGAGGTTTTATGTTCAGATACAAAGATTTTTTTCCCAGGGGGAAAAAAATTACTTCTGAGTTGGACAATGAGATTCCTTTTAGACACTTTTTTTTTTTTTTTTTAACTCATACAGCATGCCAATTTGCCAGTGACTTCTGGATCTTACCATGTGACTCTTATAACCTCTTGAGAGCTAGCTTACTGAGTTCTAGCAAATCCTAAGCCAGCATGCTATGTGTTAGTTACACTGAATAGCCTCTTCAAAATAAACCACACAGTAGTGATGTTGATCCTGTTAGATTAAGACAAATTAAAAATCTAATACATAGTTTTGCTGTCAGGTCCTAAAGGTCAAAGGTCAATATAGTATATTGCAATAAGGCTATAGGTTACCCATGACCCAATATTTTACCATAATAAACCAAATAGGGCTGAAACACCCAGCAGTAGCTCATAAATCTATTAGCAGTGAACTGTCAATGTCCTATATACCAGGGTAATTTGTTAATTCAGAGCTGGGTCTCTTTTTTCACTAGACCTTGTAAACTCCTTTCTGAAATATCAATAAACCATCTGCTTTGACTTGTTAATCAAATGACTTTATTCAGTCCAAAGCAATTTTTTCCTAATAAAAACAGAGTATTTATCTCCATGGCTATAAAAGAGGATTGTTTTCAACTGTTCACTTATAGTTAAGAAGCACATTTAGTTTGGATTGATTTCCAATGCTTCGGTCATATCTTGTCACTTTCCATTTCTTACACACAGCATCTCAGTTTAGCCATTTGCAGAAGGAAAAACAGTCAAATTCTGAATTGTGGTACAGGGCTAGTGCACAAAAACTGAGGAATAAGTTTGAGAGAGAAAAGAAATCACCCAAAATAATTGTAGACCAACATTTTAATATCACCATTTCCTTCTGTTTGAAAGTTTCCTTATCATTCTGGATAGAGTATACTAGCCACTGTTTCTGCTTTAACTGAGGTTCCAGATGTTTGCCTTTCAGTCAGTGTTGCTCTGTTCTGAATCGAAGGGCAGATAATGTTTATCTATAACAGAAACTTTTTTATCCTCTTAAGCTTTGTGCTAGTGTAAAATAAAGTCACTTGCAGTGAGATGGGATCATAACATGTGAAGCTCTGCAAAGCTACTCCAGAAAACTGACCCCCTTTTCTCTAACCCACCAAACTTAGATAAAATGAGTATTTCTGAGGTATCCGTGGGGATACTCTCTATGCTTGTGAATGAGCATCTAGAGGAATCGTCACGCTTCTTGCACCCTCTGTCCTTGGAGCTTACTGCCAGCTGGCAAATGGAGCACAGTCTGTGACCTCTGACCTTGAATCAGCTCCTCTTGGACTGTTAAAAATGATGTCTGAGGAGAGGTCTGGGCGTTTGAGTTATTACTGGATTCTGCCCTCTTAAAAAACAAAGAAGAAACTCATAGGTGTTCTTAATGAGCAGAAGCCTCAAATGCGGCATAAATCATGGTGCATACTGAGAATTCTTTCTCAGGAGGCACAACTTCCTTTCCCACTGCAAGTCCCTGAACAAAGGAAAAAATATGCAGCAAACAAGAAGTGTAATTAAAATGCCTCAAGTGTCTTACAGACTTGTTTTGATTTTCTTTACTCAGACATTCCTTGGTGAACCACCATCTAGTTTTTTATGTTGAAGGTGGCATCATAGAAGGGAGGACACAGTCCTGTTTCTCTACCTCTTTTATCTCCTCATTTTCAGAATGGAGAAAAGAAAACCTTCTAAGCCCTTAAATCAAGTCTTAGGCTCTTTTTTGAACATAAGAAAGAAAATGTGAGACACATGAAATTTCATGGCCATACCAATGGGCTTCTCACCTAGCAAGCTTTTCTCAACATTTTAATTTCATTGATTTTTAACAGTATCCCCTTGAGATTTTTCTCTTAATACTGTTTCTCTAAAAAGTATGAATCAAATACATTAAACTTAACTTCCCCTCAGGCATGAAATTTTTAACAAATTATAGATATCAGCTATTTTTTACTTAATGATTTCATTTATTGACTCTTAGCCTTCACTCCAGCATAAGGTCTTCTCACCCACTTCACATCATAACTAGGAAAGACTACTCTGCTAATGTTCTCTACACTGTAGTGTTCTCCCAGTGTAGGTTATTTTCAGTTCAGTTCAGTCGCTCAGCCGGGTCCGACCCCATGAATCGCAGCATGCCAGGCCTCCCTGTCCATCACCAACTCCTGGAGTTCACTCAGACTCACGTCCATCGAGTCAGTGATGCCATCCAGCCATGTCATCCTCTGTCGTCCCCTTCTCCTGCCCCCAGTCCCTCCTAGCATCAGAGTCTTTTCCAATGAGTCAACTCTTGGCATGAGGTGGCCAAAATACTGGAGTTTCAGCTTTAGCATCATTCCTTCCGAAGAACACCCAGGGCTGATCTCCTTAGAATGGACTGGTTGGATCTCCTCGCAGGAAACCTTAGTAAATACAGGCCTTCAGGTATGGTTGAGTGATCCAGTCTTTGCATGAAAGGACTGATAGATTCCCTGACTTTAATATTCAGAAGGATAAATTGGGCTGGAATGAGAATGGCAGTCCCAGAAGTACAAGAAAATTGAGTATAAAGTAAAACGTGTGTTAAGTAACATGAAGTTTTTTTAAAACCCACACTGTCGTCATCAAACTCAGTGTTGTAGATGCCCAGATGCTTCTTACTGAGAATTGATTTATGGATTCAGGAGGAGTTGTTGCAGGATAGAGAGCAAAGCATGATAGAAATTATATGTAGAATTCAGAATCAAATAAACAGCCATTCATCCTATTCATCCCAAAGCAAAATATGCTTGGCCTGAGTAAGTTGGATTGACCATCAGTATGGTCCCAAATTCCCTCAGTAGTTGAGTTGTTCTCGTTTAACCTCGTTGATTTGCTTTATTGGCTTTCTCTTTTTCCCTAGTAACAGATAGTTTGGATTTGGATTTTGTAAAAATTTTCATAGAAAGTTTTATTAAAGAGATCAGTTACAGAGCAGAGGGGGAAAATACATTGGTTTTAAGAGGCAGACTGTCAGTGACTCAAAGTCCCGCGAGAATTGGCACAGTTGAAGGTCATCTCTCTCTCTCTCTCTCTTCTTTTTTTCTTTTTTTTTTTTCTTTTTGCTAGAAATGAAGATTCTATAGAGGATGAATAGAGTGCTGGGAAATGTTATGGCTACACTGGGTTAAAAGATCAAAGACTCTGCAGAAACTTTATGAAAATGACTAATAGGTAGAAACAGATATTGGGGAAATAGAAATTGATTAAAATGTTCCTACCTGGCAAAATAGTAAGTATATGAAAAATCATGTGGCATATAACTGGAAAGAATATAGTTATATGCTTCTATTTCTTTCAGCAGAACTTTACAAGAAAAAATGTGTTGCATTTTGAAGATGTTAAAAAAATTAGTGACACCATATTTTCAGACATTGAGGAGTTAAAAGAAACTCATATCTCAGTCAGGTTTAATAGAAGTTAATGTATAAGGCTTGGCTAAGCAAAAGGTAAATGAGAACTGGCTATAAACATTTAAAATTTCAAGGAGAAATATAAGCTTTCTAACATGCCACTGGGGGTTACATATGTAAGACAATAAAATTGTTTATCATTTTTTCCTAAACATGAAATTTTAATCAAGATTTATTACGCTAAGTTTTAAATATATTCTGTAAGGTTCACCCTTACCATTTATCTTCATCTTGTAATTCTTTGATCTAACGATTCATTAAATAAAAAGCCTGAATTAGTATCAGTGCAGTTCAGTTCAGTCTTTCAGTCGTGTCCGACTCTTTGCGACCCCATGAATCACAGCACGCCGGGCCTCCCTGTCCATCACCATCTCCCGGAGTTCACTCAGACTNCCCAACCCAGGGATTGAACCTGGATCTCCTGCATTCCAGGTAGACGCTTTACCCTCTGAGCCACCAGGGAAGTCTTTCTCCAGGCTATTTATCTGTAACTCCATTTTGTTTTCAAGATTTTGGATCATTTTCACTATCATTATTTGGAATTCTTTATCAGGCAGATTCCTCGTCTCTTCCTCTTTTGTTTGGTTTGGTGGGCATTCATCCTATTCGTTTACCTGCTGGGTATTTCTCTGCCTCTTCATCTTGTTTTTTGGGGTGGCCTTTCCGTATTCTGGCAGTTTGTGGAGTTCTCTTTATTATGGAGTTTCCTCGCTGTGGGTGGGGTTGGACAGGTGTCTTGTCAAGGTTTCCTGGCTAGGGAAGCTTGTGTCTGTGTTCTGGTGGGTGGAGCTTGATTTCTTCCCTGGAGTGCAATGAAGTGTCCAGTAATGAGATATGAGATGTCAGNTGGAGTTTCCTCGCTGTGGGTGGGGTTGGACAGGTGTCTTGTCAAGGTTTCCTGGCTAGGGAAGCTTGTGTCTGTGTTCTGGTGGGTGGAGCTTGATTTCTTCCCTGGAGTGCAATGAAGTGTCCAGTAATGAGATATGAGATGTCAGTGGGTTTGAAGTGACTTTGGGCAGCCTGTATATTGAAGCTCAGGGCTATGTTCCTGTGTTGCTGGAGAATTTGCGTGGTATGTCTTGCTCTGGAGCTTGTTGGCCCTTGGGTGGTGCTTGGTTTCAGTGTAGGTATGGAACCATTTGATGAGCTCTTGTTGATTAATGTTCCCTGGAGTCAGGAGTTCTCTAATGCTCTCAGGATTTGGACTTAAGCCTCCTGCCTCTGGTTTTCAGTCTTATTCTTAGAGTAGCTTCAAGACTTCTCCATCTATACAGCATCAATGATAACACATCTAGGTTAAAGATGAAAAGTTTTTTCACAGTGAGGGACACCCAGAGAGGTTCACAGAATTACATGGAGAAGAGAAGAGGGAGGAGGGAGCTAGGGGTGACCAGGAGGATAAGAGGGAATCCAAAGGGGAGAGAGCCAGCTAGCCAGTAATCACTTCCCTGTGTGCTCTCCACAGTCTGGACCACTCTGAGATGTTCATGGAGTTATACAGTGAAGAGAAGAGGGAGGAAGGAGACAGAGGTGGCCAGGAGGAGAAAAGGGGGGAATCAAAAGGAGAGAGACAGATCCAGCCAGTAATCAGTTCCCTAAGTGTTCTCCACAGTCTGGAACATACAAAGAGATTCACAGAGTTGGGTAGAGAAGAGAAGGGGGAGGGAGGAGATAGAGGCGACCTGGTGGAGATAAAGGAGAGTCCAAAGTGGGAGAGAGAAGTCAAGCCAGTAATCTCGTTCCCAAGTAAAAATGGGTACTGAAGGTTGGATTCTTAAAGGTACAAAATTGATAACAAATAGCAGAAAGCAAAGAATAAAAATGTAGAGTAGAGGTTGGATTCTCAAAAATACAATTTTAAAGAAAAAAAAAGCCAGAAAAATTATATATATATATATATGAAGTTTGCTTTAAAAAAATAGGGTCTTTTTTCAAAGTAATAGTAGGTTATAAAAATGAAAATTAAAAGAATATATAGGACTTAAAAATAATTTTTTGTTTTAATTTAAAGAATAATAATAGTAAAAATATATCTAGGACTTTCTCTAGTGGTGTTGTGGACAGTGTGGAGTCGGTTCATTTTCAGTTAATTCCTTGATCCACCTTACACTTCTCAAGATCTATAGGCCCCTTCCTTTGAAGTTGGTGCTAACTGCAGGGTTTTAATCTATTGTACCTTTCACTTCCCAGGCAGTTCCCTCTGTTTTAGGTTCTTCTGTTTGCTGGTCTCTTCAGTGTCTAATTTCCGCCCTGACACAAGGGGGCGGTGGTGGACACTTTTTTAGGCTCACTTGTTCAGTCGTGCTGTGGGGAGGGAGGAATGTTGCAAACAAATAACACTGGCATGTGCTCACAGTGTCTCAGCCACACTGGGTTTGCCCCTGCTCACTGCATGTGTACTTTCCCTGTATACACACTGCTTAGTCTCTAAGTGGCTCTACCGGGAACTGTCTGAGGCCGGCCCTGAGTTGTATGCACTTCCCAGGTCTAAGCCACTCAGGTTCAGGCACTTGGGTAGTCCTCAGAGGCACAGACTCGGTCGGGTTTGCATTTTGTGACCTTCCCAGGTCCAAGCAGCTCAGGTGACCAGGTGTTTGGTGAGTGCGGTCACTGCAACTTATCGCCTCCCCCCATCCCTGCTGCTCAGTTTTCTGGGTGTATAACCGGCGCACCTTCTCAGGTGGATGTCAACCATCCAGAATCCCAAGAAGTCTTTTGCAGTTTGGTAGATGATGCCTCCCTGGGGCTGCAATTGCCCCCTTCCGGCTCTGGCTGCCCTGGCCTGCCTGTCTTCCGGGGGGGGCATGGGCTGGTCTGCAACAGCTAGCTCTAGTCAATCCTTTGTTCTGTGAGCGGGCCAGGCAGTGTCTCAGTTTAGGGCTTTTCGTGGGGTAGCTATCCCACAGTCTGGTTTGCTATCTCAAGTTAGTTCCCTCAGATTGCCCTCGGGGCCTTCAGGCCTGTCCTTACTCTAAGCAATGCAGCCTGCGCCTCCATGCCCAGCCCCCGCTTGCTAGTGGTGGATGTGGGCATCTGTGCTGCTTCTCCGCTGGGAGTTACCGTTGGGCACATAATCTGTGGTTTTAATTATTTATTTAGTTTTCCTCCCGGTTATGGTGCCCTTCGAGGTTCTAAGACTCACCAGTGAGAGTGTTTCCTGGTGTTTGGAAACTTCTCTCTTTTTTAAGACTCTCTTCCCTGGATGGATCTCCTTCCCTAACTCTTTTGTCTCTCTTTTTATCTTTTATATTTTTTCCTACCTCCTTTCGAAGACAATGGACTGCTTTTCTGGGTGCCTGATGTCCTCTGCTGGCATTCAGTTGTTTTGTGGAATTTACTCAGCATTCAAATGTTCTTTTGATGAATTTGTGGGAGAAAGTGGTCTCCCCGTCCTATTCCTCTGCCATCTTAGGCTGATTTCTCAGGGGAATTTGCATTTTAAACCAGCATCATAGATGATACTTATATAAATGATCTGCAGACTAGTTTGTGAAAATTTACTTTGACAGTTAAATGTGCTTTTAAAAAACAAGGTATGGTGTTTGGCTTCTTGTAATGATGGCAGACAAAGTAGTTTGGACTATCCCCCCTTGTAAGAATAATTAGAAAAGCTGGATGTAATAGAAAAAAAATCTGTTTAAGGCCTTCTAATGCTAACGGTATCGTGGAAACCTATGAGACCACCTCAGAGTTCAGCAAGAGAGATGAATCTGGCATTTAGAAGTACTCTTCCCTAGGCATGTCTGCCATTTCCTGCAGATCCAAGTTATCTGTCATTTCTAATAAAGATGGCTAGAAGACTGAGAAGCTAAATAGGGATATTCTGAATCATGAAACCTGTGGGAAAACCTGGAGTTCAAGCCTACAAAGAGGGGGAGTAATACTTGATTAAGTCTAAGAGGAAGGATGAACCTGAAATAGACCAGCCTACCCAGGGATTGAAAACCAGCTTCACATTATTTCAAATTTTGTTCTGATTTAGATGACACAAAATTGCTAGTGTCTTTACCCACTCCATAAAATAAAGTTAAGTCTTTTATAATGGAAGATAAAATAATCCTAGTTTGCTAACTGTCTCTCTGCAGTTGTTTATAAATACTGACTGGTACTCATTCAGAATAAAAAACAGGGACAGGAAAAGATGATAGAAAGTCAAGAGAAACAACACCCAGTAGAAAGAGACTTACACAGATGAGTCAGATAATAGTTTTCAGACAGATTTCATAATGAATATCCTTTTCTGTAGGCTGAATTTTTACTCTGTTGATAGTATCCATTGATGCACAGAAGTTTTTAATTTTCATAGTGTCCAGTTTGTTTATACTTTTATTTTCTGTACCTTTAGTGTTATATCTAAGAAATCATGGCCAAATCCAGGATCATGACTCTTTGTCATATATTTTCTTCTGACTTTTATAGTTTAAAATTTTATGTTTCAGTTTTTGATCCATTTTGAACTCAAAATGTTTTGATATAAAATAAGGTCTAACTTCTTTCTTTTGCATGTGGATATCCAGTCTACCCAGCATTGTTTGTTGAAAAGATTGTCCTTCCCCCTACGGAACAATCTTGGCACCCTTGTTGAGGTCATTTGACTATTGTATTAGTGATCTTGGGATGCCATGACAAAACATGATTCTGTGTTGGGTCTTTTCTATGCCTGCATCTTTTGCTGGGCCTATGCCATAACTTTCTAAATTCTGTATATACAGTCAGTTTTGAATTTCCTAAATATATGGTTTCCAAAGGGGATAAAATAAGGGGGGAGAAAAGTGTGTGAGTCCTTTAAATCCACTGGTAGTCACTTCAGGTGGAGGAAAAGGGGCTTACGGTAGTGGCTGCCTAAATCTTCATCTGTCCTTCCTCTATGAGGAGCACCAGGCAGCAACTGGAGCACATGTCCCCAGTATTTGGAGATAGGTTCCCTATTAGCCACTGTGACTCTCACAGGCTACATAAAAGCTGCTATGTGGAAAATAAGCAAGGCTGCTTGCCAGGGGGCTAGGGAGTGTGGGATGGCTACTGCTACTATAACAAAATTAACTGCTGTTTATTGTCCAAGCCTTCATCTGAAAGTTACTAGCCTTCAAATAGACTCCATAGTTCCAAAATAGTTACATTAGACATATTCTGTGACTGCAATTGTCACATAGGTGGGGAGAGAGATTCCTGGTATAGTATTTTGGACTCATTATCTTCCCAGAATCCTTTTGCCACAGAAGTCTTTCTTTTCTTTTTCTTTTTTTTTTTTTTTTGAGACCTTTTATTTTTTAGAACAGTTTTAGGTTCGTAGTAAAATTGAGAGGAAGGTACAGAGATTTCTCATATAACCCTTCCCCACATGCATAGTCCTACTTCAGTATCACTGTCCACCACCAGAGTGGTACATTTGTTACATCTGATGAACCTACACTGACATAGCATTATCACAAAGCCCACAGTGTTCACTAGGGTTCATTCTTGGTGTCCATTTCATAGCTTTGGTCAAAAGTATAATAATAGGTATCTACCATTATATGTACAGAGTATTTTCACTGCCCTAAAAAGTCTCTGTGTTCCACCTGTTCATTCCTTCTTCCCCTTCTCCTGGCAACCTCTGATCTTTTTGCTAGTTCCATCGTTTTTGCCTGTTCTAGAACAGCATACAATTGGAATCATATAGTGTGTAGAAAGCCTTTTAAGATTGAATTCTTTCATTTAATGTTATCCATTTGAGATTCTCCATATCTTTTTCATGGCTTAATAACTGATTAATTTTTAAGCACTGAATAATATTCCACTGTGTGGATATACCACAATTTATTTATCCATTCACCTAATGAATGACTCTTGGTTACTCCAGGTTTTGGTAATTATGTGTAAAGCTGCAATAAACATCTGTATCACACATTTTTCTGTAGACATGGGTTTTCAACTCCTTGGAGTAAATACCAGTGAATACAATTGAGTCATATGATAAGAGTTTGTTTTGTTTTGTAAAAATCTGTCTAACTGCCTTCCAAAGTGGCTATACGATTTTGCATTCCCACCATCAATCAGTGAGAATTCCTGTTGCTCCACATTCTTGCCAGCATTTGGTATTGTCTCTGTTCTGGATTTTTGTCATTCTGACAGGTGTGTAGTGGTGTCCAAAAGTCTTTTTACACCTTGTACATGCAGTTGCTCAGTCCTGTCCAACTCTTTGCGATCCCAAAGCCCACCAGATTCCTCTGTTGATGGGATTCTCCAGGCAAGAATACTGGAATGGGTTGCCATTTCCTTCTCCATTTTACACCTCACTATATAATCATTTGTTTTATTTTAAGATGGCAGTGCTTCTGTTGATTTGTCTTTCTCAAAAACTGCCTGGAGTTTCATATTAGATTCTATTATGGTCAACTATATTCCAAAAACAATACCTAAAACTTTTAAAAAATATTTTTACTGGATTATAGTTGATTTACAATTTTGTTAGTTTCAAGTATACAGCAAAGTGATTTGGTAGTACTGGGATGGCCAAAAAGTCCATTCGAATTTTTCCATAACATCTTACAAAAAACTCAGATGAACTTTTTGGCCATCCCCATACATAATATTCATTGTTTTTCAGACTCTATTTTCATTTAGGTTATAACAGAATCTTGAATAGAGTTCCCTGTGCTATACAGTAGGTCCTTGTTGATTACCTGTATTATATACAGTAGTTGTTGTTGTCTAGTCTCTAAGTCATGTCTGACTCTTTTAAGATCCCATGGACTGTAGCCCACCAGACTCTTCTGTTCATGGGGTTTCCCAGGCAAGAATACTGAAGTGGATTGTCATTTCCTTCTCCAGAGGATCTTCCCAACCCAGGGATTTAATCTGCATCTCCTGCATCAGCAGGCAGATTTTTTTATACCAGTGAGCCACCAGGGAAGCACCATATGTAGTAGCATGTGTATATTAATCCCACCTCCTGATTTATGCCTCCTCTCTCCACATTTCCTCTTGGTAACCAAAAATTAGTTCTTCATATCCATAAGTCTGTTTCTTTTCTATAAATAAGTTCATTTGTATGGTATTTTAACTTAGGTTCCACATATGAGTGATATCATATGATATTTGGCCTTCTGTGACTTCTGACTAACTTAATGTAGAGTGATTATCTCTAGGTTCATCCAAGGTGCTGCAAATGACATTGTTTCATCCTTTTTATGGCAGAATAATATTCCATTGTATATAAGTACCACATCTTCTTTATCCATTGCTCTGTAGAGGGACATTTAGGTGGTTTCCATTTCCTAAGAGTGCTACATGAACATTAGGATGCATATATCTTTTTGAATCTGGATATTTTGCACTCATCTCACACGCTAGTAAAATAATGCTGAAAATTCTCCAAGCCAGGCTTCAGCAGTATGTGAACCGTGAACTTCCAGATGTTCAGGCTGGTTTTAGAAAAGGCAGAGGAACCAGAGATCAAATTGCCAACATCCACTGGATCATGGAAAAAGCAAGAGAGTTCCAGAAAAACATCTATATTTGCTTTATTGACTATGCCAAAGCCTTTGACTGTGTGGACCATAACAAACTGTGGAAAATTCTGAGAGATGGGACTACCAGACCGCCTGACCTGCCTCTTGAGAAATCTGTATGCTGGTAAAGAAGCAACAGTTAGAACTGGACAGGGAACAACAAACTGGTTCCAAATAGGAAAAGGAGTACATCAAGGCTGTATATTGTCACCCTGCTTATTTAACTTCTATACAGAATACATCATGAGAAACACTGGGCAGGAGGCAGCACAAGCCTGAATCAAGATTGCTTGGAAAAATATCAGTAACCTCAGATATGCGAATGACACCACTCTTATGGCAGAAAGCAAAGAAGAACTAAAGAGCTCTTGATGAAAGTGAAGAGGAGAGTGAAAAAGTTGGCTAAAAGCTCAACATGTAGAAAACTAAGGTCATGGCATCCAGTCCCATCAGTTCAGTTCAGTTCAGTTGCTCAGTTGTGTTTGACTCTTTGCGACCCCATGAATTGCAGCCAGGCCTCTCTGTCCATCACCAACTCGTGGAGTTCACTCAAACTCATGTCCATCGAATCAGTGATGCCATCTAGCCATCTCATTCTCTGTCGTCCCCTTTTCTTCCTGCCCCCAGTCCTTCACAGCATCAGAGTCTTTTTCCAAAGTCAACTCTTCGCATGAGGTGGCCAAAGTATTGGAGTTTCAGCTTTAGCATCATTCCTTCTAAGAACACCCAGGGTTGATCTCTTTTAGAATGGACTAGTTGGATCTCCTTGCAGTCCAAGGGACTCTCAAGAGTCTTCTCCAACACCACAGTTCAAAAGCATCAGTTCTTCGACACTCTGCTATCTTCACATTCCAACTCTCACATCCATACCTGACCACTGGAAAAACCACAGCCTTGACTAGGTGGACCTTTGTTGGCAAAGTAATGTTTCTGCTTTTCAATATGCTATCTAGGTTGGTCATAATTTTCCTTCCAAGGCATAAGTGCCTTTTAATTTCATGGCTGCAGTCACCATTTGCAGTGATTTTGGAGCCCCCCCAAAATAAAGTCTGACATTGTTTCCACTGTTTCCCATCTATTTCCCATATGATGGGACCAGATGCCATGATGTTAGTCTTCTAAATGTTGAGCTTTAAGCCAACGTTTTCACTCTCTTCTTTCACTTTCATCAAGAGACTTTTGAGTTCCTCTTCACTTTCTGCCATAAGGGTGNGGCAGGAGGAGAAGGGGACGACCGAGGATGAGATGGCTGGATGGCATCACTGACTCGGTGGGTGTGAGTCTGAGTGAACTCCGGGAGTTGGTGATGGACTGGGAGGCCTGGCGTGCTGCGATTCATGGGGTCACAAAGAGTCGGACATGACTGAGCGACTGAAATGAACTGAACTGAAGCGATTCTGAAAACCCCTGGCCTAAGACAACCAAACTTTGACCCTGAGCTTGTGGTTCTCTCTGCAAACAGCACCCTAGTGATCAGGCAGGGAGACTGTTATCTGGTCAACCAGTTCAGTCTGCATCTACTCATCCAGCCAGGTTGTCACAGCACAGTTAAAAAATGCAAAAGACCTTCTGAGATGAGCCTACTTTTTCCCTGTGTGTCATGGTATTGCACTGGGTGTGAAGGGAGGCTCTGGGAGAGATCTACACGGGTGTCACTCTCAGAGTTTATATACTCACCACTGGTGGCAGGCTGAGGACAGCCACACCCTGAGTGCCCCCAAAGATGTGTTCCTCCAGACATTATGCTGAGTGAAATAAGTCAGGCAGAGAAAAACAAATACCAGATGATATCACTTACATGTGGAATCAAAATAAATACAACAAACCAGTGAATGCAAAAAAAAAAAAAGAAGAAGCAGCAGAATCACAGATACACAGAACAAACTAGCGGTTACTTTGAGGGATAGGGGAGGCAACAGAGCATCTGGGGAGTCAGAGATACAAATTATTGGATGTAAGATAGACTCATATTGTATGACACAGGCCAATCTGTTTTAATAACTATAGATGGGAAGTAATTTTTAAGCATAATTTAAAATTTTTTCTTTAATTTTAATTCTTAAACCATCACCATCAGGGAAAAAAAGAAAAAAAAAACCTGCCCTACCCCAGCTGCAGTATGCAAAACCACAGCATAAATCGAATGCCTTCGTGGTTTATTAATTGTATTCAATGTTCAGTGTTTAAAATCATTTTTCACATTAAAGCAAATGTGTGTGCTTTATATTATAGAATGAAAAATTCACATGAGCTTTGAAAAGAAAATGAGAGTCTTTAAAGAAACGTCTCCCCTGACGAAGTCCTGGCAGAGGCTCCAGAACCCCAGGGATATGCATTTAGCCTCCTCTGTCTAAGGACTGTTTAGAGCAGCACCATCCATAAAACTTCCTAGAGCCATGTAAAGGCTCTATACAGACACTTGAGCAACTGAGCACTTGAAATGAGGCTAGTGAGACTGAGGAACTGAATATTTTCTTGTATTCCATCTTAATTTGTTTAATTAATTTTAGGACGGATGCTGAAACTGAAGCTCCTATACTTTGGCCACTGGTATGATGAACCAACTCTTTAGAAAAGACCCTGATGCTGGGACAGATTGAGGGCAGGAGGAGAAGGAGGCAGCAGAGGATGAGATGGTTAGATAGATTCACTGACTCAATGGACATGAGTTTGAGCTAACTCCAGGAGACAGTGAAGGACAGGGGAGCCTGGAATGCTGCAGTCCATGGAGTCACACAACTTGGCAACAAAACAATAACAACAATTTAAATGTACATAGCTGCATTTGACTAGTGGTGACTGCTTTGGACAAGTTTCATGAAAAAGTTTATGTTTTATTCCCAACTTCTCTTGTGAACAGTTTCAGGAATTGAGGAAGACTTTAGGAAATGGAGCAGAGCGTGAGGCTTCTGGAACATTCTCCCTCAGTCGCTCAGCCCTCACTCCTCTTCAAGACTCTCCACTCAGACTTTCCTAGCAGTACAGTGGGTTTACCTGTCAATGTAGGGCACACAGGCTTGATCCCTGGTCCAGGAAGATTCCACATGCCATGGAGCAACTAAATCCCTTCACCACAACTATTGAGCCTGGGCTCTAGAGCCTGAGCACCCCAACTACTGAATCCCATGCACCCTAGAGCCCGTGCTCAGCAACAAGAGAAGCCACCACAATGGGAAGCCTGAGCGCTGTGGCTAGAGAGGGGCCCCCACTCTCCACTAAAGAAAGCCTGCACGTAGCAATGAAGAACCAGTGCAGCCAAAGCTAAAAAAAAATAATAAAAATAAAAGACTCTCCACTCACCAAGACCTCCTTCCCCAGTCTGTACAACTGAGTATATGAAAAAACCTGCTTCTGGGGAAAGTCAGGAATGGTGGCAAGTGTATGAGGAAGTCCGGGGGCCCATCCTGGGTGTCTGGCTCTCTGTTCAGTGAGATCTGCAGAATCTTAGATTAGTCACTTTTGTTCATCTCATCAAAGTGGATGATGGGGGTGGACATATTTATTGTTCCAGAGACTTGGTGGATGTGATGGAAACAGCACTTTCAGCCTCCAGCCACCATGGGCTGCTCCCAGTAATGAACCTGGGACCTTCCCAGGGGAAGGCAGTGGACTGCTCTACACTGGCCTGCCAGGTTGTTAAGATTTCAAAGCCAGACAACATTCTTGTAATTTGACACCGTGTATCACATGACCTAGAAATGCACCCTCTGATCTAATAAATCCTGTGGTAGTAATGTACAAAGTAAATCATGGGGAAATGTTAATAGCATTATAATTAAGTGGAAAAAAGCAGTGCACAAATTATATTGTATATTTGCATACAATAATATATATCTGTTATATAATTAGAATGCATAATATAATCATTATATAATTATATATCCCAATATGTATTTTATATATCATCCTCAAGAATTTTTTTTACATTTTATTTTTATTTATTCTTGGGCCGTGCTGGGTCTTCATTGCTGTGTGGGCTTTCTCTAGTTACGGTGTGGGGGCTTCTCAGCTCAGTGGCTTCTCTTGTGGCAGAGCAAGGGCTTCAGTAGTTGCAGCTTTCAGGCTCTAGAGCACGGCCTCAGTAGTCGTGGTACAGGCTTAGTTGCTTTGCAGCGTGTGTACCCCAGATCAGGAACCAAACCGAGTCTCCTAAACTGGCAGGTGGATTCTTTACCATTGAGTCACCAGGGAAGCCCTCTCAAGAATTTTTTAAATGCACCTGCAAGTCTGCTACAAAAGTTAGGAGAAAATATACCAAAACATTAGTAGCTATTATCTCCAAGTGGTAAGATTATGAATGATTTTCATTTTCTACTTCATACTTTTTGTATTAATACTTTTCTAAATTTCTTCAATAGGTGTGACTTTCATAATTAGGAAAGCCAGTTATTTATACACACCNATTGAGTCACCAGGGAAGCCCTCTCAAGAATTTTTTAAATGCACCTGCAAGTCTGCTACAAAAGTTAGGAGAAAATATACCAAAACATTAGTAGCTATTATCTCCAAGTGGTAAGATTATGAATGATTTTCATTTTCTACTTCATACTTTTTGTATTAATACTTTTCTAAATTTCTTCAATAGGTGTGACTTTCATAATTAGGAAAGCCAGTTATTTATACACACCAACACCTGGTTTATGCATAGTGATTTGCATTTGGTGAGGGCCCACAAATTTCTCTTCACTACAGTGAATTGCATTGTCAGGCTTTGATTCTGCCCTCAGGGAGCAACTGTTCTGAAAAGCTTGTGATTTGAACCATCTTTGCTTTCCATGTAAGTTTTCTCTGAAGTAGCCCTGCCTGGAGACAGTCATAGCCAAGAAGCAATGATGGTGAGTAAGACACGAGGGTAGCCTGACTCCGGAAGTGTTCTGGGGTGAGGCTGGCTACAGATCCTCTGAGGTGACCTAGAGCTGATTGCGGGCTGCTCTGATAGCACGTGGCTCTTGTCTGAACTGTGATATTGAATCGTTCGCCTTGGAAACAGACAGAGATCATTCTGCCGTTTTTGAGATTGCATCCAAGTACTGCATTTTGGACCCTCTTGTTGACCACGATGGCTACTCCATTTCTTCTAAGGGATTCCTGCCCACGGTAGTATATATAATGGTCATCTGAGCTAAATTCACCCATTCCAGTCCATTTTAGTTTGCCGAGTCCTAGAAAGTCAGTGTTTACTCTTGCCATCACCTGTTTGACTACTTCCAATTTTCCTTGATTCATGGACCTAACTTTCGAGGTTCCTATACAATATTGCTCTTTACAGCATCAGACCTTGCTTCTATCACCAGTCACATCCATAACTGTGTATTGTTTTTGCTTTGGCTCCATCCCTTCATTCTTTCTGGAGTTATTTCTCCACTGATCTCCNCAAGTACTGCATTTCAGACTCTTTTGTTGACCATGATGGCTGCTCCATTTCTTCTAAGGGATTCCTGCCTACAGTAGTAGTTATAATGGTCATCTGAGTTAAATTCACCCATTCCAGTCCTTTTTAGTTTACTGATTCCTAGAATTTCAATGTTCACTCTTGCCATCTCCTGTTTGACCACTTCCAATTTGTGTTGATCCATGGACCTACCATTCCAGGTTCCTATGCAATATTGCTCTTTATAGCATCAGACCTTGCTTCCATCATGTCACATCCACAACTGGGTGGTGTTTTTGCTTTGGCTCCATCCCTTCATTCTTTCTCAAGTTATTTCTCCACTGATCTTCAGTAGCATATTGGGCATCTACCTACCTGGGGAGTTCCTCTTTCAGTGTCCTGNGGTTCCTATGCAATATTGCTCTTTATAGCATCAGACCTTGCTTCCATCATGTCACATCCACAACTGGGTGGTGTTTTTGCTTTGGCTCCATCCCTTCATTCTTTCTCAAGTTATTTCTCCACTGATCTTCAGTAGCATATTGGGCATCTACCTACCTGGGGAGTTCCTCTTTCAGTGTCCTGTCATTTTGTCTTTTCATACTGTTCATGGGGTTCTCAAGGCAAGAATACTGAAGTGGTTTGCTATTCCCTTCTCCAGTGGACCACATTCTGTCAGACTTCTCCACCATAACCCGCCCATCTTGAGTGGCCCCTCATGGCATGGCTTAGTTTCATTGAGTTAGACCAGACTGTGTCCGTGTGATTAGGTTGACTAGTTTTCTGTGATTATGGTTTCAGTGTGTTTGCCCTCTGATGCCCTTTTGCAACACCTACTGTCTTACTTGGGTTTCTCTTACCTTGGACATGGGATATCTCTTCATGGCTGCTCCAGCAAAGCGCAGCCGCTGCTCCTTACCTTGGGTGAGGTGTATGTCCTCACCGCCCCCACTCCTGACCTTGAACATGGAATAGCTCCTCTAGGCCCTCCTGTGCCCGCACACTCACTGCTCCTTGGATGTGGGGTTGCTCCTCTCGGCCGCCACCCCTGACCTCAGACGTGGGGTAGCTCCTCTTGGCTGCCGCCGCTTGGGCATAGCATCCTCCCGGCTTCTGCCCCTGATATCAGACGTGGGGTAGCTCCTCTCAGCTGCGGTTGTGCGCTGTCGGCAGCAGCCCATGCTGAAGTCCCATCACTTCATGGCAAATAGTTGGGAAAACAATGGAAACAGTGACAGACTTTATTTTGGGGGGGCTCCAAAATCACTGTAGATGGTGACTGCAGCCATGTTGGATTTGGTTTGCTAACTGTATATATTTGACTGTTTTTGCATCTTTAGGATTTTCACTCCTTTTGCTTCTAGTGTCTGCCCTCTGGTGGATGAGGTTAGTCCTGAGGCTTGTGAATGCTTACTGGTGGTATGGACTGATGCCTGTCCACTTGTAGATGGAACTGGTGTTGTCCCTCTGGGGGTCAGGCCTGAGTCAGTGGGTGTGTTTAGAGGTGTCTGTGAACTCAGTGTGGCTTTAACAGCCTGCCTGCTGGTGAGAGATCTGTGCTCTTGTCCTGCTGGTTGTTTGGCCTGAGGCGTTTTAGCGCTGGAGCCTTTAGTTTTTTATTTGGGGCAAGGTCTTGCATCCCTTGATGCCAAAATGGTGTCCTCTAGGAGAGCTCACGCAGAGCAGTATTCTCTGGGGCCTCTGCCTCCAGTGTTCTTGTCTGCACGGTGAGCCACAGCTGACCATCACTTCCCCAGGAGCCTCTTCGAGATTAGTAATTAGATCTAATCTTGGCTTCCATGGGGTTATTGCTCTGTATTGTGCTGGGTCCCAGTATATGTGTAACCTTGTATGTGCCTTCCAAGAGTGGAGTCCCTGTTTTTCCCAGCCCTGTGGAGCTTCTACACTCAAGCCCCACTAGCCTTCACATCCAGCTGCTCATGAGTTCCTCCTCTCAGTATCAGATCCTTGTGCATGGGAGCCTGATGTAGGGCTCAGGACTGTCTCTTAGGTGGGAATACTTCTGTGATGGAATCATTTTCTAGTCTGTGTTGCCTACCAGGTGTTTGTTAGGATTTGATTATATCATGAAAGAACCCTCTTGTTGTAGCTTCTTTATTGTCTTTGAATGTAAAGTATGTTTTTTGGTGGGTTCCAGTCTCTCTTGCTAATGGTTTTTCAGTAGTTAGTTGTGATTTTGGTATTTTTGTGAGAGGAGATGAGCTGGAGTCCTATTCTACCAACTTTTCGAGAATCGAGAGGCTGTTTTTAGTTTGGATGTTCGCAGCCTCTTTCCTCAGTGTCTGCTGGCTGTGAAGCTCTTGAAAAGGGGTGTTCAGGCACAGTGGTCGTTGTGTGTCCGGGACCGCAGGGGCAGTGCCTGGTGCCTGCTCATGCGTCTCATGGTGGCTGCCTGTGTCTGTTCCTGGGGCCCACAGTGGTGGCAGTGACTTGTACCTGCTCCCAGTGTTCCTGTAGGTAGTGTCCTATTGACTGGGAGTGCTCACAGGGAAAGAACCTCTTGTGGTAGTTGCCCCTCTCCTTGTGCACCTCACAATAATGGTGCCTTGCCTCTCTGGTGGCCCAAGCTCCTGAGTACACCCTCAGTTGCCACATTCCAGCATCTTTGGGTTTCCCCAGTGCAGCCAACACTGGTTCTCTCCATGCACTGGGAGAGGACCCAGCCTCCAACCCCCATCCCCACTAACAGATGAGTCTGTCAGGCTGGGGAGTCCAGGGCAGGGGTGCTGACCTGTGCAGGTTACTCCCCATTTTGCCTTCTGCAGATGGTTGTTGTGCTCTCCTCCTAGGCTCCAAAGATCCCCCTTCATCCAGGCTGATCTCCCTGCATATGAAGAGACTTCCCTGGGTGCTGGAACTATCCCCCTTCACAGCTTCCTTCCTGGCAGGCAGGTTCTGTCCCAATTCCTTCTTTTTTTCTTTTTCCTCTTGTTGTACCCGGTTATATGGAGGTTTTCTTGCCCTTTTGAAAGTCTGAGGCTTCCTTCAGTGTTCAGTAGATGTTCTGTGTGAATAGTTACACATGTAGATGTATTTTTAATATTTTTTGTGGGAAAAGATGAGCACCGTGTCCTACTCCTTCCCCATCTTGATCCTCTCCCACTCCCAAAATTCTTTTTGGGACATGTTCTTCTCTCCATATTTGAATTACAGGTACTCGGTGTGCATCACACTTTTGTGGGACTGTGCCTTTTATATTTCTAAAAGTCACCTTTTTCTCCCCCAGTAGAGATGACCTGCAAAATAACCACCTCTGTTCTTCCAGGGGTCTTACCATAAGATCTAATAGCCATACCCTTGATTTATTCTTTACTTGGCACCCTGGATTTGTTTTTTTCCCTGAAGCTGTTTCTTAATGGCTTCAGCTTTTATTTGATAAGAAAGTTTTATTTTCAAACCTTGAAATGTCTTCTCAATTTGTAGTCTGTTTAATTCTACCTCTAAAGAGACCGCTTTTTTTTTTTCAAGTTACTACTTTCTCATCTGACCAGATACAACTGGTCTGACTAGACACAAGACATTTTCCGCATTTAATATTTTCCCTCAAATTCTACTCCCCCAGTCCATGGGGTTGCGAAGAGTCGGACATGACTCAGCGACTTCACTTTCACTTTTCACTTTCATGCATTGGAGAAGGAAATGGCAACCCACTCCAGTGTTCTTGCCTGGAGAATCCCAGGGACGGGGCAGCCTGGTGGGCTGCCGTCTCTGGGGTCGCACAGAGTTGGATACAACTGAAGTGACTTAGCAGCAGCAGTCTTTTATTAGCTACCCTATGTTTATTACATAATTTTCTGTCAGGTAATCTTATGCAACATTTTTGCAAAATATTTTGCCATTACATGAGTCATAATTTTCCCAATCTTCACTAAAGATTTCCTTGCTATTTTTACAGCTTCTTGTTATAGTTTCCTCACTACCTGCTTTCTGGTTCCAAATCTACTATTTTATATTTTATTAATACATTTTTACTTCTGGAGCACCCCACTTACATCTTACCATCTATAGCTGTTCACTTTTGCCACAATAATGCCCTTGATTCAGTGGCTTGAAACAAAAGTATTTCTTCTCATACATCTTTGGATGAGTTGATAGGCGTAGCTTGGCTGCAAACTGGAATTTGAGTCCAGATTAGTTCCTCTTCCTTGGACCAGCCGTACAGTCAGGCCATATTTTTCTTTTCTTCTTTTTATTTTTAAGAACATGTATTTATTTGGCCGTGCCAGGTCTTAGTGGCAGTCAGGATCTTCCTTCTTCCCCGAGGATCTTTAGTTGTGACATGAAAGTGAAAGTGTTAATCGCTCAGCTGTGTATAACTCTTTGCGATTCCATGGACTGTAGCCCGCCAGGCTCCTCTGTCCATGGAATTCGGCAGGTAATAATACTGGGGTAAGTTGCCATTCCCTTCTCCAGGGGATCTTTCTGACCCAGGGATCGAACCCAGGTCTCCCACACTGCAGATGAATTCTTTACCATCTGAGAGTTGCGGCATAAGAACTCTTAGTTGTGGCATGTGGGATCTAGTTTCCTGACCAAGGATTGAAGCCAGGTCCCCTACATTGGGAGCACGGAGTGGTAGCCACTGGATATGACAGTGGTAGAAGCATGAACAAATTCTACTGAACAAGCGCATTTCAAGTTTCTGTATGCAGTATAGCTAGGAACATCTCAAGGCCAAAATATATATTATGACTGAACCTAAAGGTAAAGCTCAGGGAGGTACTCAGCCTCTAGTGGAAAGAAGAGCAGTCCCATGGCAAAGGATGTAGACACTAGAAGGGGTGAAGAACTAGGTTCAATAATACAGTGTCCCCAAAAATTTAAACAGTAACCAAAAGAAATATGTGAATGCTGTATTAAAATATCATTAGTTGTAAACAGTGACATTTCTTGACAAAGTACTTAATTTACCTGGAAGCTAAAATATTTCTAAGTAAGTATGTCCCTAATAAAATAGTCTCAAACTACAGAAAACAAAAATTTATGAGACAAAAAGGAAAAATACGGAAACTCATGATCACAGTGAGTGATTTTATCACACTGTTCGCAATGACTTAGAATAAACAGACAAAAATTAATAGAAGGGAAATTTGAACAACTCAATAGTTGTAACTTGTAAAACTTCAAAATTCATGTTACAACTACATAATACCCATTTTTAAAAAAGCTGAAGTATAGTTGATTTACAATGTATTAGTTTCAGGTGTACAGCGAGGGACTAGATATATTTAGATAAACATTGTTTTTCAGATTCTTTTCTGTTATAGGTTATTATAAGATACTGAATATTAGCTTCCTATGTTATACACTAGGTCCTTTTTGTTTATATATAGTAGTTTCTGTTAATCCCAAACTTGTAATTTATCCCCTTTGGTAACCATAAGTATGTTTTCTGTGTCTGTTCCATTTTGTAAGGAAATTCATTTGTATCTTTTTTTTTTTGACTCATATGTAAGTGATATCATATGACATTTGTCTTTCTCTGACTTTTAATACCCATTTTTAAAAAATGCACACAGAATAGTTTAAAAACTGGACTGTAGTTCTATCACTAGAAATTACAGAAAAAGTAAAAATGTTGAAAAAGAACAGTATATTCTCAGATCACTATGGACTTAGACTAGAAAAGAGTATCATGCTTAGAAAAAAGAGCATTTTTAGAAGGAAAATTTTGGGTATAGAAGTATATATTAGAAAATAAGAAAAGCTGAAAACTCAATAATCTAAGCATCCATCTGAAGAGGGTAGAAAAAGAACAAAACCGAAAGAAATTATAAGAAAAAAAATAATGAACAGACATTCAACAAATCAATAAAGCCAGAAGTTGTTCCTTTATATAATAAAATAGATGCTTATTACCAGGCAAGTTTCATCATAAACTCATCTTTTTTTAAAAAAAAAAGAAAAGAGATAACTAGCTAAAATCAAGAATTACAAAATGAGGAACCTTACTTTGGCAACCTGTAGTAATTTTAACAGTATTCTGCTTGTGACATAACTTTTCATTGCATGAATAATCTATAATACTCATGTATGTAATTCAGAAAAACAGGTAAAATATAGTCCCACCACTTAGGAAAAAGTATTTTCAATCCTAGATGCATATTGGAAACACCTAGAATGCATTACTTAAATATTGACACCTAGGCCCCTTAGAGAGTTAAAATCAGAATTTCTAATTGTGACCCTGTATCAGTTTATTTTTTCAATTCCTCTCTTGGTTTTAATATTTAGTCATATTTGTGAACAACTTGATATAGGAAACGATGACATTTTGATGTTGTCCTTCTGATCGTTTTGCTTATATAGACATATACTATGGAGTTTTTTTTATAAGTAGATTCTTATTAAACATGCAACTTTGAAACCTTTTCAAGTTTAAAATCTAAACAGAGATTTGCCAATGTGTCATAAACATCTTTCCATACTAGTGAATATACTTCTGCTGCTGCATTTTTAATAGTTATGTAGTATTTCATTATATGGATTTATTATCATTCATGTAACTAATCCACAATTATTGGGCACTTAAATATTCGATAGTATAAACCCAGTGCTAAGAAATATCCTTATGAAAGTACATTTCAGTTCAGTTCAGTTCAGTCGCTCAGTCATGTCCGACTCTTTGCAACCCCATGAATCGCAGCACGCCAGGCCTCCCTATCCATCACCATCTCCCAGAGTTCACTCAGACTCACGTCCATCGAGTCAGTGATGCCATCCAGCCATCTCATCCTCTGTCGTCCCCTTCTCCTTCCCCCAATCCCTCCCAGCATCAGAGTCTTTTCCAATGAGTCAACTCTTCTCATGAAGTGGCCAAACTACTGGAGTTTCAGCTTTAGCATCATTGTTTCCAAAAAAAAATCCCAAGGTTGATCTCCTTCAGAATGGACTGGTTGGATCTCGTTGAAGTCCAAGGGACTCTCAAGAGTCTTCTCCAACACCACAGTTCAAAAGCATTAATTCTTCAGCGCTCAGCCTTCTTCATAGTCCAACTCTCACACTAACACGTGACTACTGGAAAAACTGTAGCCTTGACTAGACGGACCTTAGTCAGCAAAGTAATGTCTCTGCTTTTGAATATGCTGTCTAGGTTGGTCATCACTTTTCTTCCAAGGAGTAAGCATCTTTTAATTTCATGGCTGCAGTCACCATCTGCAGTGATTTTGGAGCCAAGAAAAATAAAGCCTGACACTGTTTCCCCATCTATTTGCCATGAAGTGATGGGACCATATGCCATGATCTTTGTTTTCTGAATGTTGAGCTTTAAGCCAACTTTTTCACTCTCCTCTTTCACTTTCATCAAGAGGCTTTTGAGTTCCTCTTCACTTTCTGCCATAAGGGTGGTATCATATGAATATCTGAGGTTATTGATATTTCTCCCCAAAATCATTTATTCAAACACTTTTGTACCAGTATTTTAATGCAAATAGTTTGTGACTGTTGGTAACTAAATTTTCATCTTAGGTGCTCACCTAGGCATCATGTAGGTTATTTAGGTTGAAAGAAATACAGTAATATATTTTATCTTACTAACTTTATCATCCCTAACCCAGTGCCTGATGTACAGGAGACATCTAGTACTTGTTGAATAAATGAATAAATTTAATTCTTGGTGCTAACTTGAATTCCTAGAGTATGTGGACCAGTCACATTCAAAAGAAAGGTACCTTGGGAGCATATCTGGTATGAGAAACCAAACTTGGAATGTGTAACCCAAAATCTTTTACTTTCAAATTCAGAAATGAATTATTCAGATCTTTGTTCACCTAGCCATGCCACTTTAAATACAGCCATTTCAGCATCTAAGCTACCATTTGTTGAATGTTTTATATCCTTTATCTTATTTAATCTTCCTAACTATCCTATATAGTGAATACTATTGTTGTCTTCATTGGAAAGGCACAGTTCAGAGAGGCAAGGTGAGGTGGCATGCTTAAGGTCACAGAACCAGCAAACTTCAGATTGAGGAATTCATCTCTGGTTTGTCAGGCAGGGAGAAAAAAAAAGCACTCTTATTTTTAACCAGTGTGAAAAGAGAAAAATCGCTCAGCCATGTCTGACTCTTTGCATCCCCATGGACTGTACAATCCATAGAATTCTCCAGGCCAGGATACTGAAGCCTCCAGGCCGGAATACTGAATACAGAATACTCCAGGCCAGAATACCAAATACTGAAGCCGTTCCCTTCTCCAGGTGATCTTCCCAACCGAGGGATTGAACCCAGGTCTCCCACGTTGCAGGCAAATTCTTTACCAGCTGAGCCACAAGGGAAGCACTTTAACCACTGTACCTCCTAGGTAGTTTTGCTTTGTGATGCATTGAAGTGTAATTTTTGATGTTGCAGTTAAAAAACAACATCCTTACAATACCAATGCATGATGATAGAGAAATACTTGAAAATTCAGATAAGTGAAAAGAATACAAGTTATGCCTAAACTAGTTACAGTGTCTTTTGGGAGAGCAGTTAAGTGAAGTGAATTCTCCAGGCCAGAATACTGGAGAGGGTAGCCTTTCCCTTCTTCAGGGGATCTTCCCAACTCAGGGATCAAACCCAGGTCTCCCACACTGCAGGTGGATTCTTTACCAGCTGAGCCTCAACAGAAGCCCAGGAATACTGGAGTGGGTATAGCTTGTCCCTTCTCCAGGGGATCGTACCAACCCAGGAATTGAACTGGGGTGTCCTGCATTGCAAGCGGTTTCTTTACCAACTGAGCTGTCAGGGAAGCCTAATACTTGGGAGAGCATTACTTTTTTTTCAATCTTAAGGAAGTATTTCACACTCTGACATCACATTTCCCATCATTCATTTTTGCTTACTATCTATAATCTTAAAATTTGGGTACTTGACATGCACGGAAGCAGCATGACAGCATGTATATTTTGACTGATCATTGGCTATTTTTCCCCAAGCATTCATCCATTGATAATCCAATCATAGATTTTTATTAAACTCCTGTTTTGTTCCATGCATTCTGCTACGTTTTAAGAATTCATCAGCGATCAAAAACAGACATGGTGCCTGCTCTCATGGAACTCTCAGTGGATATGAAGAGTGTGATATGAATAAAAAATGACATAAATAAATGTAAACCTGTCACTGTAATAAACACTATGCAAGAAAAGGATGTGAGTTTGTAAGAAGAGAATGTGACCTAGTCAGAAAAGGCTTTCTTGATGATAAGATAATAAATAAGTTGATATTTGAAGGAAAGGTAAAGTAAAGAAGGAGAAGCCTTCCAAGGAAAGGTAATATTTGCAAAGCCGTGAGAAAAAGGAAACCTGGAAAATGAGAAATATAGAAAGAAAACTCTCATGGCTAAGAATACAGACAGCAGCTGGAGACTGTTATATGTGACTGGGGAGGAAGGTATGGACTAAACTCTGCAAAAGTCCTGAGGCAGGATCATACCTGGTATACTCAGGGAGCAACAAAGATCCCAACATGGCTAGATTAGTATAAACAAGGATGGTAGAAAGTGAAATTAGAGCATCAGAGGGATGCTAGATAATCTTGTAATGCTGTCCAATAGCAGTTTGTGCAGTGATGGGAATGTTCTGTATGTGCTGTCCACTGATAGCTACTGGTCACTTGAAATTGAGCACTCAAAACTATAGCCAGTACAGTTGAACTCAATGCTTAGTTTAATTTAATTTTAATTTTAATAACCTCTAGCTGCAATGATGTCCAGTATAGTGGCTGTTGAACACTGAAAGTGTTGCTAATGTAGCTGGAGAACTTAATTTTAAATTTGAATTAAAATTAAGTTAAATAGGCTAGTGGCTGCCATGTTGTACAGCACAGCTGTAGCCTTCTGGCCTTTGACTTTTACTCTAAAATTAATTTAAATTGCCAAATTTGTATTTTGTTTTACTTTTAAGCAAAGTAACAAAGTTTTCTTCTTTGATAGGATAAATGAGACGTGAAGGTATGCATGCATGCATGCTCAGTTGCACCTGACTCTGCAACCCTATGGACTGTAGCCTGCCAGACTCCTCTGTCTGTGGGATTCTCCAGACAAGAATACTGGAGTGGGTAGCAGTTTCCTCCTCCAGGGGATAATCCTGACCCCTATCTTAGGTCGCCTGCATTGGCAGGTGAATTCTTTACCAGTAGTGCATAAGAAAACCTAAATAAATACATCATTTCCTTGACACTCATTTTTAATTGATATCTTGAGATGTACCTCAGAAGATGAAAATGTAGTTAGAGCATATCTCACTTTTTCTTTCTGGGCTTAGTTTAAATGTCTTGTCTTCATTAAAGCCATCCCTGACCCCCTGCTGAGGAGGTAGGTCCTACCAGTTAATATTCTCATAGAGCACTCCTCTTTCTCTTCATATCTCTTGCCAGATGTTTGTTTATGTAGATATTTATATAACTATTTAATATCTTTACCACCACCCCTAACCACATGTAGAATTATTATCTAGGGCAGAATCTTAGTAGGCCCTTAATGAATATTTGATAATAGAGTAGATGAATAAAGAAATGAATAACTATTTAGCATTCTTTTCTCT
Organism: Neotragus moschatus; assembly: GCA_006410615.1. NCBI lineage: Eukaryota > Metazoa > Chordata > Mammalia > Artiodactyla > Bovidae > Neotragus > Neotragus moschatus. The sequence goes on along the minus strand of SJYA01002795.1, from coordinate 5,517,328 downwards.
AATGTTGGAAAAGGAAATGGCAACCCACTCCAGTACTCTTGCCTGGAAAATCCCATGGACAGAGGAGCTTGGTAGGCTACTGTCCATGGGGTTGCAAAGAGTCAGACACAACTGAGTGACTTAACGTTCTTTCTTTCACTTTCTCCAATATAATGATCCATCTGTTTATCCATACTACTAACCCCCACCTCTGAACATGTAGCATTAGGGGACTCCCTTTAACCATTTATTCATCCCATTTGCTTAAACCTTTGATAAGCATAAGTGTCAATATCATCCTAATCCATTAAGCAGTCTTTATTGAGAGATTTTTTTTCCTACCCAGTTAGAAGGAATTTAACCATCTTAAAGTAAGATCCAAAAGAACTTGTAAAAGGTTGCTTGGTGACCCATGTGGCTCAGAACTGAATTACTCTACAGTAACAACCCACGGTCTGTCCCTCAGCTTTCATGTAACTGGTATGATTCTACTTTATTTCAAATGAATTGCCCACTTTGAGACAGAGAAGTAAGGTGTATGACAAATGCCAGTTATCTCATAGGATTTTGTTTAGCTAGCTTTACACAACTCCATCATTGTTAGGCTGCTTAAGGATATATATGCCCTTATGTTGAGTTTGTCTTTGGAATTCAGTCTCACCAAGAACCCTCAGTTCTGGTTCTGTAGCACTTGACACTGACTTCCAGTTACTTTGGTTAGCATGGGGCTGCTTTCTCTACTACATTTGAGAGTAGGAGGACTGTCAGAATGTCTTAGTATAATTTCTGAGTTGTAGTGAAAAATAGAAACATATCATTGAGTCATTTCCTCTCATGAAACATATGTGATAGTTAGGCCTGAAGTGAGCATCCAGTGACCTGGGCTTCACTCTTAGCCTGGCTCCAACTTACTGTATCACCCTCAGTGCACTTAATCACTCTGTGCTTCGACCTAGAACTTGCCAAGAGGATCTCTTTTAATCCCTACCTCTTACAGCAGTGTTAGAAACAATAAAATAATTCACCTCTCTGAAGCTTACTAAAGTCCTTCAGAACAAAGTCTATACAAAGATTGTTGAATGTATATGTATAGCATTACTGCTGTTTCAAGCCCAGAAAAACAGTAGCATCTATTCAAGTCACCACCACAGGAAGCCTCTTAAAAACAGGTTGACGCAGCTATGTGATAGCTTATGATTTTTTATTGATATATGGTTCTCCTTTTCTGCCAAAGAAAAACCTTGAGTCTGGAAGGAAAAATTAAAAATAGGAGCTTCCTGGGAAATTAGTGTCACAACAAACTGTGTATCAGTTTGTTCTTTAAGCAGGTCTGGCAATTACCTTGGAATAGTAGGCCTTTATATTTTTTCTAAGTGTTTTTCTTTATGCTTCATCATTCTTGATGAAAAAAACAAAGTAGTTAAGAGGAAAGCTACAGGTTGTTCAGAAAAGAAGCCAACTTCCTCAGGGAAGTGGTTTTCTCCAGTGATGCTCTGACCACAGTGTTGAGAGCTGCACTGGTCCAGTAAGTAAAGCATGGCCTTTTTGAATCAAACATGCTGTATGTTTTCTATTCCCACTGCTGCTTCCAGGATTTATTATCTCCTGTCCTGGGAAATCATAGCACGCCCGTGCGCGCGCAAACACACACACACACATATATACCCCACCCCACACCCCCATCCCTGTCCAGTACACCCAGTAGGGGGGGAGGGGACAAAAAAGACAAAGTCATTTATATAATGTGTCTCCCTGCTGAGCCCCTAATGGCCGAAGCTTTTGTTCTGCATTCAGTGGCTGCATGTGATGGGCAGGAAGCCGCAGTCTCCCTTTGTTCCATGGCCTTATTCAGCAATTTAGATCCATCATAAAAATCAAATATGCATGTTGCAATCGCCTTGCCTACAACAGCTTCAATTTTCACCTTTCTTTAATTTGAACTCCACAGGGGAAGAAAGAGAAGGAAGGGAGAAAGGGAGAATGAGGGAAGGAAAAAAATTGCTTTGTGTTTTTGCTCAGTGGACTGTGAAAGTAGGCAGTAATGAAAAAATATATTTTAATCTCATAGATGCATCCCATTCAAAACAGCATATACCAACTAAACCAGGCCAGTAGAATCCCTTCTGAAAATGCCCTCAAACCATACCAGTTGGTTAAAGCTCTAAAACTGGATGTGAAATGATAGGAAAAGAGAAAAGCATGAGAGTATTACAAAAGATTAGAAACAGGAAGACTGAGAAGGCTGGCTTTCGGGCTTGAGAAGTCATCCTGTTCAGGGAGGTGACATCTACACCACTTTTAATTATAGCCAAAAAGACTGTTTTATGTTCAGCTGACTGTCATGAATTTCTTCTGTAAAAGAAATGATTTGGGGAAAGGGTTCATAGAGGGAGTGAGAGTTTACATTTAAAGATATATTTCCTCTCCAAATAAAAATGAACACATTGACAGAGATGTTTTTGTCCACTTATTGATTTGCACACTGTTTTTAAAAATTTCCCAGAATTTTAAAGGATATGTTCCCTGGGGTTCAAATAAATTTGCATCAGCAGCTTTGATATTGATTATTTAGAAAAATACAGAAACCCTTCACCTATTTCATTATTAGACTTAAGCGGTGACTTTACAGAAGACTTTGTGCCCTAATGTAAACAATATGGCCAATATTTAATTTTACTTATTAAAAAAATAAAAGATATGAAGAACTATGCCTCTTTATGCCTGGTTTCACTTACTAATATAGATTTTGAAGGCTCAAGCTAAAGTTGAAGCTGACCAGTTTTGAAGAGTCTTTGCCTATTCTTATAAATGGAGCTCTTTCAGGGTAATTCCAGGGAGATTTGCTCGAGGCAACATTAGACAGACATTGAACATAATATAGGATGGATACACACTGAAAGAGTGATCTTGGTGATCATTCAAGGTTGAAAAGCCTTTGATTGTCTTGAGTGGAGCTTCTAGAAGATGTACTGAATGAGTCTGGGATCAAAACCAATTTCACAAGTTTGATCCAGTTGTAATATGGAAATCCACCAGATTCTGCCATGACTAATTAGAGATGTGTGAAGAAGGTTTCTCTTTCCCAACATTATTGATTTTCCTTTCAAACCTCCCAGTTTCACAGAGAAAATCTCTGGCATTTAAAAGTGTTCAATTTAGTACAGTTCACTGATGCATGTAATCTTTGCTAACTGCATCCCATTTTCTCTGAACTTGGTTTTTCAGGCCCTCTCATGTTCTGAATGTATTTTAAATTTGCTTTAGGCTTTGAGTAAAATAAAAAATGTGCCCAGGACATGTGAGCACTGAGAATAAATTTAATATATATATATATATATTTTTTTTTTTTTTAGTTGTAATTTTCCCTTTCCTTCTGTTGGAAATACAGGAAATTTTTCATGTCCATAAAAAAAGTGTAGTTTTAAAAAGTAGATTCTACACAATTTAAGCTTACATATGAGTCAAGGGATTTATGTCTTGAATCTTATCTTTCCTGGAAAAAGTGAGAAAATTAAGATGGCTAATAGTACTTGGAAATTTTTAACATTGGAGGAAATCTGTGATTGAATAGTATAACTCAGGCAAAAGCTATGGCTATGGCCATAACAATGGCCTTAACTCCTCTCTCCCCACCCCATCTTTTAACACTGCCACATATCTCTTAGAATATTGTGAACAGATATACCAGAAGGAAAGTTATGACCAACCTAGACAACATATTAAAAAGCAGAGATATCACTTTGTCAACAAAGGTACATCTAGTCAAGGCTATGGTTTTTCCAGTGGTCATGTATGGATGTGAGAATTGGACTATAAAGAAAGCTGAGTGCAGAAGAATTGATGCTTTTGAACTGTGGTGTTGGAGAAGACTTGAGAGTCCCTTGGACTGCAAGGAGATCCAGCCAGTCCATCCTAAAGGAAGTCGGTCCTGGGTGTTCATTAGAAGGACTGATGTTGAAGCTAAAACTCCAATACTTTGGCCACCTGATGCAAAGAGCTGATTCATTTGAAAAGACCCTGATGTTGGGAAAGATTGAGGGTAGGAGGAGAAGGGGACAACAGAGGATGAAATGGCTGGATGGCATCACTGACTCAATGGACATGGATTTGGGTGGACTCCGGGAGTTAGTGATGGACAGGGAGGCCTGGCTTGCTGCAGTTCATGGGGTTACAAAAAGTCAGACACGACTGAGCAACTGAACTGAACTGATACCTTGTAACTTCTCATTAAAGTCCGGTCCATATGCTGGCATTTTGTGTTTTCAACTTCTCTCATATGAGGAAAGATGCTAGACAGATGTATCAAATGATAAACACTGCATATTGGAGAGTGAAGCCTTTTCTCTTTGAATTTAAGATTATTTAATGTGTAAGGTTTATCTTTAATTGAACATTTTCCTCTCCTCTTTCATATGGGAGCTTTTTAACTTTTGTTCCTTCGTTTGTTCTTCTTAAGAAATAAATTGTGGAAGCCATAGAGGTAAAAATTGTTTGACTATTTTCTTGACTAGTCTTCCTTTTCAGGTCACCTGGTTTACATTTCAGGTCATTCCATCTACTAACATTATTCTTACCTATGCTTTAAACATAAATGTTAGATATCTTTTCCCTTTGAGATCTTAGAGTCCTCACAATTCCTCTTACCCCTTCATATTAAATACATGTTGAACTAATGACAAATCTCAACATAAACAGTCTGTGTATATATACAGTCTGTCTCTATATATACAGTTTTGTAGAAGTTTAGGGTATAGCCTCTAGAATTCTACTTTTCTGTTCAAATTCTGTTTCCGTCCTTGACCAGCTCTATGACCTTGGGAAAGTTAAACCTTAGTATTTTCGTTTGTAAAATGAGTATATGAGAATAATAGCATCTGATTCATAGAATGGTGAGAGTTCAATGAGATTCTGTGAAATGTTGTTTCAGATTGGGTTCCTAGGGAAACAAACTCTCAGGTCAAAGTTAATATTCAGGATGTTTCATATTTATTAGGGGATACACTTTTGATCAACACCTGTAGGAAATGAGTTGTGCTGCATCCCAGCGAAGACCTCAGCCAGCCCCATAAGTAAGTTTTTCAATGAGACCTGGTAGTTGAAGGCTGTCTTCTTTTGGAAATCCCATCAACTGGTCCAATAAATCCTTCATTCCTGAGGGGGATCTAGGTTGCATGTTACAGTGTCTTCCAGAAGTATTTAGCAAGTGTTCAACAAGTATTAGTTATATGGCAGTACCAGCATATATTTACCAGTGAGACCATTCTTATTTTTCATGACCCCAATCAGTTGCTCCCATTATTTATTTTGATTACAAGAGGCAATATAGTGTTGTGGTAAGAGCATAGCTCTGAAACAGGACCTCCTGTGTTTGAGTTTCATTTCCCCAAGTCTTTTAATAGTGCCTAGCATGTCATATACCCTATTGTGCTTATTTATTAGTATTTTCTTTTTTCTCAAGTTAAACATGTAGTCAGAAAGTACTTTGGAATCAGAGAATTCTTAGTTTAAAACCCAGCTCTCTCACTTACCAACTCTTTTGATCATGGGCGTGTTATTTAATGTGATACTCAGTTTTTACGTCTGTAAAATAGGAATAATGATGTCCTTAAAAGAATGCACTAAGGATATAAAGGTGTTACAAGCCTCTGTTTCAGTTCCTTATCTTAAATATGGGACTGTCTTATCCTTGCAATGTTGTAAAGACTACATTATGTGAGTTCATATATGAAAACCACATAGAATGATGCTTGGCATTAGGTACACATTCAGTTAAGTGTTAGCTATATGACAACTGCATAAAGCCCTCTACATAGTGCCTTGCAAATGATGAGCACTCAGATACTATTTTTGGAGTCCATAAAGGATGTTTAATTTATTCTTTCCATATAGCCTTTATTTCCTATTTTATCTGGGCTGCTGTTCCTTTCTTTTTGATTATTCCTTTCCTCTTCCCTCTCTTCCTTAGAGTTCTTGGATGTTACATGTAGATCAACATTAAATCATATTTTTGCAACACTTAAAAAATGTTACTTTTTTTGTTCTTGAGATAAAAAAGACTGATCAGGGATTAAACATTATCTTCAGGTACAGGAAGGCTCTTGTTACGGAAACAATGGTTGCTAGTTCTTGTCCATCTTCAGGACAGAATAGATATAGACGTATGTACCATAAGTGCTGTATGAATGACAAAAACAAATGATAGAATCTCCAACCCGAAGAGAGACTAAACATTAAGAATGTTCTTAATTTACCTAGAATGCTGTGTATATGTATTCCCAGCCAAAGATTAAATTTTTCCTATGCATAATGAAAATGTTATTTATTTTTAACATTTTTAATTTTTATTTTATATTGTAGTATAGTTGTTTTACAATGTTATGTTAGTTTCAGGGGTACAGCAAAGTGATTCAGTTGCATATATACATCGTTTTAGATATTTTCCAAAATAGGTTTTTATAAACTATTGAGTAGAGTTCCATGTGTAAAAACAGTAGGTCCATATTGATTATTTTATATATAGTAATGTGTTAATCCAAAACTCCTAATTTATCCTTCTTCCTATTTTATATATAGTAATGTGTTAATCCAAAACTCCTAATTTATCCTTCTTCCTTCGACCCTTCCCCTTTGGTAACCTTAAGTTGTTTGGTTTTGAGTCTATTTTTAAAATAAATTCATTTGTATCATTTTTTAAGATTCCACATAGAAGTGGAATCATGCTGTTTATCTTTCTCTGCCTGACTTCCCTTAGTATGATAATTTCTAGGTCCATCCATTTTGCTGCAAATGGAAATTTTTCATTCTTTTTTATGTATTTATTTACCATATCTTCTTTATTCATTCCTCTGTGGATGGACATTTAGATTGCTTTGTTGTCTTGGCTATTGTAAACAGTGCTTCAAGGAACATTGGGGTGCATATATGCTTTCGAACCATGTTTTTTCCCTGGGTCATACAGTTGCTCTATTTTTAGTTTTTTTAGGGAACCTCCTTAACTGTTGTCCACAGTGGCTGTACCAGTTTACATTACCACCAACAGTATAGGAAGGTTCCTTTTCCTCCATACCCTCTCCAGCATTTATTATGTGTAAACTTCTTGATGATAACCATTCTGATTGGTATGATATGATACATCATTGTTTTGATTTGCTTTCCTCTAACAATTAATGATGTTGAGCATTTTTTCATGTGCCTCTTGGCCATCAGTGTGTCTTCTTTAGAGAAATATCTTCTTTAGAGACCTACTGTTTAGCTATTCTGCCCATTTTTTGACTGATTTCTTTGTTTTTTTAATATTGAGCTATATGAGCTATTTGTGAATTTTGGAGATTATCATTTGCAAATATTTTCTCCCATTTTTTCTGTTGTCTTTTCATTTTCTTTATGGTTTCCTTTGTTGTGTAGAAGCTTTTAAGTTTAGGTCCCATTTGTTTATTTTCATTCTCTAGGAGGTGGATAAAAAAGATATCACTGTGATTTATGTTAAAGAATGTTTTGCCTATGTTTTCCTCTAAGAGTGTTATAGTATCTAGTCTAATGTTTAGGTCTTTAATCCATTTTGAGTTGATCTTTGTATATGGTGTTAGAGAATATTCTAATTTCATTCATTAACATGTAGTTCTCCAGTTTTCCCAGCACTGCTTGGTGAAGAGACTGTCTTTTCTTCCATTGTATACTCTTGCCTCCTTTGTTGTAGGTAAATTGGCCATAGGTGTGTGGGTTTATTTTTGGGCTTTCTATCCTGTTCTGTTGATCAGTATTTCTGTTATTGTGCCAGTACCATACTTTTTAAAATGACTGTAGCTTTGTAGTATAGTCTCAAATCAGGCAGCCTGATTCTTCTAACTTTGCTTTTCTTTCTCAGGATTGCTTTGGCTGTTTGAGGTCTTTTGTGTTTGCATATGAATTTTAAAATTTTTTGTCTAATTCTGTGAAAAATGCCATTGGTAATTTGATAGGGATTACAGTCAATCTGTAGATTGCTTTGGGTAGTGATTTTGACAGCATTGATTCTTCCAATTTAATAACATGTTGCATTTTTCTATTTGTCTATATCATGTTTGATTTCTTTCATCAGTGCTTTATGCTGTACAGTATAGATCTTTTATCTCTTTAAAGAGTTAGATTTGTTCTTAGGTATTTTATTTTGATGTAGTGGTGAATGAGAATGTTTCCTTATATGAGTATTGCTACCCAACTTTCCTTTGATTTCCATTTTCATGAAATATCTTTTCCCCTCACTTTTCAGTTTGTATGCGTTCCTAGATTTGAAGTGGGTCTCTTGTTAACAGCATATATACTAGTTTTGTTTTTGTATCCACTTAGCCATTCTGTGTCTTTTGGTTGGAGTATTTAATTCATTTTCATCAAAGCTAGTTATTGATATGTGTGTTCTTCTTGCTGTTTTGTTATTTTTGGATTTGTTTTTGCAGGTCTTTTTTCTTGCATTGGACTTTTGTTCTCTTGTGACTTGAGGACTATCTTTAGTGTTGGATTTAGATTTGTGTGTGTGTGTATCTATTGGGTTTTTGGTTTGCAGCTACCATGAGGTTTTGATATAGTAGTCTATAATCATACAAGATTGTGTTAGGTTCCTGGTCTCTTACTTTCAAATATGTTTCCAATAACCTGCATTTATATTCTCGAGATATGTGGGTGGATGATTTCTAACCTTTCCTGTATGTTTACCTTTACCAGTGAGCTTTCCCATTTGTAATTTTCTTGTTTCTAATTGTGGCCTTATCTTTTCTACCTACAGAAGTTCCTTTAGCATTTATTGTAAAGCTGGGTTGGTTTTGCAGAATTATCTTGGATTTTGTTTATCTGTAAAGTTTTGAGTTTTCTGTTAATGAGAGCCTTGCTATGTATTCTTGGTTGCATGCTTTTCTCTTTCATCACTTTAAATATTCATGCCATTTCTTTCTGGCTTGCACAATTTCTACTGAAAAATCAGTTGATAACTTTAGGGGATCCCCTTAGATGTTATTTGTTGCTTTGATTTGTTGATTTTAACATTTTCTTTTTGTCTTCAATTTTTGTTAATTTTATTAATGTCTGTCTTGGCATAATCCTCCTTGGGTTTATCTTGTTTGGGACTATCTGTACTTTCTGGACTTGAGTGAGTGTTTCCTTTCCTATGTTAAAGATGTTTTCAGTTATTATCTCTTCATAGAGATAATATTTCAGTTATTATCTCTTCATACTTTCTCAGGCCCTTTCTCTTTCTCTTCTCCTTCTGGGACCTCTATAATGTGAATGTTGATGTGTTTAATGTCCCAGAGATCTCTTAGGCAGACTGTTCTCATTTCTTTGCATTCTTTTCTCTTTTTGTTCTGTGGCAGTGATTTCCACCAGTCTGTCTTCCAGTTCACTTATCCTTTCCTCTGCCTAAGTTATTCTGCTATTGATTCCTTCTGGTATATTTTTCGTTTAAGTCATTGTATTGTTTATCTGTTTGTTCTTTAAATGTTCTACCTGTTCGTTAAACATTTCTTATATCTTCTCATTCTGTGCCTCCATTCTCTTTCTAAGATCTTGTATCATATTTATTATACTTATTCTGAATTCTTTTTCAGGCATACTGCCCATCTATACTTCACTTAGTTGTTCTGGGATTTTAGCTTTCTTTTTTTCAACCATATTCATCTCCCATCTCATTTTGTCTAGCTTTTTGTGTCTGTGGACTCTTTTCCATAGACTGCAGGATTGTAGTTCTTACTTATAGTGTCTGCCCCCTAGTGAGTGAGGTTCGTTCTGAGGCTTGTTCAGGCTTCCTGGTATGAGGGACTGATCTCTGTCCACTCATGGGTGGAACTGGATCTTGTCCCTCTAGTGGCGGGGTCATGTCAAATGGTGTATCTTCAGGTGACTGTGGGCTTAGAAGGACTTTAGGCAGCCTGTCTGTTGACAGGTGGGGCTGTGTTCCTGCCCTGGTTGTTTGGCCTGAGGCTTTCCAGCACTATAGCCTGTAGGCTGTTGGATGGAGCCAGATCTTAGTGCCAAAATGACAGCCTTCAAGAGAGCTCACAACAATGAATATTCCCAGGGGGCCTCTACCACCAGTGTCCTTGACCCTGCACTGGGCCATAGCTAACCTCCACCAACCCCAGGATGCCGTCCAAATCCTGTAGATAGGTCTGGCTCAAGCTCCTGTGGAGTCACTGCTTTGCCCTGGGTCAGTGAAGAGTCTGTGTTTTTTCCAGACCTGTAGAGTTCTTGCACTTGAGCCCCACTGGCCTTCAAAGCCAAATGCTCTAGGGGCTCCTCCTCTTGATCCCAGACTCCCAGGCTGGGTAGTCTGACATGAGTTTAAGAGCTCTCACTCTTATGGGAGAACCTCTGTACCATAATTATTTTCCAATTTGTGGGTCACCCAACTGACAGGATTTGATTATATTGCAAAAGCTCCCCTCCTACCATCTTGCTGTGGCTCCTTCTTTGTCTTTAGATGTAGAGTATCTTTTTTGGTAGGTTCCAGGTTTTTTTTGTTGATGATTGTTTATCAGTTGTGATTTTGGTGTTTCCATGAGAGAAGGTGAGCTCAAGTCCTTCTATTCTGCCGTCATATCTCTAGTCCCTCAAGAAGATTCTAATGAGTCCTCTCCTCTTCTAACCTCACAATGCTGTGATTCTTTTTTCCCTAAATATTTTAACTATAGGATGGGGAAGGAGGTAGGAGAGGGGTTCAGGATGGGGGACACATGTACACCATGGCTGATTCATGTGAATGTATGGCAAAAACCACTACAATATTGTAAAGTAATTAGCTTCCAATTAAAATAAATAAATTAAAAAAAAAGATCAAGGTGTGTACCTTGCTCGAGCTATATTCTTCTGTTGTCATGTTATCTTTCCTGGTTTTATAATAACTGATGCCCCTTATAAACACATCAGAAAGGAATCGTGGTTTGGCACAGCCATCTACTATTTCTAACAACTTATAAACCTTTTCTCTTTACAAAAGTGTATCAGTTCAGTCAGTTGAGTTACTCAGTTGTGTCCAACTCTTTGTAACCCCATGGATTGCATCACTCCAGGATTCCCTGTCCATCACCAACTCCTGGAGCTTGCTTTCTTTTGCATTCCAGCAGAAATAAATAGCCTGAATAAATTCACCTTATTCTCACACAGGTTTTTAAAAATTATTACGTTTTAGAGTTAAAAATTGCCAAGTGTTAAGATTTTACATTAAATTGTTATTTTGAAAGAATTTGATAGTATAATTATGGCCTTTATAATCAATCATATAGAAAATCATCTTAATTAAACAAAAACTGAAAGAAAAGAAACATTTTTGTTTTTATCTCATAGGAATAAGAGGAAGAGTAGCTCAAAATAGATGCAGGATGCAGGCATCTGTAGAAATTAAAAAAAGAAAAATTCTCAAAAACTTAGACTTGTCTTTTGCCTATGGTAAATGTATTTATTTTCATGATTTCACCCATCAGTAGTTCATTTATTTCAGTTGTAGCAGTTGCCTGCCAGTCTTCTCTGTTAGTAACTGACACTGAAGGGGGCCAGTGAAAATGAGAAATGGTTCTGCTCCTGCAAGTTATACTTTAGCAATGTATGTACAAATAGTACAAAATACAGTGTTGGACTATTTGTAGAAGTATCTGAGTGAGCTTCATGGAAGGGATGGTATTTCAGATGGAACTTGATGGATGTGGATAGCCAGCACAGAAAGAATTGTAACCAATACCTCAAAGCAGAAAAGCATTTGGTTTAGTCAGAGAAGGATGAATCATAGTTAAGTTAGGAAAAGAAATAGGCAAGTAGAATTCTGGAGCCAGAATCCCTGGGTAAAAATCTCAGTACTGAAACCCACTATCTATGTTCTTTGACAAGTGACTTGAACTCTGTAAAATGGGGATAATACTTTATCTGTAAAATGGGGATAGTATTTTTACCTTCCTTACAGAGTTTATATGAAGAATAAATGTAACTACCTAGAATAGTGCTGGGCACATATGCGTACTATGTAAGTGTTAGAAGGCGAGAGAGTGGAAAATCTTCCCTGGAAGCCACTGAGCATTTGTGACCAAGAGGGTAAAACACAGAAGAGTTATGCTTTAAAAAGATGATCCTGGTGGTAGTGTGCATAATTGATCATCAGAAAGACATTACTTAAAAGACAGAGGTCTGGGAAGGGGAAATGAGGACTTGGACTGGGGCACTGACTGCAGGAATGAAAAAGAAAAGATGGATGCAAGAGATGATATGAAGTCCCTATGACACATGTGTACTAACTTTTACAGCTGTTGAATTGATAGTATCTTTGCTTTTGAAACAGGAGTCATTTGGAAATAGGTCTAGTAACCAAGGTGAGTGGGAGGTTTTTGGTTCTATAAAGAAAAAGATGAATTTTAAAAGTAATTAGATGGATTTTGTCTGACTTCCTAAAGTGATACTAAAGCCCATTTCAAAAGAAATTTGCTAGAAAACAAAAAATGTATAGTACATTTATCAGTGTAATAGGCATATAATTTTCCCCACCGTAAGGGAAAATCCTCACTTGGTTATGTGAATGTTAGTGTCCTTAATCAGTAATATTCCATATACTAACTTTTTAGTGAAAACATTTAATAAAGTTTAAATTCTGTGAGGCCACCACCACCCTGATACCAAAACCAGACAAAGACAATGCATAAAAAGAAAACTACAGGCCAATATCACTGATGAACATGAATGCAAAATTCCTCAACAAAATTTTAGCAAACAGAATTCAGCAACACATCAAAAAGCTCATACACCATGATCAAGTTGGGTTTATTCCAGAGGTGCAAGGATTCTTCAATATATGGAAATCAATTAAGTGATACACCATATTAACAAATTGAAAGATAAAAATCATATGATCATCTCAGTAAATACAGAAAAAGCCTTTGACAAAATTCAGCACCTATTTATGATTAAAACTCTTCAAAAACTGAGCATAGAAGGAACCTGCTTCAACATAGTAAAGGCCATATATGCTAAGCCTAAAGCAAACATTCTCAGTGGTGAAAAACTGAAAGCATTCCCTCTAAGATCAGGAACAAGACAAGGCTGTCTACTCTCACCAGTATTATTCAACATAGTTTTGGAAGTCCTACAGCATTCGAGAAGAAAGGGAATAAAAGGAATCCAGATTGGAAAAGAAGTAAATCTGTCACTCTTTGCAGATGACATGATACTGTACATAGAAAACCCAAAAGATAGTATCAGAAAATTACTAGAGCTAATCAGTGAATTTAGCAAAGTTGTAGGATACGAAATCAATACACAGAAATCACTTGCATTTCTATATATTAACAATGAAAAATCAGAAAGTGCAATTAAGGAATCAATCCCATTCACCATTGCAACAAAAAGAATTAGATATCTAGGAATAAACTTACCTAAGGAGACTAAAGAACTGTACACAGAAAATTGTAAGTCACTAATGAAAGCAATCAATGATGACATAAATAGATGGAGAGATAGTCCATGTTCCTGGGTAAGAAGAATCAATGTTGTGAAAATGACTATACTACCAAATGCAATCTACAGATTCAGTGTGATCCCTATCAATTTACCAATGACATTTTTCACAGAACTAGAACAAAAAATTTCACAATTCATATGGAAACACAAAAGACCTTGAATAGTCAAGGCATTCTTGAGAAAGAAGAATAGAGCTGGAGGAATCAACCTTCCTGACTTCAGATTATACTACAAAGCTACAGTTATCAAGACAGTATGGTACTGGCACAAAAACAGAAATATAGACCAATGGAACAGGATAGAAAGCCCAGAAATAAACCCATGCACCTATGGATACCTTATTTTTGACAAAGGAGGAAAAAATATCCAATGGGGCAAAGAAAGCCTCTTTAATAAATGGTGCTGGGAAAACTGGACAGCTACATGTAAAAGAATGAAATTAGAACACTTCCTAATGCCACACACAAAGATCAGCTCAAAATGAATTAAAGACCTAAATGTAAGACCAGAAACTATAAAACTCTTAGAGGAATACTAATAGACAGAACACTTAATGACATAAAGCAAGATCCTCTATGACCTGCCTCCTGTTGCTGCTGCTAGGTTGCTTCAGTCGTGTCCGACTTTGTGCGACCCTAGAGATGGAAGCCCACCAGGCTCCCCCGTCCCTGGAGTAATGGAAATAAAAACAAAAATAAACAAGCGGGACCTGATTAAACTGAAAAGCTTTTGCACAGCAAAGGAAACTGTAAGCAAGGTGAAAAGACAACCCTCAGAATGCGAGAAAATAATAGCAAGGGAAACAACTGACAAAGGATTAATTTCCAAAATATACAAACAGCTCATATAACTCAATACCAAAAAAAACAACCCAATCAAAAAGTGGGAAAAAGATCTAAACTGACCTTTATCCAAAGAAGACATACAGATGGCTAATGAACACATGAAAAGATGCTCAACATCGCTCATTGTAAGAGAAATGCATATCAAAACTACAATGAGATATAACCTCACACCAGTCAGAATGGCCATCATCAAAAAGTCTACAAACAATAAATGCTTGAGAGGGTGTGAAAAAAGGGAAAGCTTTTACACTGCTGGTGGGAATGTAAACTGATACAGTCACTATGGAAGATGGTATGGAGATTCCTTAAAAAACTAGAAATAAAACCACCATGTGACCCAGCAATCACCCAACTAGGCATATACCCTAAGGAAACCAAAATTTAAAAAGACACATGTATCCCATTGTTCACTGCAGCACTATTTACAATAGCTAGAACATGGAAGCAACTTAGATGTCCATCGACAGATGAATGGATGAAGAAGTTGTGGTATGTATACACAATGGAATATTACTCAGCCATAAAAAAGATTGCATTGAGTCAGTTCTGATGAGGTGGATGAACCTGGAACCTATTATACAGAGTGAAGTGAGTCAGAAAGAGAAAGATGAATACTATATTCTAATACACATATATGAAATCTAGAAAAATGGTGCTGAAGAATTTACTTATAGGGCAACTGGAGAAACAGACATAGAGAATAGACTTATGGACTCGGGGAGAGGGGAGGAGAGGGTGAGATGTAAGGAAAAAGTAACATGGAAACTTATATTACCATATATAAAATAGGTAGCAAATGGAATTTGCTGTATGACTCAGGAAACTCAAACAGGGGCTCTGTATCACCCTAGAGGGGTGGGATGGGGAGGTAGATGGGAGGGAACTTCAAAAGCAAGGGGATATATGTATACCTATGGCTGATTCATATTGAGGTTTGACAGAAAACAACAAAATTCTATAAAGCAATTATCCTTCAATAAAAAATTTAAAAAAATAAAGTTTAAAAATAAGTCATAATTTATCATGATAATTTTTTGCAGACATTCTTATAGAATTAAGATAAAAGTACTCACAGGATAAGGATTAGAATTTGGCCTTTTATTCATTTTCTGGTAATATATGTTCTTCTTGGTAATATATGTTCCTCTTGGATGTTGCCACAATTTGTTGATTTTCTTTCTGTTAATATTTGTTTTTATATTTAAAAAATATACCAGCTACTTAAAATGGAAAAAGGGAGGGAGAGTGTTCAAGCCAGGATTTGTCAACTTTATTGACTATTAAAGCTGGGGCTTTTATTATACTT
Source organism: Neotragus moschatus (assembly GCA_006410615.1). Classification (NCBI taxonomy): domain Eukaryota; kingdom Metazoa; phylum Chordata; class Mammalia; order Artiodactyla; family Bovidae; genus Neotragus; species Neotragus moschatus. The sequence continues at coordinate 5,501,734 of SJYA01002795.1, read as the reverse complement.
GGGTAATCTGAAAGGTTTTGCACAGCTATTCAAAAGAGCATTCTTACACTGCTATTTTTCTATATTCTATTGCAATCCTGATAACAGTGGATTTATTAGGGGTCTCCTTACCATATTGTTTGCCTTTGTGCAGTTCACTAAATATTGCCCCATGTGCTGATTCTATCAGCTTTCTCACTTTACACCTGCTCTGGAATGATAATAAAGGGCCAAGAGCTTTTCTAGGAGAATTTCACATGAAGCATTGAACATTATGTTTTACTAAAGACATCCTTTTCAGATATATGAACCACAATGCAAATTTTTAAAGTGAAATTGCTAGAAATGTTTCCAAGATAAGCATACAACTTATAAATCTTTAAAAAATTAACAGTGAACGAATACATAATGGGATATACATTTTCACAGTAACCCACAAAATAGAATGATTAGTAATGTGCTTTCAGTTAGGAAGGGCTCTTGTGACTGGAGACTATACCAGACTACAGTAGGAGTGGGGTTTCTTTCCACCAGATATGTACAAGGATCTCAACATCTGTTTTCACTTCCATAGTGAAAAAAGGTTTGAAACAATGTGTGATATCCTAAAAATGAAACAGAACTCCTTGATGAATAAAGAGCAGAAATCTTGATGGAAGTCTCTGTGAACCGTGGTTTCTTCCTTTGGTTGAAAAGAGAAGACAGTAGGAAAAACGTTCAGTATCAGTTTAACCAAAAGCATCAAGACTTCCATTGGAGATAATGGAAGGAACTGGGTTCTCTTTGTCAATTCTAATATAGAATTTTCTTCTTGATACTTGTTACCTAAGCCTCATTTGCAAATGAAACCATAGAAAAAATCATTTAGCAGCAAAAATGCCAGTAATTGTTTTTAAAACATAATTGCTTCTCAGTTTAAGGTTAATCATTTGCTACCTGTATTCTCCCAAATCCAAATATGAGTTTTTCCAAGCCCAGAAGTGGGAAATTGAGAAGCAAGAGACAGATCCAAGCTGTTAATCTTTCAGTATAACGTCAGGCCAGTGAAAATGGAATGGGATGGAACACATGATGGGCACATTGCAACTTCCTATATAAATCATCAAAAGAAACATATGAACATCCAAAGTGTAAGACTGAATTCTCAGCCCTGGTTACCATTCTCTCCTTGAATACTCAGAAAATTCCAAGGTAACTCTGGGTTATAAACAAAAAATTACCTGATCTGACTGGCTAGCTTTCATTTCTTAGCTGTGACATCTTAGTCTGTTTGGGCTGATTAAAAAAAAAAAAATACCATAGACTAGGTGGCTTATAAACAACAGAAGTTTATTTCTCCCACTTCTCAAGACTGGAAAGTCCAGGATCAGGTTATCAGCAGATTTTGTGTCTGATGAGAACCTGCTTCTTGGCTCATCACTGGCTGCCTTTTCTCTGTCTGCAAATGGTCAGGAAGAGTGAGGGTTTTTTGGGGGTCTCTTTTATAAGGGTACTAATCCCATTCATGAAAGCTCTGCCCTCATGACCTTGTCATCTCTCAAAGGCCCCAGCTTCAGATGCTACCACATTGAGGGAATAGGTTTCAACATTTAAATTTGGGGGGAACACAAATACTCATTCTGTAGTACATGGTGTTACCTTGTAGCTACTCTGGGCAGTATAACTTGTACAAAAAGCAGAAATAAAAACCTCACTTTTTTCAGGGACATTTTTGGCAAGTGATAGCAGAAACTTTACTGTCTGTTGGAAATGGCAATAAAAACTTCAAAACTCATTGAAATAACACATTTTGTTACTCTGTACATTCTACTGACTGTCCTTCTTAAGCTATTGCTTTGAAAGGAATTTCAGCAGTAACTGGTCACACAGTTATGCCAAGCATTTAAGTTGAGCTGAGGGCCTTCAAGCCTCCTGATAGAAAACACAGTTCCCTGCATTATAGGTATTTTAATATAACTAGTTGGCATGCAGAATAACTTCCTGTAGGATATTGATTATTGATGAACATGTGTACACTTTCTAATCGTGAAGCATGACCAAACGTGTCTCATTTAGGATTATCCCATTCCCACTGACTGATATAGTGGTATTCCTTCAGTCAGCAAATGTTTACCAACTACATAGTATATATCGACTAATTTTATAAGTACTGGAAAAGCACTAATGACTAAAACATACAATTTTATACATAACCATGTAAATAAAGTATAACTTAAAAGTGGATTAATTAAGATAGACCTTTTGAAAGTGGTGTTCTGAGGAGAAGAAAGCAGGCTCTTGAAATAGAGTGTGAGGAAGATTGAGTTGTGGATAGGGAAAAAGGAAAAACATCTTAAAATAGGTTAGTTACTCAGGAAAGGTCAACCCGAGGATATGATAGCTGAACAGAGCCGTGGGTGTTGAGAAGTTTGCTATAAATTCCAAGTGGAGGGAACAAGTATTGTGAAAATTCCAGGTGATAGGAACAAGCCTGACTTAGTCAAGAAATGACAGGAAGGCCAGGTCATAAAGTAAGTAAAGCTCCTTGGAACTTGTAATCTTACAGTCACAGAATGATAAATGACTGAGAGAAAATAAGAAATGCTAAAATATTTTATGAATTTTTATTTTTATGTGTCCCTTCATAGCTGGAGACAAGATGAACCATTTTAAAGAACAGAATTATCTTCACTCTTTTACAATTTGCCCTTAGTGTCCTAAGAAATCTTTACCTTTGAATACCCTGCCTCCATTCCACTTCCTTTGACTATGCAGAAATATTCTCCCCAGCGATTACTTTTTGATAAAATTTACACAGAAACTGAAGATTATTTCTTATATGCCTTTTCATTATAATCTTATCAGAGGAAATGGAGGAGAAGAAAATGCTGAAGAAATCCATACTAGAGTAATTATGTGTTTGAAGTAAGTTCTGCCTTTGTTTTAAATGATTCAGGCCACTTGTGTTCCATCAGGTCAGTGTCACTTACTGTGTGAATTTGGACAGGTTACATAACGTAACTTGAACTCTGATTTTCTCATGCATAATGTGTGGTGGTAACTGCTCTTCATCTTGGGTTGTGAGGATTACATGAGGTCATGCACACGGTGTGTTTATAATAGTACTGGGCATATAGAATAGCTCATGTTTACTGTTATCAGGTATTTGTGAACATCTTCATTGCTTCCAGTCACCTCCCAGTAAACTTTTTCTGCAAATTTTTCAAGGAGCACCAGTAAACTTTTATGTTGGCTTTTCCCCTAACTCATGTCACTGATCACATGTCTTTCTATTTGGTGTCCAGCTGAAAGAAATTGTATATTTATGAGACCGTCTATGCCAGGAGCCAGTGCTCTGTTAGAAACCTAGTATTAATTCAGGCTCCTGTCAAGCTCCTGACAAAGTTACACATACTGTGTAGCTATGCCAAGGATTCCAGAGCATAGGTGAAAACATGTGAGTACGTAGCCCTTGATCTCCTGAGCTGCATTTGGCAAATCTCCAGTCATCGTTTCTGTCTAATTAATGACATTCCTGGCATACAGGGATCCTATAACAAAGAATGTGTTCATACTCTGCCTGGGAAAGCCGACTTTGTTCTCTACCTGCAAAAAAAAAAAAAAAAAAAATTTTGTCAATTTTCTTTTGCTTCTTTATTATGACATTTTGAATACAATTGTTCTCCTTTTCTTTCTCTCCTTTCCCTCCCTCTCTCCCTCTTCCTCTTTTTATTTTTTCCCCTTCCTCCTCTCCCATCTTCCCCTGACCCTCTNAAAAAAAAAAAAAAAAAAAATTGGCAATTTTCTTTTGCTTCTTTATTATGACATTTTGAATACAATTGTTCTCCTTTTCTTTCTCTCCTTTCCCTCCCTCTCTCCCTCTTCCTCTTTTTATTTTTTCCCCTTCCTCCTCTCCCATCTTCCCCTGACCCTCTCCTATATTCCCACATCTTCCTTCCCTCTCTCTTTCTCTCTTTCTTTTCTAGTAAAAGGAGAATAGCAGAACCTTTGTTGAGTTGAAGGTGATGGTATAATAGGAAGAGACTAACATCATCATCCAAATTGATTCAAAGTTTTCTTGAAACTCAAGAACGGTTTGCTTCAGTGAAGTTAACATTATCATGGTCCTTTGAGAAGACTGTGACCATTCTCACTGCCCCATTTTAGCATCTACTATTTTCCTTACCTAGATGCTTTTTTCTCTTTTCTTCTTCCATCCTTCAAGACCAATCTTAAATCTCATGCCTTCCAGTAAGTCTTACTATCTCTGGACTTGATTGATCTTTGTTCTCCCCCCCGACCACTAGGCTGGTAGATACTTTTTGCTATTTAATTCAAATGGTTGGACCTTGCATGTAAGTTTAAAGGCTTGTTTTCCCAGTTAGATTTTAAGATTTTTTTAGAGCAGTGATCATGTCATAAGTCATTTTTTGTTTCATTGTTTCCATTTTCCTCCACCCAGCAACGATTATGGTTTTTTAAATACCTGAACATTCCTCCTTCCGAGGAAAAGGCCAGATTAGCAAACTTTTAGACCTTCTGAACAGAATCAGAGACAACTGTTTATTTTATAACATTATAGATACTACACAAGGCAAAACCTAGGTGTTCTTGTAAGAAGCCTATCTACAGTAATAGATAGAGGCCAATTAGAATGTTTCCGGGCATACATTTACATCCTATTTCACAGCAGATTTCTTTCTTTTTTTTTTTTTTTTTTAATGAAGGATAATTGCTTTACAGGATTTTGTTTTTTTCTGTCAAACATCAACAAGAATCAGCCATAGGTGCACCCATGTCCCCTCCCTCCCAACTCCCTTCCCATCCCACCCCTCTAGGTTTATACAGAGCCCTGTTTGAGTTCCCGGAGTCATACAACAAGTTCCCATTGGCTATCTATTTTACATATGGTATTGTAAGTTTCCATGTTACTCTTTCCATACATCTCACATGTGTCCATAAGTCTGTTTTCCCTCCCCATGTGTCTGTTTTCTCTGTGTGTTTCTCCATTGCTACCCTGCAAATAAGTTCATCAGTACCATCTTTCTAGATTCCATATATATACATTAGTATACAATATTTAACTTTCTCTTTCTGACTTACTTCACTCTGTATGATAGCCTCTAAGTTTGTCCACCTCATTATGACTGACTCAAATGCATTCCTTTTTATGGTCGAGTATTATTCCATTGTATATATATTCTGCAGCTTCTTTATTTATTCATCTGTTGATGAACATCTAGGTTGCTTCCATAGTGCTGCAGTGAACGTTGGAGTACTTGTGTCTTTTTCAGTTTTGTTTTCCTCAGAGTATATGCCTAGTAAGGGCATTGCTGGTCATATGGTGGTTTTATTCCTAGTTTTTTAAGAAATCTCCGAACCATCTTCCATAGTGGCTGTGTCAATTTACATTCCCACCAGCAATGTAAGAGGGTTTCCTTTTCTCTACACCCTCTCCAGCATTTGTTGTTTGTAGCCTTTTTGATGATGGCCATTCTGACTGGTGTGAGGTGGTATTTCATTGTAGCTTTGATTTGCATTTCTCTAATAATGAGTGATGTTGAGCATCTTTTCATGTGTTTGCTAGCCATCTGTATGTCTTCTTTGGAGAAATGTCTGTTTAGGTCTTTTTTCCACTCTTTGATTGGGTTGTTTATTTATCTGGTATTGAGTTATATGAGCTGCTTATATATTTTGGAAATTAATCCTTTGTCGGTTGTTGCCCTTGCTATTATTTTCTCCCATTCTGAGGGTTGTCTTTTCACCTTGTTTGTAGTTTCCTTTGCTGTGCAAAAGCTTTTCAGTTTAATCAGGTCCCACTTGTTTACTTTTGTTTTTATTTCCATTACTCTAGGATGTGGGTCATAGAGAATCTTGCTTTGATTTATGTCATCGAGTGTTCTGCCTATGTTTTCCTCTAAGAATTTTATAGTTTCTGGCCTTACATTTAGGTCTTTAATTCATTTTGAGTTGATCTTTGTGTGTGGCATTAGGAAGTGTTCTAATTTCATTCTTTTACATGTAGCTGTCCAGTTTTCCCAACACCACTTACTGAAGAGGCTGTCTTTGCCCCATTGTATATTCTTTCCACCTTTGTCAAAAATAAGGTATCCATAGGTGCATGGGTTTATTTCTGGGCTTTCTCTCTTGTTCCATTGGACTATATTTCTGTTTTTGTGTCACTGCCATACTGTCTTGATGACCGTAGCTTTGTAGTATAGTCTGAGGTCAGGAAGGTTGATTCCTTCAACTCTGTTGTTCTTTCTCACGACTGCCTACTCGAGGTCTTTTGTGTTTCCATATGAATTATGAAAGTTTTTTATTCTAGTTCTGTGAAAAATGCCATTGGTAAATTGATAAGGATCACATTGAATCTTTAGATTGCATTTGGTAGCATAGTTATTTTCACATTATTGATTCTTCCTTCCCAGGAATATGGAATATCTCTTGATCTGTTTATGTTTTCTTTAATTTCTTTCATTGTCTTATAATTTTCCATATACAGGTCTTTCCATATACAGTTCTTAAGGAATAAACCTTAAGTAGGTTTATTCCTAGATATTTTATTCTTTTTGTTGCAGTGGTGAATGGAATTGATTCCTTAATTTCTCTGACTTTTCATTATTAGTATATAGGAATGCAAGTGATTTCTGTATATTGACCTTGTATCCTGCAACTTTGCTAAATTCACTGATTAGCTCTAGTAATTCTCTGACAGTTTGTGGTTTTCTATGTATTGTATCATGTCATCTGTGAATAGAGTTTCACTTCTTTTCCGATCTGGATTCTTTTTATTTCTTTTTCTTCTCTAATTGCTGTAGTTTGGACTTCTAAAACTAGGTTGAATAATATTGGTGAGAGTGGACACCCTTGTCTTCTTCCTGATCTTAGAAGGAATACTTTCAGTTTTTCACCATTGACAATAATGTTTGCCGTGGGCTTATCATATGTTATCATATATTGCCTTTACTGTGTTGAGGTATGTTCCTTCTGGGCCCATTTTTGAGGGTTTTTTTTTTTATCATAAATGGGTGCTGAATTTTGTCAAAGGCTTTGTCTGCATCTATTAAGATGATCATATACTTTTTATCTTTTAGTTTGTTAATGTGTATCACATTGATTGATTTGCATATATTGAAGAACCCTTGCAAACATAGAATAAACCCAACTTGATGATGGTGTATAAGCTTTTTAATGTGTTGTTGAATTCTATTCGCTAGAATTTTGTTGAGAAGTGCAGCTTTCTCTGTTTTCTGCCCTTTAAGTCCTAGCTTTGTCCAGCTTTCTGAGATTCTTCAACTCCCCCTTGGGACCCCCAAAGTAAAAAGCTCCCTGTGAGGGAGCTTCCCAGTACATGGGAACTCTTCCAGCTTCATGACTCCCTCCCTCAGGGCACAAGCTCCCACACAGAAGTTCTCCATCTTTTCCCTTTTTATGTCTCCATCCTCTCTCCTATGTCATTCCAGGGAGCTTAGCCTGCCCCCCGTGGGGCCTGGGGTCTTCAGAACTCGCCTAGAGGTTGCTTTGTAGGAGTTGTTCCGTATCTTGATGAGTTTTGGATGTGTTTGTGGGGCAGCTGGCCATCTCCCTGTCTTACTCCTCCACCATCTTCTTCTGCCTCCTCCCAAATTTCTAAGTGAGTTTAGAACATCTGAGTTGGAGCATCAGAGTCACCTGTGGATAACTCATACCAAACCCCCAATAAGTTAAAAATCCTTGAAGGAAAACCAGGTTTTTTGTTTCTCCAGTTACATGTCTTTGATTCTTCTAGTTTCTCATTTATGGCACCTCTAGAAGATTAAAAAATGAACATCAATCATTCCCATTTTAAAATATTTTGTTAATAGCCTTACCAATTTGGTTAGAGAAGTTAGGGAAAAGTCTGGAGTAAGAAGAGATTTACAGGCTATGATTTTCATTTATCCACTCCTTCATTTCACCAATTAATGGCAAACCGTAAGAACAGATTAACACTTAAAATGAAGATCAGTGTATTTCTTCAGAAGGAAATACTTGTTGAAGTTTATAAAAAATGGAGATTTCAAAATAAAGAGAATGGTAGGTAGTCAGCTTTATTTAGTAAACCAAAGAATGTCATTGAAATCCTGAATAAACAGACTGTCTAACAGAGGAAACTATCTCTACTTGGTAACTGGATCCTGCTATGTGAGTTTAAAAAGGAAGAAGAGAAGACAGTGCTGAGGTGCCATGTATACCTGGAGGTGCTCTATTAAAAGAGGCGCTTGATTGCTCAGTAATTGCAGGGCTAGGCTCTTGGGAAGGCCTTTGTCATCTCTCCTTTGCTGACACCCGACGATGGTGTGACTCTGTGATAAGAAACAGAGGACCAGTGTCTCCATGGTAACTAACTGAGCACTATATATTACACCTCATTACAAATGCGGATAGATAGTAAAAAAATATATGTATGTAAATAATAAAAATATTAACACAAAGGGGGCTATATATTGTAAATGCATGTGTATGTGTGTATTGTCTTCTATCTAGAAAGTGAATAAAATAAAAATGTGATTGCTTGAAAGGACAAGTTTGATAAGCCTTTTCCCCCACTTCTGCAGGTAAATATTTCATTTTTCAGTTCCTCTGATGGTTTTGTTCTGAATCTACCAGCTGTAGCTTGAAAGATTAATGATAAGCAGCAAAAGGACCCGAGAAGAGGCAGTGAGTGAATAGAAACCAGCACTGAGAAGAAAGAGCACCGCCTGGCCTTTTGGGACAAATAAATAAGGATTTACTAAGTCTGCTAGTTTCATCCCCTTAGCAGGAAAACCTGGAACCCATTAGAATGGAAACCTGGAGACTTTTATAATATAATGATCTTAGAGTTCCAAACTTGTACAGACTAGTGAGTGACAGGAAAGAAGAAAAAGGAAAGGAAAACCAGCAGTTTCCTTTCTAATTTTCTTTTCTGTAGGTATTGATTTTACTTTAACAAAACTAACTTTACTGTGTCTTGCCTCACATAAGACCATTACACCTATGTGTAGATCTTTATAAGGTTAAACACATCTCCTGAAAACTCTGCCTGTGTCATGCATTTTAAAGAAAAAGATCAAATTAAAGAAGTCATCAGTGAGTAAACTGTTAACACTAGAAATTAAAAGTTTTGATTCAAGACACAGAATGCAAATATTTGGTCAGAGGACAAAGACCCAGGAGCTTTCTGCAGCTATTATACTAGCTTTGATATATTAGTCCATCTGTTTTTAAATGAATGACTTTAAACTCTGAAAGGATCCTTGGTAGCCCAGCAGTGATTTTTACTGATCCTTAATGTTGGTTCTTTCCTACCTGGTGTCTCCTCAAATACTTTAATTTCTGAACAGTTACTTGGGTCATTGCTAGAAAAGGAATAAATGTATTTTTGAAACATAATAACTATTTCAGTTAATCTAAGTAACACAGTTTTCTGCTTTGAATCCTTCTTACTTATTGCTTGCTCTTCTACAGAGGCTTATAAAAACTCTTCATTAAAGTCTTCTAAGATATGGATGACAAAAAAGTGAGGTGGCATTGGTATATACCTGAGAGGAATCAAAATATTTGTCCACAGAAAATTTCAACACAAATGTTGGTAGCAATATTATTTAAAATAGCCAAAAAGTGGAAACAGCCCAAATGTCCATCAACTGATAAAATAAATAAATATAATGTGGTATATCCATGCCATGGAATATTATTAAACACAGAAAAGGAACCAAGTACTGATACATGCTACAACATGGAACCTTGAAAACATTTTACTAAGTGAAATAAGCAAGTCATAAAAGACCATATAATGTAAGATACCATTTCTAGGAAATTTCAAGAATAGGCAGTTACAGAGACAGAAAAGAAATGAATAGCTGCTTAGAGCTTGGAAAGGAGTATGGGGGATAAGGGTAACTGCTAAAGGACACAGGGTTTCTTTCAGGGATGAATAAATGTTCTAAAATTAATTGTGATGATTGGAAAACTTAGATTATATTCAAATAAAAAAGTATGTTGGACATTTTAAGTGGATAAATTGTGTGATACATGAAATATATCTCCATAAAACTGTTACAAAAAAATAAAGGACCTAGGTGGAGATGAACATAGTGATCTGTATCCTGAATGACCATATGTCCTGATTGGTCCAGAAATGACCCAGTTTTTGCCAGTTGGGCCAATGAATTAATAGCCCTGCTTTTCCTTTCAAGAATGTCCTATTTATATGGTAAACTATATGGTCACCACATATTTAAGTCAGAATTATTACAACTTTCTTCAGTTTGTCCTAAAGTCACCTAGTGAAAATATCACTTGGGATTCCTATTAAAAGTAAAGATTTTCAGAGTCCTTCTAATGGATTCTAATACATCAGAAGTAGAAACTGATGTTTCTAATAATTACCTAGCGATTCTTATAAATTTTTGGCATTCACTGTTCCACTTTTTAAAAAAATAATTTTGTTGCACTGGATCTTAGTTGGTGCTCAAGGACTTTCTCTAGTTGCAGCTTCATGGGAGCTACTCTGGTGCCATGCATGGGCTTCTCATAGCAGTGGCTTCTATTGTTGCTATGGGACACAGGCTCTAGGCATGTGGGGTTAGTAGTTGTGGCTCTTGGCCCTAGAGCATGCAGGCTTTAGTAGTTGTGGCATGCAGCCTCAGTAGTTGTGGCTCTTGGACTCAGTGCATGGGCTTAGTTACTAAGCTCCATGACATGTGGAATCTTGCTGGATCAGAGATTGAGCCCCTGTCCGCTACATTGGCAGGCAGATTCTTATCCACTGTACCACCAGGGAAGTCCCACTGTCCTCATTTTTATTAAAGAAAAAAAAAGAGAGAGAGATGACTTAATTACCTTTTGGGACAAATGAAATTCCAGAGAGATATGAGAAGGCTCTGCAGGAAATTTGCCAGTCATGGAAGGCTGGAAATGAATTCTGTGATGAGAATCAGGAGAACAATGGGAATAACGTACAGTACATGTGATGCTTCCAAGAAATACTCTTCTCTTCCTTTTCTTTTTAGAAGAAGAGAGATGTAGCATCCACTGTTCTGTAAGAAGGAGTGAAGGCAAAACTAGGAACAGTTCATCTGGAAGTTTGATCTCTAAACAGGCCCAGAGTAGAGGAATGTGAATTCCAAGAAGGCTATCACTGGATAGTGCGGTCCTACCTCAGACCCACTGTCATCAGTCAGACCCTCCTGGCTGGTTGCATCCTACCCATTAACACCAGTGAAAGTGTCAGGCACTCAGTTGTGTCCTATTGTTTGAGACCCCATGGACTGTAGCCTGCCGGACTCCTCTGCCTATGGAATTCTCCAGGCAAGAATACTGGAGTGGGTAACTATTTCCTTCTTCTGGGGAGGGGGGGCGGTCTTCCCGACCCAGGAATTGAACCTGGGTTTCCTGTATTGCAGGGAGATTCTTTACAGTCTGAGTCACCTGAAATCCTGGTGGCTCAGACTCTAAATCTCCAGGGAGAACTCCCTCCTGCCCCCTTACCCCTGCCGCCTGAGATTCTTTACAGTCCAAGCCCTTAGGGTCAGAGACAAAAAGAACCTTCAGATGAGATGGAGTAGTATCAGAAACATAGGAAAATGTAAGAAACTTGAGCCTCAGGACAATTTTTTTTTTAATTGCTGTAGACTGAAGGCTTATGTTCCCCCAAAGTTTATGTGCTGGAACTTAATCCTCAGGGTGATGGTATTTGGTGATGAGGCCTTTGGGAGATGATTAGGTAGTGAAGGCAGAGTCCTCATGAATGGGATTAGTACTCTTATAAATAAGACCCCTCATCCCTTCTGCCATGTGAGGATGCAATGAATAGATAGCTGTCTGTGAATCAGGAAGTGAATTCTCAACAGACCCTAAATCTGCTGGTGCCTTGATGTTGGACTTTTCAGCCTTCAGAACTGTGAGGAATAAATTTCTGTTGTTTGTAAGCCACCTAGTCTATGGTATTTTGTTATAGCAGAGCAAACTAAGACAACAAAAAGGAACAAAGGGAATTGGGCCATAGGTTTTAAAAATAAACATGAGCACTAGGATATATGGCACAGTGTGAACCAAACTTTGAGAAAAAGCAATCTGTCATAATCTGCATGTATATAAAATGTATATTATTGAATCTTTGAAATTATTTGTGACTTACTGTAATACATCATTAACTTCTGTTTTGTCACATGTTCTTCATATAGATGAGCTCTTTAATTTCAAAGTCTGAAATGAAAGTTGTGCTAAAGAAGCCAGTATATTCCCACATGTGCAAAACTGTCATGAAATGTCTTAAGGAAAAGGAAAAAGTCATTATGAACCTGTTTTATCGTTTGTCCAGATTGCTTTAATTCTTAGCCTTATTTGCTTCTTTAATCAATCAAGAAATAGCTCTCTCACAGTCAGAACTTAGAGGAAAATGTCTCCTTGCTCCTATCCATGTCCAAGCCTCTTGATCTCCAGGGAAAAAGTTAATGTCTGGGAACATTTCTTTGTTTAACTTTGTTCCAGCAAACTGAAATATTCAGTACTTTTATTGAAATTTGAATCTTCTTTCTCTGTTTATCATCAGTGCCCAGTCATGTCTGACACTTTGTGACTCCATGGACTGTAGCCCGCCAGGCTCCTCTGTCCATGGAATTCTCCAGGCAAGAATACTGGAGTAGGTTGCCATTTCCTTCTCCAAGGGATCTTCCCACCCCAGGGATCAAACCCATGTTTCTTGTGTACCCTGCATTGGCAGGTGGATTCTTTACCACTGACGACCTTCTTTCAAAGAGAAGAGTAAAAAAGTTGGCTTAAAGCTCAACATTCTGAAAATTGAGATCATGGCATCCAGTCCCATCACTTCATGGCAAATAGATGGGGAAGCAGTGAGAGACTTTATTTTTTGGGGCTCCAAGATCACTGCAGGTGGTGACTACAGTCATGAAATTAAAAAAGATGCTTACTCCTTGAAAGGAAAGTTATAACCAACCTAGACAGCATATTAAAAAGCAGAGAATGTAAAAAAAAAAAATGACTTTGCCAACGAAGGTCCATCTAGTCAAGGCTATGGTTTTTCCAGTAGTCATGTATGGATGTGAGAGTTGGACTATAAACAAAGCTGAGTGCCGAAGAATTGATGCTTTTGAACTGTGGTGTTGGAGAAGACTCTTGAGAGTCCCTTGGACTTTAAGGAGATCCAACCAGTCCATTCTGAAGGAGATCAGTCCTGGGTGTTCATTNAGAGTCAAAGGCTTTGGCATAGTCAGTAAAGCAGAAATAGTTGTTTTTCTGGAACTCTCTTGCTTTTCTGATGATCCAGTTGATGCTGGCAATTTGATCTCTGGTTCCTCTGCCTTTTCTAAAACCAGCTTGAACATCTGGACATTCACAGTTCATGTATTGCTGAAGCGTGGCTTGAAAAATTTTGAGCATTACTTTACCAGCATGTGAGATGAGTGCAATTGTGCAGTAGTTTGAGCATTCTTCAGCATTTTCTTCCTTTGGGATTGGAATGAAATCTGACTTTTTCCAGTCCTCTGGCCACTGCTGAGATTCCCAAATTTGCTGGCATACTGAGTGCAGCACTTTCATAGCATCATCTTTCAGGATTTGAAATAGCTCAACTGGAATTCCATCACCGCTACTAGCTTTGTTCATAGTGATNAGATGAGTGCAATTGTGCAGTAGTTTGAGCATTCTTCAGCATTTTCTTCCTTTGGGATTGGAATGAAATCTGACTTTTTCCAGTCCTCTGGCCACTGCTGAGATTCCCAAATTTGCTGGCATACTGAGTGCAGCACTTTCATAGCATCATCTTTCAGGATTTGAAATAGCTCAACTGGAATTCCATCACCGCTACTAGCTTTGTTCATAGTGATGCTTCCTAAGGCCCACTTGACTTCACCTTCCAAGATGTCTGGCTCTAGGTGAGTGATCACACCTTCGTGATTATCTGGGTCGTGAAGATCTTTTTTGTATAGTTCTTCTGTGTATTCTCGCCACCTCTTTTTAATATCTTCTGCTTCTGTTAGGTCCATACTATTTCTGTCCTTTATTGAGCCCATCTTTGCCTGAAATGTTCCCTTGGTATCTCTGATTTTCTTGAAGAGATCTCTAGTCTTTCTCATTCTGTTTTTTCCTCTATTTCTTTGCATTGATTGCTGATGAAGGCTTTCTTATCTCTCCTTGCTATTCTTTGGAACTCTGCATTCAAATGTGTATATCTTTCCTCTTCTCCTTTGCTTTTTGATTCTTTTCTTTTCCCATAGTCTTTATGAAAAAAGGATTTCAGACAGCAAGTTAAGGAATAGGCAAGAGAATGGAGCTGGATGGAAACATAAGATATAATGGGCCTTTAGAAAGAGAATTAAGTGAAGTATTCTCGGCTATCTCAGCTTTAACTGTTTAAAGTTTTCTTTCATATTCCTTGCATTAAAACCTTACTGAAATTGTTAAATTTTTACTAAATTACTAAACAAAATAGTCTGATTTTTTCAGTTTTTCCTCCTGTGGCGGTTGTCATCCAGAAAAGTTTTTCTGAGTGTTTAAAAATCACATCATAATTCACTTACAGTAGTCTGATAGAACAGAACATTCTAAGAAAAATTTAGAACTGTTTAAGTTCTGTACGTGTGCCAGGCACCTCCTGATTTTGGGTACTTGCCTCAGTGGATTTGCTTTGCTGTGATGTTCAAGTGATAAGGGTGGGAGTAAATCGCCAGGTTTATGGGAGAGAGATACCTTCGTCCCCCAAAACATCAAGATCAAACCCAAAATAGGTCAGTGACACAATTTTAAGCCTCAAAGTTCTTAACATTGATACAGGTTCAGGTTCCATTGTTCCCAGAACCACAGTGACTTTTTCATCACTAGCATGATGTATGATGGAGCTCATCACGGTGTCACTGTGCCAGAACATGCAAAGCCAGGGCTGTGAGCTGGCTCTAGGCCGACAGAGGCACAGTGTGGCTGCATGAGGCAGTATTTGCATCTGAGCCTTTTCTCCACTGGGGTGCACCTGACATGGACCCACTTTTCTTGGCCTACTGTAATACTAAGCTTATTTGATGTAGGTGTGATTTTTCTTTTGTTGTTACGTTTTCAGTTCAGTTCAGTCGCTCAGTCGTGTCAAACTCTTTGTGACCCCATGAATCGCAGCACACCAGGCCTCCCTGTCCATCACCATCTCCCAGAGTTCACTCAGACTCACGCCCATCGAGTCAGTGATGCCATCCAGCCATCTCATCCTCACTCGTCCCCTTCTCCTCCTGCCCCCAATCCCTCCCAACATCAGAGTCTTTTCCAATGAGTTAACTCTTCGCATGAGGTGGCCAAAGTACTGGAGTTTCAGCTTCAGCATCATTCCTTCCAAAGAAATCCCAGGGCCGATCTCCTTCGGAATGGACTGGTTGGATCTCCTTGCAGTCCAAGGGACTCTCAAGAGTTTTCTCCAAAACCACAGTTCAAAAGCATCGATTCTTCGGCGCTCAGCCTTCTTCACAGTCCAACTCTCACATCCATACATGACCACAGGAAAAACCATAGCCTTGACTAGATGGACCTTAGTCAGCAAAGTAATATCTCTGCTTTTGAATATACTGTCTAGGTCATAACTTTTCTTCCAAGGAGTAAGCGTCTTTTAATTTCATGGCTGCAATCACCATCTGCAGTGATTTTGAGCCCCAAAAAATAAAAGTCTGACACTATTTCCACTGTTTCCCCGTCTAACATTTAAAAGACATTTTGTAAAAGTAGTATATTTGGGAAAAAATTCAAACCGTTAAAAGGAATACAATGAAAATTGTCTCTCTCCCACCCTGACTCCCACTTTCCTCAAAAGCAACCGCTGTTATTTGTATCTTTTGAATACATCAGATATTCATTGTGCACATACTCACATTCTTGTACGTATAGATTTATATATGTATAAAGTAAATATATTTTTTATTTGTGTATTATATATATATATATAAACTCTAGCTTATTATATAATTTGTGTTGCATCTTGAATATTTAAAAATCCATCTTGTATATTTACTGTGGAAAACACACAAGCAGAAAAGGGCTTAAAGAACTTAAAAGTCGAGTTTACTGAATCATATAAAGGAAAAACTTATCACCCAGGTTAAGAAATAGAACCCCAGAAATCCAGAAGCACCGTCTTTTTTCCACATGCCCCTTTCTCATCACACCCTTAACATAATCACTGTCCTGGCTTTCATGGAAATTCCATTCTTTGTTTTCTCTAAAGTTTTACTTTATAAGTATAGATATATAAATAAAAGAATTTCCAGTTTGGAGTCTTCACAAAAAGAGCTGCTAGAAGAATGCTTTTGTGTTGCAAGTGAGTGCCTACGGATGGGTTTCTTTAGGGTATACAAATATGAGTGGAATGGCTGAGTTATATGTCATGCATATCTCCATATTTACTGTATAATGCCAGAGTGTCGTCCAGTTCACATGCCCACATTAATTTTTAAGAGAATTCAAAATCTATAGTAACACTTGGTATTGTCAGATTTGTAGCTAATCTTGTGGATATGTGACATCAGAATCATTTTTTGCCTTTAATCTCTACTCCCCTGAGATTATGTTTTCACATGTTAATCAGCCTTTTGAATTTCTTCTTTTGTGGAGTGGAGAAGGAAATGGCAATCAGCTCCAGTATTCTTGCCTGGGAAATCCCATGGACAGAGGAGTCTGGTGGGCTATAGTCCATGGGGTCACAAGAATTGGACATGAATTAATGACTAAATTGCCACCACCTCACGTAGTTACAAATTTTGTCTTGTGATAAGAACTTTTAAGATCTACTATCTTAGCAACTTTAAAATTTACAATACAGTGTTGTTGATAGAACTATAGTCACTATGCTGTACATTACATCCCCAGGATGTAATTATCTTCTAGCTGGAAGATTGTTTCTTTTTACCCCCTTCACTTAGTTCGCTTATTTCACCCATTCCCACAGCAGTCACCAATCTTTTCTCTGTATCTGGTTGTTTTGTTTTTTTTTTTAATTATTCCATCTATAAGTTGGAGCTTAATTTTATTTGTCCTTCTTCGACTTAGTTAGTATAATGCCCTCAAGGTTACTGAACATGTTGCAAATAGATTTCCTTTCTTAACACTGAGTAATATTCCATTCTATATATACATCACATTTTTGTTTTTCATTCCCCCACTGAGGAACATTTAGATTGTTTTCATGTCTTTGGCAATGCTGCAGCAAATATGGGTGCAGATATCTTTTTGAGATAGTGATTTCATTTTCTTTGGATAAATACCCGGAAATGGAACTGCTGACTCACATGGTAGTTCTGTTTTTAATATTTTGAGGAACTTCTATACTGTGTTCTATAGTAGCTGCACCAATTAAAAAAAAAAAACATTAGAATATAGTTGATTAACAATATTGTGTTAGTTTCAGATATAAAGCAAAGTGATTCAGTTATACATATATACATTCTTTTTTAGATTCTTTTCTCATATAGATTATCATAGAATATTGAGTAGAGTTCCCTGTGATATACAGTACATCCTTGTTGGTTACTCTCCATGGGCCAAGGAAACACAAGGGACACGGGTTCAATCCCTGGATCGGGAAGATCCCCTGGAAAAGGAATTGGGAACCTATTCCAGTATTCTTGCCTGGAACAATTCCATGGACAGAAGAACCTGGTGGGTTACCATCCAGGGGGTCACAGAGTCTCAGACGTGACTACACAGACAAGCACATATATAGTTGTGTGCATATGTCAATCCCAAATTCCTGATTTTAACCTCCCCACCCCGGCCTCCCCCTCACACTGCATTTCCCTTTTGGTAACCATAAGTTTGTTTTCCATATCTGTAAATCTATTTTGTAAATAAGTACATTTTTAAAAACCAAATTATACATATGAATGATATCATATGATATTTGTTCTTCCCTGTTTGACTTATTAACCTAGCATGATAATCTCTAGGTCCATTCATGTTGCTGTAAATGGCATTATTTTGTAATTTTTAATGGCTGAGTAATATTCCTTTGTATATTTGTATTACAGTCTTCTTTATCTACTTCTCTGTTGATGGACATTTAGGTTGCTTCCATGTCTTGGCTGTACACAGTGATGCAGTGAGCATTGGGGTGCATGTATCATTTCTTTTTTAAAACATTTTTTTTTAATGTGGATTAGTTTTAAAGTCTTTATTGAATTTTTTATAGTATTGATTCTGTTATGTTTTGGTTTTTGGCCCTGAGACATGTGGGATCTTAGGTCCCAGACCAGGGATTGAACCTGCACCCCCTGCATTGAAATGTGAAGTTTTAACCAGTGTACTGTCAGGGAAGTCCCTCATTTCTAATGATAATTTTCTATGGATATATGCCCGGGAGTAAGATTGCTGGATCATATGGTAATTCTATTTTTGTTATTTTAAGGAACATCCATACTGTTTTCCATAGTGGTTGTACTAATTTACATTTTTACCAACAGTATAAGAGGGTTCCATTTTTTCCACACCCTCTCAAGCTTTTATTGTTTGTAGACTTTTTAATGATGGCCATTCTGACCAATATGAGGTGATACCTCATTGAAGTTTTGATTTTCATTTCTCTGATAGATAGTGGTGAGAAGCATCTTTTCAGGTGTTTTTCAGCCATCTGTGTCCTCTTTGGAAAAATGTCTGTTTAAATCTTCTGCCCGTTTTCTGATTGGGTTTTTTTTTTTTTTTTTTTTTTAACATAGAGCTGCACAAGCTGTTTGTATATTTTAGAAAGAAATCCCTTGTCAGTCACGTCATTTGCAAATATTTTCTCCCTTTCTGTGACTTGTCTTTTTGTTTGCTTATGGTTTCCTTCATTGTGCAGCTTTTACGTTTAACTAGGTCCCATTTATTTTTGTTTTTATTTTAGTTACTTTAGGAAGTGAATCCAAAAGGATATTGCTGCAGTTTGTGTCAGAGAGTGTTCTGCCTGTTTTCCTCTAAGACTTTTATAGTATCTCAATTTACATCTAGGTCTTTAATCCACTTTGAGTTTATTTTTGTGTATGGTGTTAGAGAATAATCTAACATGTGGTCGTTTAGTTTTCCCAGAACCACTTATTGAAGAGACTTTTTTTTTCCATTGTATATTTTTGCTTCTTTTTTCAAAAGATTAATTGACTAGAGGTATATGGGTTTATTTCTGGGCTCTCTATTCTGTTTAATTGATAATGTTTTTGTGCCAGTTTCATGTTGGTTTGATTACTGTAGCTTTGTAATATTATCTGAAATCTGGAAAGCTTATGCTTCTAGCTTTGTTCTTTTACCTCAAGATTGCTTTGGCAATTTTCAATTCTTTTTTTCCTCTGCATTTTAAAAAAAATTAAAGTATGGTTGATTTACAGTGTTGTGTTACTTTCAGGGATAAAGCATAATAATTCAGTTATACATGCATATGTGATATATGTAAAGTATATATATATATTATATAAATTCTTTTTCAGATTATTTTTCCTTATAGGTTATTACAAAATATTGAGTATAGTTCTCTGTACTATATGGTAGTTCCTTGTTGGTTATTTTATATATCAGTTCAGTTCAGTCGCTCAGTCATGTCCAACTCTTTGCAATGCCATGAATCGCAGCACTCCAGGCCTCCCTGTCCATGACCAACTCCCAGAGTTTACTCAAACTCATGTCCATCGAGTCGGTGACGCCATCCAGCCATCTCATCCTCTATCATCCACTTCTCCTCCTGCCCCCAATCCCTCCCAGCATCAGTCTTTTCCAGTGAGTCAACTCTTCACATGAGGTGGCCAAAGTATTGGAGCTTCAGCTTTAGCATCAGTCCCTCCAGTGAACACCCAGGACTGATCTCCTTTAGAGTGGACTGGTTGGATCTCCTTGCAGTCCAATATATATAGTAGTATGTATATGTTAATCCCAAACTCCTAATCTCTTCCTCCCCTGCCTTCCCTTTTGGTAATCATAAGTTTTTTTTCTGTGTCCGTGGGTCTATTTCTGTTTTGTATATAAGTTCATTTGTATCATTCTTTTTAAGATTTCACATATAAGTGATAGCATATGATATTTGTCTTTCTCTCACTCCACTTAGTATGATAATCTCCAGGTCCATCCATGTTGCAACATATGACATTATTTCATTCTTTTTTACGTATGACATTCCACTATATGTATGTGTACACACACCACATCTTTCATCCAGTCATCTGTTGATGGACATTTAGATTGCTTCCACGTCTTGGCTATTGTAAATAGTATTGCAGTGAACATTGGAGTGCAGGTATCTTTTCGAATTACAGTTTTTGTTGGGTATATGCCCAGGAGTGGGATTGCTGGATCATATGACAACTCTATTTTTGGTTCTTTGAGGAGTCTCCATACTGTTTTCCATGGTGGCTGTACCAGTTTACACCCCCAGCAACAGTGTAGGAGAGTTCCTCTCCAGCATTTATTATTTGTAGTTTCTGATGATGGCCATTCTGACCAATGTGAGGTGATTGTAGTTTAGATTTGCATTTCTCTAATAATTAGTTAGGGCGTCCCTGGCAGCTCAGATGGTAAAGAGTCTGCCTGCAGTGCGGAAGACCTGGGTTTGATCCCTGGGTCAGGGAGATCCCCTGGAGAAGGAAATGGCAACCCACTCCAGTGTTCAAGCTTGGAAAATCCCATGGATAGAGGAGCCTAGCGGGCTGTATAGTCCATGGGTCGTGAAGAGTCGGACATGACCGAGTGACTTCACTTTGAACTTTAGTGATGTTAGGCACCTTTTCATTTGTTTTATTTGCCATCTGTATATACTTCTGGACCTTTTTGTGCTTCCATATAAGTTTTAGGATTATTTGTTCTAAAATTCTGTGGAATTTTTTCTAAAGTTCTGTGGAAAATGTCATGGGTAATTTGATAGGGATTGCATTAAATTTGTATATTGCTTTGGGTAGTATGGCCAATTTAACATTATTAATTCCTCCACTCCAAGAACATAGGATATCCTTTCATTTCTTTGAATCATATCGTTTCCTTTATCATTGTTTTCTATTTCTCAGTATATAGATCTTTCACCTCCTTAGCTAGGTTTAATCCTAGGATCTTTTCGGTGGGGGGGGGTGGTTTGATATGATTTTTAAATGGGATCATTTTTTAACTTGTTTTTTTTGGTGTTTCATAATCAATATAAAGTAACCCAACAGATTTTTGTACTTAATCTTACATCCTGCTACCTTGCTAAATTCGTTTATCAGTTCTAATATTTTTTGTGTAGACTGTTTAGGGTTTTCTATTAGATATCATGTCATCTACATATAATGATAATTTTACCTCTTCCTTTCCAATTTGGATACACTTTCTTTTCCTTATTTGATTATTATGGCTATATCTTCCAACACTGCTGATGAGAAGTGGTGAGTGTGGGCATCCTGTATATCATTCTAATTTTAGTATATGTGCTGCTGAATTGGGTACATCACTCCCTCAGTATTCAGTGGGTACTCTCAGTTGCTCTCATGCTAGCTCTCTCCCATATGCTTTCTCTGTCCCTTTCTTCCTTTCTCCTTACACTCCCTATTCACCATGTCTTGCTTTGTGTGCTTTGTTTAGTTGTTTAGTTGTGTCTGACTCTTTGCGACCCCATGGACCATAGCCTGCCAGGCTTCCCTGTCTGTGGTGATTCTCTAGGCGAGAATACTAGAGTGGATTACCATGCCCTCCTCCAGGGCATCTTCCCAACCCAAGGATCAAACCCAGGTTTTGCACATTATAGGTAGATTCTTCACCATCTGAGCCGCCAGGGAAGCCCATCCATGTCTTGTTTAGTTTTAGTCCTTTTGATTAGTTTCTCCTAAATGTGGCATTTTAATTTCAGCCCTTTCAGGTCTTACCTTGCCTTGCTCCCCAGCTCCCTGACCCCATAAGGAGAACATGCAAAACCTTTCCTTGTTTTAGCCATTCTCATGAGTACTGGTTCGCTATTTTAGTGTGTCCGTTTTCTCAGGCTAATCTGAATCCTCTTCTCAGATACTTGTTGATGCTATGCAGGGCATGTAGCTTTGATGGTTTGTCCCTTTCTACTCATATCTGAAGGTTTGTGAAGATACTGTGTTTGTGGATTTTGGTTTTGTTACTGTAGTCATTCTGTTTTCAGGGGGTGATTTTGAGAGATTTTGTTATCTTCCATTACAGTTTTTCTAGAATGTCTTTATCCTTACTCTTGAATGATAGTTTAGCAGGGTATAGAAACCTACATTGTTAGTTCTTTTCTCTCAGTACCTTGTGGCTATTGCTCCATTGTCTCCTATGCCTGTTCTTAATAATTAAAAAAAAAAAAACTTGTCATAGTCAAATTGTTTATCTTTGCCAAATGTAAAGAGAAAATCTTAAAAGCCATCAGGGAGAAGAGTAGCTTACAGATTACCTGTAATTTCACTGGGGTATGTCTCAGTGTCGGGTTAGTTCATTTATCTTTCTTGGTATGTCATGTGTACTTTCAATCTGACAATATTTTTCCATTCTGGAAAATGACCATATCATTGTGCTACTGATTATCACTTATTATTGAATTAAATTCTGTTACTCTATTTTTCACATATAGGATTTTGTTTTTTTCTGGCCATACTATGTGGCATCTTAGTTCCCTGACCAGGGATCAAACCCTCCCCCTCTGCATTAAGGGTTCAGAGTCTTAACCACTGGACCACCAGGCAAGTCCCATATATAAGATTTTTAATTAGATTATTTTCTTCAGTCACACTTAATCTGCTCTTGTTTCATAAAGAGTAGTCATTAATATCATAGGCCATTAGATTTTAAGTAAATCCATCTGATTATTAAGTTGTTAATTATCTTTGTAAATTTTCTTTTTCATGTGATTGGGAATTTTAATTTTGGAGCTTATATGAAAGGTTTCCGCCCCCCAACCCACCCAAATCTCTCTTTATAGTCCATTATTCTTCTCTAAGGAGAAGGCAATGGCACCCCACTCCAGTATTCTTGCCTGGAAAATCCCATGGACAGAGGAGCCTGGTAGGCTGCAGTCCATAGGGTCGCTAGGAGTCGGACACGACTGAGCGACTTCACTTCCACTTTTCACTTTCCTGCATCGGAGAAGGAAATGGCAACCCACTCCAGTGTTCTTGCCTGGAGAATCCCAGGGGCGAGGGAGCCTGGTGGGCTGCCATCTCTGGGGTCGCACAGAGTCAGACACGACTGAAGTGACTTCACAGCAGCAGCAGCAGCAGCAGCATTCTTCTCTAGTGGCTTTGAAATTGCCTCTGCACTGGCCTTAACGACTTGGTAAAAGTTATCCAGGAAACATTCTAGACCTGCTCCTTTTCCTGGGAAAAGGGGGACTATTTATTTGTATAGCTCTTTGATAGAAGACCCCCCTGGAGAAGGCAACGGCAACCCACTCCAGTATTCTTGCCTGGAGAATTCCATGCACAGAGGAGCCTGGTGGGCTATAGTCCATGGGATCACAGAGAGGCAGACACAACTGAGGCAACTGAGCAAGCACTCATGGTTAGCTCTTTGATAACAAAATAGTCTTCAAAGTTAGAAGGGTGCCTTATATAGCTCAGCTTATTAAATGGAGTTATGGAAGTCTGCATTTCTTTTTCTGTACTCAACTTCTTTCTATTGCACTTATACATGAGTGACATATGGAAATATCTGTACTAGTATGAGATTTTTACAGATAGAAAATAATAAAAAATATTCTGTGCATCTTTTTTCTAATGAATCAACCAAAGAAACCAGGTAGCAAAAACTGAAAACAAATTTGAAATTTCATAATTATCTAACTCTATTAGGATTATATTCTGATTTTTTCCCCCAGGTTTGGGGTGAGGCCTAGCTTTCAAATATTCTATAAACATTTGCTTTAAAAAAAACCTTGTAACTTTTTTCAAACAACTGTTTAATACCATCTTTCAGTTTGGAGACAAAGATACAAAGGGTTTCAACTAGTACTTCCAAGTTCCTGCACTGTTTTTTTAACTGCAATTGCTTTCTCTCCTCGAAAAGCCATTTGTCTAATATAGTTTTTATCCTGTCCAACCTAATTTTTTTTAATTGATTTCTATTTTCTATTATTCTGTGCTGAAAAACATCCCTCTTCCTTTACTTTGCAGAAAGTTTGGGGACTGAAAAAATTTTGAATTTTTCCATCCTCATTTTATACAATTCTATTAATGTGTGTACTCACTCATTTGAGACCTTGCCTCCCATGAAGGTGAAAGATGAGGATGAAGATGAGGATGAATACCCTTTGCTTCATTCTTTAATTCATTTAGTTGGTCATTCAAGTTGTAAATATAGGATAGCAGGCCATCTACATTTATACCTACACAAATCAGTGCCACACAAGGCATGTGCTGCTGTGAGGGGTCAGAAAAGGGACTGGACAGATGTGATGACATAGATGTCATGGAGTGAATGACACTAGCTAAGCCTTTAAATATAAAGGGAAGAGTACAGGGTGTGCTTTGAAGGTGGACTGTTTAGTGGAGCAGATTATCTGCAGATAAGTATAGTGGGAAAAGGACCCTGAAACAAATCTTGAATTTTTAAAAACAGGTAATGAGTTAACACTTGAAGCTTTTCATTTATTATGGATGTGTTATTGTATTCCCAATTTAAGTAGGATCAAATTTCTGTCAAAATAGCAAACAAAAACATGATTTGACTTTAGCAAGAATGACTAGTGTCTGCTGAAGCCTGATTTTTATCATTCTTCTGTATTACTTAGTGCAGTGAATTCATCTGAGTGAGAATCATATTTCCACATTAATGGATTTCCTTGAGCCACATTTGGTTAGCCTGAAAAATTATCTGTGTGAAGGATGTCATTGAAATGAAAGTGATTTTTTTTCCAAGACTGGCAATAACTTTATGAATAGTGATAACCCTTATATCAAAGGGGAAGAGCAGAAATAGTGTTTCTACTGTCACTCATACCTCTCTGCTCCATGGGCTGACTTACAACTTCCAAACCTGGGAAGTGGTTTCTCCACTCTATGTGGCATTATGGCAAGGTAAAAAGTGGCTACAGTTATGCATTTATCTACCTTTCTTCTAACTCCCATCACATAATTAAGCAGAAGTATGAAGTAGTTGCAACCTTTGATTCTAAGAGTGAGTCAGCATCTATCATGTTCAGGGAAGTCTGTTGGGGAGATCAGACTCCTAAGTTAATTCAGACCTTTTGGGAAATTTCATAAACACAGGTAACAACTTGGAAAGTTACACAGAACTCTTACACACTATCTAAAAACTAAACTTGACTTCTGCTTTCAGCTGAGATGGAGCGGTAGCAACCAGATGTACCTTTCCCAGCTGAAACAACTAAAAAGACAAGAAAAAAATAGATGAAAGAATGGTTCTTGAGACACCGGACACCACACAGTGAAGAACAGCGATCCCTGGGAGAGGAGAAACAAAGTAAGCCCTTTGATTATCTCACCTTACCACCTTAAGAGAGTTTCCAGCCTGTGACACAGGGTGAGGAACATAGGTGGAACCCAGCAGATACCCTAAGCTGAGAGAAAAGTAAGTCTGGGGAAACCAAGGCAGCTAGAATTTGCAGGACAGAGTACCAGAGAAGTGACCTCTGGAGATCTTCACAGGGTCCTCATTACACATGCATGTTAGCAAACTACTTCAGGTTGGGAAAGAACCAGCTCAAAAGAGGGAACAGCACCTGATGCACATACAGAGTGGGAAAAAGTTCATGGAACATTTGAGCAGAGATCTCAGAAGCATCCTTCTTCAGTAATGGGGAATAATTAGCCCTTGATTAGTGTTTTGGTCCTGCCCAACAAAACTTACACATAAGATTGGAAGGGATCAAACTTTTTTTTTTTTCTGTATAATTATTTGGCTGTGCCAGGTCTTAGTTGCAGCGTGAGGATCATAGATCTTTGTTGCAGCATGTCGGATCTTTGGTTGTGGCGTATAAACCCTTAGTTGCAGCATATGGGATCTAGCTCTCTGACTGGGGATCCACCCTGTACCCCCTGCAATGAGAGTTTCGAGTCTTAGACACTGGACCACCGGAAAGTCCCTCAAACTTGTTTTATATACCATAAGTGCATCCCAGAACAAACTGGAAGTTTAAAGGACTACAAAAATGTCCAGCACCCAACAAGGTAAAATTTACAATCACTGGTATCCAATCAAAGATTACTAGTCTTGTAAAGAGGCAAGAAAACACAATTCATAATGAGGAAAATAATTAAACCAACTTAGAATTTACACACATCTTAGGATTAGCTGAGGATGATAGTAAAGCAGTTATTGTTACTAATATGTTCAGAAGTTGATGTTTAGACATGAAAGAAAAGAAGCACATTTGTTCCCTGTAGGAGCCACCGTAGCGGGGTGAGAAGTGCACAGAGTAAAGAGTATCCTGCCCCCACACCTTGCCAGTGAAGAAGTGACCTCACCAGACCAGAGCCTCAGTAAGCTATGAGTTAACTTCAAATGACCTGATACATATATAATTGAAACCCCTGAAGGTGAAGGAGAGAAGGAGGGAAAGAGATGGAAAAAAGATTTGAAAAATGTTTGAAGCATTCCCAATTTTGACAAAAAGTAGTACTTCACAGATGCATGAAGCTCCCACAAATCCCAAGCACAGAGACATAACTAAAACTATACCAAAGCACATCAGGACATGATGTGATGAAACCAGCGGTACAGAGAAAAATCTTCCCACTAGCTGTTTCTTTTACACATGGTAGTGTGTATATGCCAGTGCTACTCTCTCTCACTTCGTCTCACCCTCTTCTTCCTCTCCTGTGTTCACAAGTCCATTCTCAACATCTGTGTCTCTCTTCCTGCCCTGTAGAGGGTTCATCTAGAGAAAAAAAAATACATTAAAAATAAGGATGACAGCAGATTTCCTACTGGCAACAATTCAAATGAGGCAACAGTGGAGCAACATCTTTACACTATTTGAAAGAAACAAATAAGTTCAACTGATTACAAATCAGACTTTGAAAACTATTCAAAAATCAAACTTAGAACCATATAACAAAGAAATCAAAGCAGATACTATATGACAATGTCCTAACTACAGGCAGTATACCAAAGCTTCATTTATATGTTGTTATCCTCAGAGAAAAAGAAAAATGGCTCACCAGCCATGCACCATAGCCTTTACCAGCCCTCTCATACCAATATCAGCAGTCTTATTTCCAATACCATCACTGTTTCTGACTAAAAATGGAGAAAGTTCACAGAGCCATAGCCTTCTAAAACCTGTATCCCCGAGGAGTTCATATATGCAGAGGCTATCATAGAAATAGTCTACTCAAGCCTTTTCTCTGTGCTAGTGTAGTTTTCCACTCAGTTGTTCCCGTGCTTCTTCCTGATGTTTATTTTGCTGATTACTAGAATAATAGTACTTTTTAAAGCTCTTCCTGTGTTTTGGGCTGGAAAGATCTTGCTGCATTCCTTTGGTGCTTTCCTTTTTCAGTTTTGTTTCATGTACGATTCATTTACTCTCACAGTCTCATTTTAGATACTACTGCTCCCAACCTGTGTATTCAAACCACCTCAAAAAAGGCAATGGCAGTGGGCAAGTTGTGACATCCTATTCCGTTGCTTCTAGTCTGTCTCTGCAACCCAACATTTAAGCTGTTGACCCACCAGCATGGTGAGTCAGGAATGCCTATTCTGGCAAACAGAAGCAAACCACAAGCCATCCTTTTCTGTGACCACATTAATCACTAGAAGCTAGGCATGAAGAGAATAAAGTGTAGACTCAGTACAGTCCTCCTGTACAACTTATGGGCAGAAACACCCTGAAGAGTCTCTGTGCCCTCTGAGATATGTACAGACAGGGACATATCAGCTGCAAACATGCATCAAGCAAAGACTTGATGGGATTGCAGTCCCCACACTCTTGAAGTAAAGCAAGAGTTAGAGAGCTGTGATTCCAAGGGATCCATAGCAAACAAGTGGAGATTTAATACTACAATGATAGGAACAACAGATACTCAGCACCGAGTATGCACCAGGGAGGGTTTGAAGCATTTTATGGATATTAACTTATTTAACCTTCACAAGAAGCCTATGAAGTGGGTACCCTTTTTCTCATATTACTGGGAGTAAGTGATGCCGTCCAGATCACAGTGGTGAAGGCCGTTGGACTGACTCCTGCTCTCTCAACCCCTCTCTCCGAATTGGAGGGAGGAGGAACACCAGACAGAGACAGAACACATGGTCAGTGCCTTCTCCCCTCACTTATTACTTCACCATCCTGAACACCTGGCATCGATGTCACCCACTTTGCCTTCTTTATAGATCATTTTGAGGAACACGCAAGAAGTAATTTTGCAGACCTTCACAGTGTATTTTAAGTGCCATGCTAACAGAAGGGGTTACAGAGGGGGTTTAAGACACAGTAGTGATGCACCAGGGGGCTGTGCTGGAGAGCAAGGCAGTGTGAGTGTCCTAAGCAGCTTTCAGTGCTACAGAGACGGAGAGTGTCTGCCGTTCTCATATGCTGGGCTTTGTTGTTTCTTAGCACTCATTTCTCAGGCCGGAGGATCTTGCCCCAAGAATGAAACAGTTTATCATTCTTTCTTTCATTCTTATATTAATAAGAGATCCCTAAATTGGATTAAACAGCCTCTTTGTTCCATATAGATAAGAAATGAAGCAGTCATAAAGGATAAAGAACAATTTTTTTGTATCTGGAATTTAAAAACTCCAGAAGATAGCTTGAGAGGAATCTAGGGTAATTGGCTAAGACATTTAAAAAACATATGCCTCTCTGAAAAAAAAAAAAGAAGAAGAAAGAGAACAAAGTAGTAAGGAAGATACCTACCATCTTTGCTATGAAATAAAGGTAATGGAAAGCTTTTGCTACTTTAATGGCCCTGAGAGCACTAATTTTGCAAGTTTTGCCAGAGCCTTGCTGGTCCGCACCCAGCAGTAATATACAGAGACTGAGCTGGCCTGCCTGTCCTGTAATTAAGGCTACAGAGCAGAGCAGCAGGTGCAAACTTCTCATCCTTCGGCTCGACTCTTAAACTGCTTGTGCTCTTGTAACTTAAAGTCTAAACTTGTTAAAACTGAGATTTGTAAGGTCCTTAGTCTGTAACAGGAGCTAGGCACTATAGACATTTCTTCACAGCAAAATTAGAAACAGCTACCCAACTAACACATATCAGCCGTTCTAAGATGTTGCCATTTCACATTTTCCAGGGGAAAAATGTTAATTCCAAGTAGACTAATATCCACATGAGCATGATATTGCAGCCAGATTAGAAGACTTCTTTTCCCTTTTGGGTAAAACTTTTCTAGTAACAGGAGGAGTCCCTCCTTACTCAGTCCTCTCTCAATGTAATTTAGGTGCTTAGAGGTTTTTCTGATACAAAGGCCCTAACCATCACCAAGGTTTTGTCTGTTATTAAAAATTTATCTTAAGAATTTGAATTGTAGTCACCTTCCTGCAAAGAGCTGAAGCAGCAAAAACCTCACTGCGAAACTAGTTCCGTTTAAAACATTTCAGTGTGATCCTGCCATATCTTAAAATAATTATAGCCTAGGAAGGCAGACGTGGCTTTGGGTTTGAACAGTTTTTATCATGCTGTATGTACCTTTCTCTGGGGTCAGAAGAAAGATCAGTGACCTAACTGTGTGCCAAGAGCATGTACTAAGATGGAAGCCATGTGCCTCTGCAGGAACACCCAGGAGAAAGTACAGTGCCTGGAGAAAGAGCAGGGTTTCCTTAGAGACAGTGACACTACCTGCTTGGCACAGAGGTTCCAGCTACCAGTGAGGGAACCAGCTTCTAGTGATGCCTGTACCCACTGTAGGATTCTTTGAGATGTTGAGTTAATAGGGTCACTGCTGCTTCTTGAATGCCTGCGGTAGGAACTAAGAAAAAAGACTTGGTAGACAATGGCTGTCTGAACCAATAGGAGCAGGTTTCATAGTTCAATTCCTGGCATAGCAAAAAAAAACCCTTGTTGGCTAAGGAAAGATGCTGCAGACCTTGCAAGAAGACAGCTCTCTTGCAGTGCCATCCAGGCCCACTGCTAGAGTTCCATAAATTATTTACGGGCTTTGGCTATAAATTAGAGATGAGTGGAAGGGCCTTTGGGTCTGATCTTGGATGTACTCCTTAGTAATGAATTTCACGCCTTTTCTGGTGGAAGGGAGGGTTTTTGATAAGAGTACCAAATTTCCTCTTGTATATAGGAATTACTAGTGCTTTCACTGTTTTGAAGACTGTTCTTATCTCGAACTCTTAACAGTTTAAAAGCCCTTTGCTAGGAAAGGTAAATGTAGGCAATCATTCATTTAATTCAACTCACTTTTTGTATCCTTGCATTGTAAACAGTGGATCTGATTCCCATTTCAGAGAAGTTAATCTTACCTCTTTCCTCGCCGTCAGCAAAATTTCCTTGCTTTTTGTCCCAGGTACCTAAAATTCGCATATAAACATGTGAATTAAAAGTATCAATGCTATTAGAACTCTTTGGGGCCAAACATCATCCAAGCTGTCAGGCTTACCCTTCTCAAGGAAATAAGCTAGTCAGCTCCATGACCAGCACTTCCTGCACCTTTCATAAGTGCCATGACAGACAAGGACACTCAGAAATATCAAAGAGCTTGTGTGCCCTGAAGTAAGTGTCCTTGTTTACACAACCTCAGGATCAACCATCAGCCTCTCTCTCACACACACAAAATCTGGTGACAAAGACGAGAACTTTTGCTCATATTTTTTTAATGTATCACAATGAGCAGGAAACATACTTGATGAAATATTTTCAAAGGAGTATATTCAGTTACCATCTACAATCAACTTAACTATGACAACAAAGTTTTTGTGACAAATTTTTTTCAGTTTGAAAGTTCCATGTGGTTCTGTTAGTCTCCATGTATTTTGGTACAGTTCGAGATCAGCATTGTTACAGTAACAAAAAAGCTAACAAGACTACATTATAGAAAAACACCAAGAACATCATTTTTGGTTTCACTTGCTCTATTTTTTTTTTTTTGTTTTTTTTGTGTGTGTTTTTTGTTTTTTTGTACATTGCAAAGGCTGTTCATATACCTCTTCACCTCAGGGTCACGTTCATGTATGCTCTTTCCTACCCAAACTTGCCCCCCTCCCCACCCCCCGAAGGAAGTAAATAAACAAAAAAAACTAGTCAAAGCTTTGTTTCACAGTGGGCAGTATCTCAGCGCCAACAACCAACCAACTCAATTTATGCTTCTATTTAAAATGTTTTAATTTAATTTATTATTTAAAAAAAATATATGTCCATGAACATCAAGTGCACTGGCTTGGGTCACTGCCTCTCTCTCCTGCAACTTCCTGCCATGCCTGATAAACTCAGGTTTAAACACATGCCATCTGTTTTACTTTATTTTCAATTGTGTAAAACTTTGGCCACATTCATATCTTTAAACATCTTTTAATTAAAAAAAAAAACTTCCTAGATTTATTAAACTTTTCCGTGTGTGTGTGTGTGTGTGTGTTTCCTTCTTAAGTTTCTTTTTGGAGGATGGAAGAAATAACTCCCATTCTGTGGGTACATTTGGTGCTGTGACTGAACGGTGCCCAGCACCAACCCACACTGTGGAAAGTCAGGAAAAAACCAACCAACCGAAATATGAAGTGTTAATGGAGGTGAAGAACTAATTTTAAAAGTGACTTGAGATATCCTATTAAGCTACCTACGGGAATAAATTCTCTGAGTGAGACCAGTCTAAACAGTTGAGCATTGTAGTGAATTCATGCTTTGTAAATGATTCTGGTCACAGCCACAGTCAGCCCACAAACATCAGCTAGCTCATGTCTGACCTCTAATCTTCACCATCACTGACTGCTTTGCTACTTCTGGGTTAATGCTGAGAATTATTTTTTCTTTTTGAATGAACATACACGTGGGTGGTACAGTTGTAGAGGAAAGCATTAAGCATGCAACCCACTCCAGGTTGAAACACTCGCATAACCCCTCTGGGGAACATTGGTGGGCGGAAGCAGGCTTAGCCACTCTACCCAACCACCTTGCTGTTGCCAAACACACCCACAAGTCGAGGCATGGCATACCAAAACATTGACAGTCACTCTGCCTCACAGAGGGAGGATGGCATAGTAGCTCCAAAAAAAAGCCATTGGGGAGAAGGTGGCAAAATTACAAGGAAATGAACTTAAAGTTGAGGCGGGAAGAAAAGGGGTAGAAATTGCACTATTACCAAGCAGTTATCATTTTTAAAAAAGTTTTCAGAAAAGACCTAGCAGAATTTGACAGGTAAAGCTAGTATTGTTAATTGGTATCACATAGAGAACCAAAAACAAAAAATTTTTTTTTCTATATGATACAGACACAGAGTAACATACAACAGTTAAATGGCAAAAAATATATATATATTTCATAGAGTTACAAACAAGATAAAATAATGGAAAACAAAACTGTACAACTTCAAAATTTAAAAATGTTCATCTCAAACACAGGGAGAAATACAAGAATTCTCGTCAAAAGAAACAGCTTGCTAAAACAGCAAATATTTTGCGTACTTGTTTTTGACACCTTATGCTACAGCTGGATACTGGTATGAATAGTTAGATGGTATTCTTTAGTATTTCTACTTAAAAAATTAAAAAAGGAATTTGCACTGTGCATCAATCAGCCTAGTTAGAAATATATACAACAGTTCAGGATCTACTCTTTCATTAAACTAAAAACAAATTCATAAAAATAAAATAGTCCCGGCTAAAAAAGTAAAAGAGAAAAAAAGAAATCCATTTTCAGATCTTGGAATGCTCCAGTCTTTTTGCAAAGTCGATGAGAGGCTTCTGCACTGGGGAAAGAAGCCCAAAAGGTGACCAGATGGAACCTGCATTCACAGTCTTCAAAGTTCCCTTTTGAAACATAAGGAAGAGAATGAAAGGGAGAAGGACTTCAACTTTCAGGGCAAGGGGAGATTCTTTCGGTTGATGTTTGGCTATGAAAGTGAAACAGCAAAGCATCTATTTGTCTCCAAAATCTACATTATAGCAGCACAAAGTTTTCCTTTCAAAGTTCAGACCGCTTTTTTTTTGTAAGATGAGAAAGGGTGTATGTTGCGTTGTGTTGTGTGTTACAGGAATATGGATATTAACATAAACACAAGTGCCTCACACACGGTTCCTTTTTTGCTCTCTGTACGTACAAGTGCTATCTGCTTCTTTGTTGGCTGCGCTCTGGATCACTCACCGCTCAGACTGCCTAACACAAGGACAAAACTTTGAAGTGAAAAATGTGTCTTTTGGTATATGGAATTTCATTAACAGTTGCCTCTCTGCTTGCAGAAGAAGCACGTAACAACCTGGGAATCTTTTGTTTTACTCTTTCTTTTATTAAACTAAGTCTTGTTTGTTTAAATCAGAAACAAATTCTCAAGTAACAAGAACCCTTTCCCTTTTTTCTGCCTCAGCAGTGAAAGGGTGTGTCTTTGGATTTTATTTAAAGCATGAAATTTCTTTTTCTGAGAGAGGAAAGAAAACAAAACAAAAACACAGAAACCAAACCCCTAACCAAAAACTTTTTTAGAAAAGAAAAGCACACAGCCCAATTACACAAACCGAAACGAATGCTTTAGTTTAAGAAAAGAATATTTGAAGCATCTACCAAACAAGGAGGGGGAAAATTGGGTGAAAAGAAGAACCAAAAGGAGGATAAATAAAAACTAAATGTACAAGGCTAACAGACGTAGATAACTAGAATTATATGCCTTTAAAAAGTTTCAACTCCCCAACCAAAAATAATCTGTGAGGATCCTAATGACCCCTAGAACCCTTTGAAATTCTTTCTTTAGTTTTATAAAATAATTCTGCAGCTACCTTCTAAGAAATGAAGGCAGCTACCTTAAATGGGAGATTATAGGGTAGGAGGAGGAAAGAGAAAGTGGAATTAAGGGACAAAGGGGAGAAAAGCTTAGGCGAATCAACGGATTGCAATCTATCTGCTAGGAATGAACAAGACAACATCAAATGAGGAGCTGTCAGCTGGACCATACAAAAAGCTAAATGTACACAAAAGGTTTTTTTTTTTTTTCTTTTAAATCTACCATACTGCTTCAGTTCATTTCCAATGCAACAATCTACTCAACACCAAAAATGGTCGTATCTATCATAAATACAGAAAGTCAGTTTTTAAAACTTATTTTTTTTTTAAGCTACAAGTCCTCAACACTCTGTGTGGGTTTTTTTCCCTCTGAAAGTGGGAGTGCTTAACTTTTCCCCTTGAAATTGGCTTCAGCAGAAAAGCTATCCTTAAAATCCCCAGAAAGCTAAAGCAGTTCACATTGTTTTTCTCAAATACTTTCTGCCCGTTTTTAAATTAACAAAACAAAAAATCTTTTCTGGAACGAAAATAAAAACAAACCAGAAAAAAAAAAAAAAAAACCAAAAAATAATATATATAAAACAATGATTCTGAAAACAGAACAAAGTGTGAGCGATTGACCTGAGAATAAAAAGACATTACATTTCTTTTTTTCTTTTAGCAAGCCATTGGTATCTGAATGCTAAGATAGCAAGAAATTTTTTAAAACTGTAACAAGGTGGACTGCTTTCCCATACAGTGCATGCCGGGCTCCTCTGTGCTATCGACGTGGGGCGTTTATTGGAAAGGGGTTAAATATACAAGGGGTTTAAGCTCCAAAGACATAGGGAGGCCCTGTGGACTTCTGTTTCCCAGACCAATAGTACCTTCAAAAGGACACAATATAACAGGGTTAAGGGTTTTTTCTTTTTAATATTAAAAGAGAAAAGAAAGACAACAATGTAAAATCACCGGCATAGATAGGTATATGGGAAAACAACCCACGCTTTTTCTTTTTTTTCTTTTTTTCTTTTTTTTTTTTTTTTTGGTTAGAAGCTTTGGAATTGCAGTTAGTCTATTTTTGAAATTGGTTTGTTATTAATTTTTTTATTTAAATTCATTTGTGTGTATTGTTCATCTTCAAAGCTTACAATCTGAAGGTGTCCGTTCCTACACTGGTCAGACCACTGTCCTTGGGGCAGCTGGGGTCTTTGGGACCCTCCACCGGGCTCGCCGGTCCGTCGGACTTTTGGCTGAGATCCGTGTCAGACTCCTCCGAATAGTCGTCTGTTGGCATCGAGGGCTGAACCCCTGAGGTGCTGCATGAACTTGAGGTAACCGTTGAAGATGAGGAGAGAGGAGGAAAAGAAGGGGGCTTCGCAGCCGAAGCCCGGGAGACCACTTGCGGCCAAGACTTCCTGGAGGCGTGGGGGGAAGCGGAGGACAAGGACGAGGACGGGGCGGCGGCCGACGGGGGAGGGGGGCTGTCGTTTGAGTGAGCGGCAGACTGCGAGGTAGATGCGGTGCTAGGATCGGGGAAGCAGGCAGAGTGAGGTAATAAACTAGGGTGCTCTTTGGCGTTTCTTGCTGCTCTCGTGATTGTTCTGTGTTTGTGCAAGGCCGACTCGAGATGTTGACTCAGAGCTTCCTCCCCACACAGCGCGCTCTCGCACGCCAGGCAGTGGTACGAGCTGCCACCGCCGCCGCCGCTGCCACCGCCGCCGCCGCCCGTGGGGACGTGAAGCACCATCTCTTGCAGGTTCACCACAGACTGGCCGAAGAAGCAGAGGGACTTCAGGTGGCTCCTCGCCGCCTCCTCGTCACCGAAGCCCGCCTGGCACTTGCGGCAGACCAACTTGTACTGCACCTTTGGAACAATGAAGGGGTCGTAGAGGGAGTCCGCACTTTTGCTTTCTGCTTCTGGCTCTTCGGGGGGTTTCGGCAGGAGGGGGGACACCTCACGGGGTGCGTTTTTCTGCTCTTCTGGTTTGGGGGATTCTTTGGCAGGGTCTTTGTCTGGGGAAGCAGCCCNTGGACCATACAAAAAGCTAAATGTACACAAAAGGTTTTTTTTTTTTCTTTTAAATCTACCATACTGCTTCAGTTCATTTCCAATGCAACAATCTACTCAACACCAAAAATGGTCGTATCTATCATAAATACAGAAAGTCAGTTTTTAAAACTTATTTTTTTTTTAAGCTACAAGTCCTCAACACTCTGTGTGGGTTTTTTTCCCTCTGAAAGTGGGAGTGCTTAACTTTTCCCCTTGAAATTGGCTTCAGCAGAAAAGCTATACTTAAAATCCCCAGAAAGCTAAAGCAGTTCACATTGTTTTTCTCAAATACTTTCTGCCCGTTTTTAAATTAACAAAACAAAAAATCTTTTCTGGAACGAAAATAAAAACAAACCAGAAAAAAAAAAAAAAACCAAAAAATAATATATATAAAACAATGATTCTGAAAACAGAACAAAGTGTGAGCGATTGACCTGAGAATAAAAAGACATTACATTTCTTTTTTTCTTTTAGCAAGCCATTGGTATCTGAATGCTAAGATAGCAAGAAATTTTTTAAAACTGTAACAAGGTGGACTGCTTTCCCATACAGTGCATGCCGGGCTCCTCTGTGCTATCGACGTGGGGCGTTTATTGGAAAGGGGTTAAATATACAAGGGGTTTAAGCTCCAAAGACATAGGGAGGCCCTGTGGACTTCTGTTTCCCAGACCAATAGTACCTTCAAAAGGACACAATATAACAGGGTTAAGGGTTTTTTCTTTTTAATATTAAAAGAGAAAAGAAAGACAACAATGTAAAATCACCGGCATAGATAGGTATATGGGAAAACAACCCACGCTTTTTCTTTTTTTTCTTTTTTTTTCTTTTTTTTTTTTTTTGGTTAGAAGCTTTGGAATTGCAGTTAGTCTATTTTTGAAATTGGTTTGTTATTAATTTTTTTATTTAAATTCATTTGTGTGTATTGTTCATCTTCAAAGCTTACAATCTGAAGGTGTCCGTTCCTACACTGGTCAGACCACTGTCCTTGGGGCAGCTGGGGTCTTTGGGACCCTCCACCGGGCTCGCCGGTCCGTCGGACTTTTGGCTGAGATCCGTGTCAGACTCCTCCGAATAGTCGTCTGTTGGCATCGAGGGCTGAACCCCTGAGGTGCTGCATGAACTTGAGGTAACCGTTGAAGATGAGGAGAGAGGAGGAAAAGAAGGGGGCTTCGCAGCCGAAGCCCGGGAGACCACTTGCGGCCAAGACTTCCTGGAGGCGTGGGGGGAAGCGGAGGACAAGGACGAGGACGGGGCGGCGGCCGACGGGGGAGGGGGGCTGTCGTTTGAGTGAGCGGCAGACTGCGAGGTAGATGCGGTGCTAGGATCGGGGAAGCAGGCAGAGTGAGGTAATAAACTAGGGTGCTCTTTGGCGTTTCTTGCTGCTCTCGTGATTGTTCTGTGTTTGTGCAAGGCCGACTCGAGATGTTGACTCAGAGCTTCCTCCCCACACAGCGCGCTCTCGCACGCCAGGCAGTGGTACGAGCTGCCACCGCCGCCGCCGCTGCCACCGCCGCCGCCGCCCGTGGGGACGTGAAGCACCATCTCTTGCAGGTTCACCACAGACTGGCCGAAGAAGCAGAGGGACTTCAGGTGGCTCCTCGCCGCCTCCTCGTCACCGAAGCCCGCCTGGCACTTGCGGCAGACCAACTTGTACTGCACCTTTGGAACAATGAAGGGGTCGTAGAGGGAGTCCGCACTTTTGCTTTCTGCTTCTGGCTCTTCGGGGGGTTTCGGCAGGAGGGGGGACACCTCACGGGGTGCGTTTTTCTGCTCTTCTGGTTTGGGGGATTCTTTGGCAGGGTCTTTGTCTGGGGAAGCAGCCCCCGGGGGGACTGGGGTTTGGCTTGCTTTGGGCTGCTGCTGCTGCACTTTTTGCTGCTGCTGCTGCTGTAGTTGCCGTTGCTGCTGCTGCTGCTGGAGGGCCTCCTGCAGACTCTGCTGGTATTGCTGGTACTGCTGCAGCAGGGAGCCCGGGGACAGCCCCATCAGGGCCTGCGACAGCGCAGGGCTGTAGGGGAACAGGCCTTCCATGCCATACATCGGCTGCAGGTACCCGCTCTGCAGGGCGCCGGGGATCTGGGGGGCGTAGTAAGGAGAGAAGCCTGGTACAAAGTAAGGGAGGAACTGGCTCGTGAGCAATGCTGTGGGGTCTGAAGTCAAGGCCGCCTGCAAGGCCTGCAGCTGCGCGGGGTCCACCGCATACTCCATGGCGGGCAGTGGCGCTGAGAGCGTGGCTGCAGCTGCCGTGGGGGCCTCTCCTTTCTCCTTCTTGGGGACAGGCAGGGGTTCCCCTTTCCCTTTGTGTGCCTTCTCCTTCACCTTCTCACCATCTTTGTCCTTGCGCTGCAGCTGCTGTTGCGGCGGGAGCTGTGGTGCAGGTGGTGGCTGGGCTGCTGGCGGTGGTGGCTGCACCTGTGGCTGCTGGGGTTGTGGGGCTGGCTGAGGGGCCATTGCCATGGTGGCTTGTGCTGGGGTTGGGGAGCTCAGCGATGCTGAGGACGGTTTATTTGGTAATCCAGATGTGGGGAGGCCAGGGGAAGGAACTGTTGTGCTGGGCAGACCCATCAAGTTCGGTTTAGGAGACGTTAAAGCTGAAAGGAATGGAGACAGAAGTCATATGTCAGTCTGGGTGGGGAGGCTGAAGTTTGGGAGGTTTTGCTCGGGAGGTTTCATCTGTGTCACTGGCACAGGGTCTAAGAGCTCAGAGCTTGAACTTAAAGGATTCTCTCTGTTGATTTAACGTTTTCAGTAGAGCTTTCTCACCAGGCCCAGGGTTGGCCAACCTGTATTTTAATCTGGACTCCACCCTGGGTCAGCTCCTACACTGTCCCTATCAGCTAAACAACTCCTAACACCTTCCTGCCCAACATGCCACACCCATCCCACTGGGTCATATTTTCTTTGCCATGCTCCCAGCTACCATTCGCTCTGTTGCTTAGTCACTAAATTGTGTCCAATTCTTTGGAACCCCATGGACTGTAGCCCACCAAGTTCCTTTGTTCATGGGATTTCCCAGGGCAGAATACTGGAGTGGATTCCCATTTCCTTTTCCAGGGTATCTTCCCGACCCAGGGATTGAACCCATGTCTCCTGCATTGGCAGGCAGATTTTTTATGACTGAGCCACCAGGGAAGCCTTTCCATTCACTCTGCCCAAGGCAATTAGTCTGGAGGCCCTCAGACCAGCTGTTGCCAGCTGGGACCCATTTGAACCAATGGCATTCATCAAAACCCCTGTAGAAGTAATACAGTATGTACAGTATGGAGAAGAGAACAAAAGCAAGAAACCCAGTCAGGCACCAAGACCACATGAATAAACACAACAGGCTCTACACATGTGCCTCTGTGACCTCCACTGCTGCCACTGAATGGACGTGTTAGGAGGCAGAGAGAGGAGGGAGAGGAAGGGGAAGAAATGAAAACAATCCATCCTAGGTAAACAGCCACTGCTTTGACTCAGCTGACCTCCTTTAACAAATCTGTTGAAAAATATGACCATCTAGGAGTAGGACTCTGGAGTCCAATGGAAAAATGAGCATTTTCCTCTCCTGCCCCTATTTGGTTGACCAGAAGGTTTGGAAACCAGACACAGAAAGAGGGAAAAGCAATGTCAGAAACGGAACAGCCCAAGTGCTGGCCCTAGCAGTTCCAGACACATCACAACCTAGGCCCCACTGCTTACAGGTGGCAGGCCATGGCACTAGGCCCACATAGGGCAGAGCTGCATTCTCAGTTACTCAGGCCTAACCCACCACTCCTGTAAAGCCTTCATTGAGTCCAGAGATTGCCATCCTCCCTGACCCTTAGTTGTCTCCTGGTTTGACTCTTCTGTTCCAGGGTGATGGAAGGCTGCTGCTGGTTCATGTAGACTAGTGAAATGCTGGAGGACAGCACTGACCACATCCCAGACACTAGACAGTAGGCATCCCTTCTCTTCATCTGGACCACCTTCAGCAAGAAAGCTGGGGTAGGGGATTCCAAATAAGTCACTGTCTTCATGAGAGTAAACATTCCCAAAGGCCAGACCCAGGTGAAGACAATGTTGATTTCTGGCTCCAGTGGTATAGGGTTCCCTGGGCTATCATACTGCATTAAAAACCCTCAAATTTCAGGTGGGGAGAACAAGGTTGCCTCCAGTTGCCAATCCCAGAAAAGACATGTATTAACTTCAGGATAGCGAGGAGGATGCTTCCCTCGGCATCACATGACATCATTAACTGACACTTCTAAAACGAGAGAAAGGGACAGCTGAGATTAAGTCATCCAGTTTCCTGAATACAGTTAAGGGACCAAAATCAGAGGAGATGTGTCTCACTAGAAAAACCCATTAAAGGTTTGTTAGTTAAGGTAGCACAAATAAGGCAGGGACAGACCAGATGATGACTTCCACACTCGGGACATGGCTCTGTCTACTTCAAGGCAACAGGCTTGCTCTAGGTTTTAGGTTGGAGCTGCACACAGAGCCAGGTGCTCAGCAGGGTAGAAAAGAAATGCCTCCTGATTGCCCCATCCCTATGGCATCAGGCTTCCAGAGAAGAACAGACAGGACAAGAGAGACTCAGTTTTAAGGAACATGTATTGAACCTCTGCTGTTTACCAAGCTCTGCACTAGGCGTGTTCACGCAGTAAAGCAGCTCAGTACATTGTCACAATAATCCTGTGGCTTTGGCTTTCTCATCTGTAAGGTCAGAACCAAGCGAGTCGTGCCCTCCTGGAGTGGCTGAGTCCTCTCCTGACGTGGTGTGGACTGTGGCTGCCACGTCTGCCACGTGATGCTTGGAACCCTGGCTTTCCACAGTAGATGGGTGTGGGGAGGAAATGGAAGGTCATGGAAAGAGCTTACCATTGGGCCTGACATACTCCTTTCTTTCCTAATTCCAGATGCAGTACTCCTGGGAGCTGTGGTTCACTCGGTGGTGGTAACTGGGGCATGCCTGGCTGCCTTGAATGATTAAGAGCATATCTTCCTACCTGGAGTCCACTGTAAGTGATCAGAACCTGAGGAGCACTAAGCATATACCCGTTGACTGACTGGCTCATACTGGGTGCTGTGGAAGGAGTACAGTACATAGCACTGGGAGCCTGGAGGCCTGGGCAAGAGCTCTGGCTCCTGCCCTAGCTTGCTGAATGGTCTTGACCTCTCTGGGCCTCAGTTTTCTCATCTGTAAAACAAGGGGAACAGATCAGACATTCTAATTCTTTCTCATTACCATGAAATGTTGGGCCTTCCTAAGCCCCTCTGCCAAGGTCCCAGGCTGCGGGAGTAGTTCAGTACTCAGCCATTTCCCATCGCCTGTTTCCTGGCGACTTTATCTAGCTGACTCTTATCGTCATCCTGTGACACTACTTGTCAACACAGGTAAGCAGCGACTTCTATATTTGAATGCTTCCTTCTCTTAGGATAAGAAAGTGGGGTTAGAATGAGGTAGCTTCATGTCCTGTAAAACCACTGCCAAAATTATAAAACTTGGATTTAATTCAACCAGAAAGCAGAGCCACTCTGGGAAGCAGCTGAATCACTAGAGCCCCTGGGAACTGGGACGTTTCGAAGGTAAGGAGGCATGCTGAGGGGTTCTGCTTTAGCGAATGTACACTGGCCAGTGGAGGCTGTGGGGGACTTACTAACTCGTGCTAAGCCTCACAGGATCCTAGAGGCAAGGGTCCAGTTTAGGAAAGACAGGTGCATCCAGAGAAGACGGGTGAGGAACAAGGAGAAGGAACAAGAGAGGCACACAGGAAGAATTGTGGAACTCCCTATGAGGTAGAAAAGTGAGTACCAAGTGTGTGACTCTGCGTTAGAAAGGGAAATGGGCAGAAAGAAATGAAGAGGTGATTGAACACCCCTAAAAATAAACATTTTCAGTTTAGATGACTATAAAACATGTCATAATTCAGAACCACATTGCCCAATACAAGTCCCTGGTCAGTGCATTCCAGTATAGAGGTAGTCTAATCAGAAACTAGAGGGCGGTCCAGTGGTTAAGACACCATGCTTCCACTGCAGGGTGTGTGGGTTCAATCCCTAGACAGGGAACTAAGATCCCACATGCCACATGGTGCAGCCAAAACCTCAAACTAATACACCACTGTGTTTCTGAATCAAAGGGAACCCCAGGAGTAAGGCTCCAGCTTGTGAGACCTACTTCCTGGTAGCATCTCTCCTGCCAGAACAGGTCTCTGAAATAGGAGGCTGAACCTCAGAGGACAGCAAAGAGTTTATTTAAATTCTCTTGAACCTGTTTCCACAGGGCACAACCCAG
Organism: Neotragus moschatus; assembly: GCA_006410615.1. Lineage (NCBI taxonomy): Eukaryota > Metazoa > Chordata > Mammalia > Artiodactyla > Bovidae > Neotragus > Neotragus moschatus. The sequence continues at coordinate 5,459,676 of SJYA01002795.1, read as the reverse complement.
AATTAGCTAGGATGTTCAAATGTTTTATATTTTCAATAGATTTCTAGATGGGATTTGCATTTCCACAAAGACTGAATGGAAACTGCTGTCTCAAAAACACCCCAGGATCTAGTACACCAGAACCCTCCAGTTCATGCCCACAGCATACACCCTGGTCTGTGATGAACACCAGGCAGGAGTATGGTTTCAGGAGATCATTCCAACTCCAGGGTCCCTATTCTTGAACTGGGAAGTGGAGGGTCATATACATCATAGCTCTCAGCAGACTCAATGGAAGGGACCTGAACTTCTGTTGCAGTTAGAGCACTAGGAATGTGGAGCCTCCCACCTGCCCAGCACTCAGGTTTTGTGTGGTGGCTCTTTACTACTGGGAGAATCGTTGAGAGCAGAACCCACCTGTGTTGGATGGAGTGAAGCCTGGCAGGGAGGGGCTGTTGAGGCCGGGGAGCAACACAGGAGGAATGCCCTGGAGCGCCGGGTATGCCGTAGGAAGGTTGAGAGCCTGCAGAGGGGTGTTGTCGAACATCCCTTGCTGCTGAGCTGCCAGTCCAAGGACCTCATTGGCCTTTTTAATCCGGTCCAGCTCTTGTTGAGCCATCAGCTGACGTACAGTGGCTGGGTCAAAGTACTCTTTCTCCTTGTCCAGCTGGCTTCCAATGGTGTCTTTAACTTTGGAGATATGCTGTTGGGAAAAGATATGGTCACGTACAGACAGCCGAGCGCTGTACTTGATGCCACACAAAGTGCACTCTGTTTTGGGTCCCTCGTAACTCGTTTGGTTTATACCAAAATGCTTGGCCATGCTTAACTTGGACTTCTTTTCTTTCGCCCGGGCGTTCTGGAACCAGACCTGAACAACTCTCTTTGGTAGTCCAATGTCATTGCCCAGGACTTCACACTCCAGCATGGTGGGTGTCCGGTAGTCATTGAAGCATGACTTGAGGACCTTCAGCTGCAGATTGGTCATTTGAGTGCGAAAACGTTTCTGCCCGGGCCGATCCCCACTGTCTCCAGATTTGCCTGCTGACCCACTTACACCAGGGCTTGGAGAGCAGGGGTCTGCAAGGCTTGAGGTTTCACTGTAGTCCACGGTACCTTCATTGTCATATTCCTTGCTGTAAAAGCTGGGAGCTGGGCTGACCAGGCCAGATGACAACCGATCTTCATACTCAGACATTGCCATCATGGCTGCTTTGGTCAACCCTTCACTGGGTGCAGAAGAGGATTTGGTTTCAGTTGCTATTCCCGTCGCACTGTCGTTATCCGCATTGCCCTCGTCTCCAGTAGTGGTGTCTGTGATCGCTGTATTGACTGAGGAACAGTCATCATTGTCCAGCTTAGTCTGGTCAAAGTTTAGATTAACTGAGGACATGGAGGGGCTTTCAAAATCTTCTATGCCTTCCACCTTGATGGAAGAAGGGCTCAGAAGAGTCCTGGGAGACAACTCCATGGTTTTGCTCACAGGTGAGAGGGGAACACCTTGGCCGTCACTACTGCTTGGGGGTAGGTGGGAAAAGCTAGTTCCATCAAAAATATCTCCCTTCATCTGCAGTCCCCCATCACAGTCTAAGAGCATTGCAGACAGAGTTAGGTTGTAGCCAGCTCTCTTGGCTTCATGCCAATGACGGGACCGGATATGAGCCTCCAGGGCTGTCTTGGCTTTGAAGAGTGCTCTGCAGAAAGGGCACCTCCTGTGGGCCTGCGCTGGGCCCACTGCCCGGAACTGTCCTTTCCTTTCCCGGGCTCGGGTGTTCTGAAACCAGACTTGGACTACACGCTTCTTCAAGCCCACCTCATGCGCGATGTGATCCAACATTTTTCGAGTTGGGTTGGAGTCCAAGAGATACTTTTGGTAGAGAATTTCTAGCTGTTCTGGCGTGATAGTTGTCCTCAGACGCTTGTCTCTCTGAGGTTCTTCTCCCCCCGTCCCACTGTCGTTTTCTCCAGGGCTTGCACTGGCCTTTTCCTCCAGCTTCCTCTTCAGAGTGTTCATCGTGGAGGTGGGAGTTGAAGGGGAAGTGGCTGAGCTTGCAGGAATCTGAGGTATGGCCCCAGAGAGCAGCTGGCTTGCCAGCAGTGGGTTACTAGGGTCAAACAGCATGAAAGGCATATCCAGTGACCTGTCCAAGAACTGGGGGTGGATGAACTGGTTCTGTGCACTCAGGAAGTGAAGCTGCTGATGCTCCTGCCAGTGCTCAAATGATGGGAAGGCCAACTTGCACTGGTCACACTGGTAGGGGATTAGCTGAGGAGGTAGGTTGGCCAGCGGCTGAGGAGTTGATGTATGGAGGGGCTTCAGGGGTAGGTGGGAGAGCTGGGAGGGGCTGGGGCTCGACTGGGGCAAGGGGCACTGAGCGGGGGGCGCCTGTGGAGGAGGCTGTGGTGCCGGCGTGGGCGACACCAGCTGCAGGGCCTTCTGCTGGGCAGCACTCGTCTTCTGCTCGGGCTGGTCTTGCTGCTGCAGCTCTGCCTTTGGTTGTCCGTGCTTCTCTTGGGCTTGGTTCGGCTGTGCACTGGGAGGTTCAGCCTGCTTTGGTTTCTCATCACTCACCTCTGGTTTTGCACTGAAGGTGGCCAGCTCATCGGCCTCTGATGGAAGCTGCAAGAAAGCAGAGGATGCTGTATTGGCCGCGGGTGCTGGGGTGCTGTAAGCCTGGGAGGGCATCGGGGTGCTGCAGGAGGAACTGGTGGGTGTCAGGGTTTCCATGGCATCCATGGAGTCCTCATTCTGGCTATCATCCTGCCCTTCCTCGTCCTCATCCTTGTAACACAGCTTCTTCTGGTGCTTGATGAGATCGAAGATGCGCTGGAACACCAGGCTGCACTTCTTGCACTGGTAGTTCAAGTTGCTCGTTCGAATATACCTATCGTTTGTAAGCTCACGCCGCTCTCCATCTTTGCCCTCTCCCTGATTCTCATAATTTTTCCTGGCCTTCTGTCGGGCGTTTTGAAACCAGACCACTATGACTCGAGTTGGAAGGTTCAGTAAATTAGAGAGTTGCTCAAATTCATCATCCTTTGGGTAAGCATTGGCATCAAAGAAGTCCTGCAGGACCCTCAGCTGATAGTCGGTAAACCTTGTTCTTGAAGACCTCTTGCTCCCCCAGTACTCCTGCTTCTGAGGTTCTGGTGAAGGGGGCCGAGAGTCGATCTTGAGCTCCTCCAGGCTGGTAATGGGAGGATTGCTGAAGTTATAAGGGGAGTCCTTGTTCCGCTGCCGCTCTTTGAAGAGCGTGTTTCTGAACCAGTGCTTGATCACTTTCTGGGGCAACCCGGACTTGTCTGCCATCTCTTTGATCTGCTCTTCACTGGGGGAGTTGTTAATGTCAAAATACTGCCGCAGAACTCGGAGCTGGTCATCTGTTATCCTGGTTCGAGGCCGCTTGTTCTGCTGCTGGAGCAGACTTGGATTGAGCTGATGCTGGTACAGCTGGGCCAGGTCCGCGGGCAGAGGCTCCACGGGGCCAAGCTGAGGAGGCAGTTGAGCTGGCAAAGTCTGCAGCGGCATCGTCTGCATCATGAGTGGCGAGAAGATGGGCAGCTCCATGGGCATGGAGAGCTGGGTGAGTGGCACGGACGGCTGGGCCGGGGCAATCGTGGGTGAAGTGATGGGTGGGGCCGATGTGGGGATGGCTGGGGTGGATGTTGGCTGGGGCGGCGCTGCTGGCAGCGGGGGTNGCTCGCGGTACTGTTTGGCAAATCTCTCTAGCTGTTTAAATGGAAAGTAATTTTGATGAACGTGCTCTTGATGACTCTTTAAAATCAAGATGTTAGAAAACAGCTTGCCACAGGAGTCACACTCAAGCTTCTCTGGGTTCTCGCCCTGCTCCGTCTTCCCATTCTTCTTCTGCACCTTCTGCTTGTTTTCATTGTACTGGATGACCAGCTCAAAGCCAAAGTTCTCCAGCAAGGCCTTGGTAGCATTCCCTCTGGCATCCGAGGCAATGCGTGGAGGGAGCATGGAGGGCTCAGAACTAACCCCCGGGGCCAGTTCTTTCTTCTCTTTGGCCTTCAAGGCATCGGGCAGTGATTCCTTTGGTCCCGAGTTGATCTCTCCCCCCTCAGCACTGTCCCTCTCTCTCTGGCTTTCTTTCTCCTTCTCTTTGAGGACCACTTTGTTTTTCTTTTCAGTGTGCTGGACAGGCTGTAGGAGGGCAGGGTGACTCTGGGGCAGAGGGAGCTGGCTCTGCTGCTGCTGCTGCTGCTGCTGCTGCAGCATCTGCTGGTGGCCCTGCTGCGGGATCTGAACCTGGGCCTTCAGGTCTTCCAGCAGGCCTGGGCCCGTCCCAGTCAGTGTTAGCGCCCCACTGGTCACCGGCAAGCTCACCTCCGGGTTGAGCTGGAATTCAGCACTGGGGATGTAGAAGGGGAAGAGGAGATGCTGCTGTTGCTGCAGCTGGAGCAGGGTCTCGGTGGTCATGGGGAAGTGAGGCAGAAGGGTGGGGTTGAACAGCTGGGACTGGATCAGAGCCGCCTGCTGCTGCAGCTCCTGCTGCAGGTGAGCTTGAACTTGGGCCTGGGCCTGGGCCAGTGTCTGTGCTTGTTGCTGCTGCTGCTGCTGCTGCCTGGATGCAATCATGTCTGCCAGCTTCTTCCGGTTGGCTTCCTTGGGCTCTGCAGGGGATGCAATGTTGGCACTGATGGGGTTCCCCAGGGGTGGCATTCCTACACTTTCAGCGGGCACTTGACTCAATAAGCTGGAGCTCGCAGCGATGCCAGCACTGCTTGGGTTGGTGGTGGTAAAGGTGTTACTGCCACTAGTGCTCACAGGACTCGGGGTGGAGGAGCTCAAGGGCGCTGTGCTGCTGCCCCCGGTGCCATTGCTGCTGCTGCTCGCCGCCTCCAGCTTGGCTGCCCGGGCCTTGGTCTGATGCAGCACAGAGCGCATATGGATCTCCAGGGTGGAACTCTGGCTGTAGGCCACGTTGCAAGTGTTGCACTTAAAAGGTTTGTTGTCAGGGCTGCTGGTGGGTTCTGGCTGACCGGTGGCCGATTCCTGAAGGGCTCTCTTTAACTTGTGTAGGTGGGAGACAGAATTGTAGTGCACAAGCAGGATGTTCTTCTGAGTGAAAGATTCCTTGCAGACGGTGCACTTGTAAGGGCGGGAAGGGTCCAGGAATTTTTCCATGGTGAAGTTGGGGCCTTTGCGGAAAGGTAGGGCTCTCTTTGGCTCTGAGCCCGAGTCCTCTTGTACTGACCCAGAGTCGCTGCCTGTCGGGCTCTGTTTATCCTCCAAGTCACTCTCTTCCTCCTTGTCTTCCTCCACGATTATGGTGTGGTCCTCGGCCAGGGTGGGGTCCCCCATTGCCAGGAGGTCCCCATTGGCCAGAAGGCCACCATAAAGCTGCTGGATGTCGGCCTCACTCAACTCCAGGTGGCTTGTCTCGAGGTGTTTTTTCAGAGCCTGGAAAGTTCGGAAGCTGCGCTGGCAAAGACAGCACATGGTGGCAGCTCTGATCACGTGGTACTGAGAGTGGAGCTGCAGCTTCTCCACCGTCTTGAAAGCCAGGCTGCACTGGTTGCAACGGTACTTGTACACATGGCGATCCGACACTGGCAGCTGAGGCCTCTTGGCATGAACCTCATTGAAGTGTGTCTGGAGGGTGGCAGAAGTTTTGAAAACCTGGTTGCACCCCTTCTTCCAGCACAGGAAGCCTGACTCTTCTCTCACAGAGCCCGAGTCCACAGGAGAAGGTTTCAATTCTCCACTGTGTTCTGTGCTTGCAGAGGGTAAGATGTTCTTTCCCAGATCCTCTGAGGTTTCTGTAAAGAAAATAGAAATCAAGCCCAATGATAAAGAGGGCTTCAAGCTGCCTACCTAGCAGGGCCTCATGAACACAGAATCTGATGATGAGGGAAATACCCAACCTGCAGATACACAGGAAGAAGAGAGGAAGAAAAGGAAATACAGAAAGTCTCAACTCTTAGTAGGCCTATACCATCATACAGATCTGTCTTTTAAACAATATTCATTTCAGTTTCTCAAGAAATTAAAGGATACCCCTTTTTACGTGGATCTAAACTGTAGAATATGTGATTTAGTGCCCTGCTAAGATGTGGGGCATTTGTAAGGACTGCTGTCCATTGTAACAAATTTTGGATATATTTCTTAGGCATTAAATTTCCTGTTACAGTGTGACTTCTGACTGTCCTCTCTATTCAATAAGCAATGAATGTTCAAGTGGCCAATTATGAAAATAAAATACATTAAAATTTTTTTTCCACAATGAGATCATCATACCCATAAATATTCTGACCCTTTTCCAGGTCAGTGGTACACTGCCTAGTATGGAGACATCACAACGGAGGAGGTGGGGCAGTTGTGTGGGGCAGAGCTCTTCCCAACTTAAATCTTAGCTGCCAACAAGATGTCAGTGATGGAGGAGAGACTCATAAACAGAGGTCCCACCCAGTGAGGACTCACCGCAGGGCACCACCAGCATCTATATCTACAACAGCGTCCCTTCCAAATGCTCCTTTCTGCTGCCTCCTATGAGACAGTCCTAGAAGTCTCAGAGAAGAGTTCTGCGCAGATACAGTGCCCAAAAAGATACCTAATCCAGTGCCCTGAGATCACTCGTGTGCTCCACAAGTCCCTCATGTTTAAGTCCTCAGAGAGGGAATGTGTAACGGCTTAGGACGGTAAGTTATGAGTGCACTGACTGAGTCTCTGGCCATTAACTTCTTCACTGTACAGTCTAAGGGGACATGTGTCCACCAGAACCTCACTGGTTCTCACCTGAGCTGTTCTCACTTCAAACCACATGAAGAGCAACAGACACCCACTCAGAGCCCGAGTACCCAGTGCTGACAGCAGCGCCCCTCGTCCCTTGAAAAGTTTCATTCAGCTTAGGAGTACAGTAAGGGATCTGCGGGACTCTTGCCCTATGGACATTCTGTTTCTCTCCTCAAGGTCAAGCATCATGACACTAACCAGGTTGCTTTCCTGCCTCCTCCACACTGGAGCTCCCGTCTCGATCTGGAACAGCTGCTGGGAGGAACATGCTGCTGGGCATCACCATCTCAGGGGTGGTCACCTGAAGAGAAAGCGGCAGAGACACAAGGCAAGTCAAAAGGAGAGGAAAGAGACCCAAATAGGAAAATGTGTAGAAATTATTTAATAAGCAAAATTAGCCTTCACCAGTGTTAAGGCTGGAGGTGTTACTTTCCATAGCTCACTAAAGATTCATGTTTATTAGACAAAGCTCACATCAGTCAAAAGTGTTTCTACGGTTGCATTCTGGACATAATTAGCAGCGCACACTTGAAGAATAATCTTATTATTAATATTTTTCCTTTATGCAGAATTTTGACTTTGATCACTGACAATGTTTTGTCATGGGCTGTGAAACTTCTTGTGCAACCAATTAGGTAGATAAGTTGAAAGGCCCACCTTAAGCTGCTGAAAACATAATAAGGGCCCTAATTAAATCATACCTAGTAAAGTACACTGTAATCTTGAAGCAGGGAGCATTGTAGTACTATTTTCAAAATGTATTCAGGCAAGAAGAGGAGGGGAATGAGCGAGAAAAAGGGTAAGAAGAGAGGAGAACAAAGGGAAGGCTAAGGACATGCAGACACACTGGCAGATTTTCTAGGAAACAACATTTTGTAACCCTTTATAAACTGAGATCAAGTGCAAATGAGCATTTCTTATGACTCACTTCAGTCAGGATTTCTCCCAGGGTCTCTGCCTGAGGTACACAGCATCAGAGAGAACTTCCACCTGTGTGGTAGCCCAGAGGGTGTCCTGCATCCTACAACAGGGCACCCCCACCTTGGTCACGGCTATCGCTGCCCAATATAGCAACCTGGGTCAGAAGAGCTACAATTTAAGGTCAGATTTTAGGGATTTATTTCTCCAGGCTGTCCTGCCATCTGGCCAGAAACTTGTCCAAACACATTATCATTTGCCTTCCATTAATGTGATAAGAAGCCCTCCGTATGCAATATAAGGCTAAAAGCCTCTTCGTTTAAAAAGAAGCAGTGCCCCCTTGGCCTGCTACAGGACAGCAAGGTAGTTGAGGATATTCCCAGATGAATCAGAAATCGTCCTGTTTGAATGCAGCCTGAGACAAAAACTGACCCCGAAGTAACAGGAACAGAAACATATAGTCACCACTAGTCTTTCTACGTGGTGCCCAGCCCACCTGGAGACATTGTTTCCTCATCAAACATGACCACTGAGATAGTATCTTCTCTTGCTGTTGCAAAGACTGGAACATCTAGATTACTGTGCAAAATTAAATATTTAAAATAAATTTTACTATTAATTTTTAATGGTTGGAGGATTCTGGCCTTGTTCAAAATCGCTGCTGATGCAATCACTAGACTCATCAGTGGTAGGTTCCACCTCAAGGGGAAACTCGGACAGCTGTCCCCATAAATACCAAAAAGGTAACTCCCCCTTACATTAAAGGGTGTTAGGATAATCTCAGCAACCCAGATGCCCAAAGATGCAGAAATTAAGCAACAGGCACTGTGGAGAAGGACACTGAGGGACCCTGTGTTTATGAACAGCAGGTGCATGGTAGGTGCACGTGAGTGACACAGAACCCCTCCTGCACAGACACTGCACCCTCACACAAAGCTTGCCGGCAGCTGGTTAAGGCCAGCTGTTGATGAGTCGTTAGGAATGGAGCGGAGACTGCCAAACTCATTCCATCTATTTTCTTTTTAATAGAAAGCATTTCTGACCAGTGTGGTTGGGGAGTCCAGCGGGAATCCAAGAAGTGAAAGGTCACCGATTAATTTATAGTCCTCAACCGAGGGGGAGCACGAGGTTGGGGGCAAGATGGGGAGAAAGGGAGAGGAAAAAAAGACTCCCCACCACCACCTTTCTCAGTTGTAGCTGTAGGATCAGTCCTTTCCTGGGATCTTTAGGAATTATGAAAAATGAATCATGAGAAATAAAAAAAAGCCCTACAGAGTAAAAAAGAATAAAATTATCTAACACCTCAGCTGCACATCATTATAGAAAACTGTGGGCTCTTTATACGCATTACAGTAAGGCAGACATCCCCTCTAACAGACTCAGTACGACGGATCAGTAATTGTTTTCATACACTTTAATTAGAAAAACTCAGATGGCTATGAATAATAATGGAAAAGAGAGACTTTTGCACTTGAAAGGTTGAAGTCAATCAAGTGTGAATGACGGCAAAAAAGGAAAAAAAAAAAAAAAAAAGACACCAATTCATCAGCCCTCTGTTGTCTCGCCGCGACTTTAATCATAATTCCTGATTGGGATTCAAGAAGGCAGTAAGCAGCGGTTCTTTGTCTGCCTTCACCTTCCATCAATTAACTCTCCCCGAAATATAATCATCAACCTCACATGCTCCTCTGCATCTTAATCTGGGCCTCCAAACCTGCAAGTCTTGCCCTGTATATGTTTAATTACTTTTATCTACCTGCATCTTCTCATCTATAGTGTACCCAACCTCTCCCTGAAAGCAAACAAACAAAAAAGATTCAGCATATAAAATCTTAATGGACAAGAAGTTCCCAGGAGATTGAGAGAAAGACTCCTGAAGGGAATCCTAAGGATCTAGAAATTGTGACGGGGTCTATCTGCCCATGTGTCTGAACAGAGAGATTACAATGGAAGCCTCTTTGCTATGCAGGACACTGACAGGCCCCACGTCAGCTCTTGGACGTTAAATATTCCTGTGTCTGTGTCCACTCCTCTTTCTCCTAGCAGCTTCTCAAGCCTGTCACTCAAAGTTTCCACACTTTTTTGGTCAACAGCCAAAAGTACAGTCCTGCCAATGCCTCACTGAGGAGCTGTGTTCACAGAAGATGACGTTAAGTTGGCCAAGGGCAGGGTTCCTTCAGCACCCCTTGTCTCTCAATCAGATATGGTGGCCATGCAGCATGGAAGACTCAAACCACTCCAGCCAGGCTGGAGGTCCCTGGGAAAGGCGGTCACTCACCAGTGTCAAGCACAGTTCTGTAAAGGCCTTCCTTTCACGAGGAGCATCAGAGCACACTGGCAGGTGAAGGGAAAAAACCTGCCCACAGTATAACCAGCCCCCACCCTCCCCCACCACACGTGTCCAAGCTGCAGACCCCCCCAAGCACTGAATGCCACCATTACACACTGTCTCAGCACCCCCAACCACAGACTCAAATGCCAAAGAGATTAAGGTTTGGCCAGACCACACTCAGTCCAAACACCTACTCGTCCTACATCGACATCCATGTAGATTGATTCTTCCAGTAATCTTACACTCATACACAATGAGTGTGTTAAATTACATTTTCCCATACTTGGCAATAATGTATAAACAGGACTTAAGACTATGAAAACAGATTTTTAACTAAAAGTCTAAGTTTTTCAGGTAAGAAAGTTCAATCTCCTAGAGCTATGACTTCCTCAGAATTTGAGTCTCTCTTGATTGGTGGCAGTCTGGATAGCACACGCCTTCTTCCTGCCTCTCTGAGCCAAGCCAGGTATGCAGAGTTGATGGGAACAAAGGAACAAAATATCATCTGAGCAGGTATAGAACCTTCCAAACAGGTAAACAGGTCTCACACAGAGTGAGAAATGGGGAGTTCTGTGCTGATGCTGGAAATCTTCGTTTCAGCAATTTTCATACATGGCAATAGAAGTAGAAGCATTCTACTTCTTCACGTGAAGAAAAATCTTCACGCTTAAGCAATTCCAAAACAACTCAGTTGATGAGAAGGAAGGGCCTCAAGTGATTCTGCTTGTCCATTCATTTGACCCTCAGTCACTAACCTCTGTACAAGATCCCTGTGCCACTTGCTTGTGAAACAGAGCAAGACCAAGTCCCTGGGCCCAAAAAGCTCACATCCAGAATAATTAACCTTTTAGATACTATAAACTCATTAGGAAATCTGATGAAAGTGGCAGGCTCCTAGAAAAAATACTTTCAAATAAGACTATTGCAGATAATTTCAGGAAATCACAGGCTCCCTAGAGAGAAATTCCTGGACTCAAGTTAATTGTCCTTGAACTACTAGGAAAGGTGACATGGGTTTGTAAATACCTCCCGTTCAGTTCACCATTATTTAGGATTATGATTTAATGCCTTTCAAGTTTCTGTGACGCGAGTGGGCCTGAAAGCCTCAAGGACTCGCCTTATAAAAGCCAGAGTCTTAGATGCGGGTCTGGTCCCCACTGTGACATTCAGGAGGGGCCGCTGATATTTACTCTTTCTCAATGGAAGAAGCTGGATTATAAGGAGCCGCCACACTCCTTGCTTTCTTTGGGTCATGGGTGTGAAATGGCCAAATACAACACCTTGAGCAACCAAGGGGTATGTAAGTTTTGCTAAATTCTTAACAGGACTGTTCATGCAAATTCATCCCTCAAGGCCACCTTGAGGTTAGATCAACGCAACCAACAAGTTCCACATGCTGGCAAGCAAAGGTATCTTCTCAGACCCAAGTACTGCACCTCACTTCTCTGAGACTTTCATCCCCACAGCCTTGGCAGTGCTCACCTGAGTAGAGTTGCTTTTGGAAAGGCTCACTATTCCAAGTGAAAGGACAGGTTTGCCAAAACCTAGACTCCCAAAGAGACTGAAATCCTTCACATTTCAGTAACAAATCAACAGACTGAAGAGCCTCAGATGAAGGGAAAGAAAGAGGGAATGATAACAGAGGCAAAGACAGAACCTCAGACACAGGCCTTCCCAACAGAGACCTGGCTCATCTGCACACCTGGTGAATGGGGTATTGGTCCTATCCTTTAAAGGCCAATGCTTCCAGACCTTAGCATTCTAGCTAGTGGGGGATCTCAACTTGATGGTGCCAGTGAGGGTCCAGCTGCTCACTTCCTCCTCTGACCTCAGTGGCTGCCAGGATGTAGGAGCTGTCTGCACACCTTCAGCCAGCAAGCCAGGCACTGCTTGGCAGCAAAGCCACAGAGGTTTTTTTTTTTTTTCTTCCTACCTTCTAGTTGTGCTAGGTTGGGCGCTGGACCCTAGTGTCCAGAGGACCATTTCTCTGTCTCGTTTCCCTTCTAAAATGTCATCTATGTGCCATTTTTTTTTTAACCTAAAACCCATGAGGAAAAATTGTAGAGCAATATTAACATTCATATGGGCCAGAAACAAAGGTAGCCCTGAACCAGATTTTAAAAATCTAAGAATCAGAAAGACTGAAAAAAGGAGATAGGTGGGAGAACCGGAAATACGCGAACAGTTGTCTCTCTCTCTCTCTCTCTCTCACACACACACACACACACACACACACACAGCAGAAGAGAGAGAGAAAAGAGCTGAGAAGGAGACTGAATTGGAGAGAAAAGCTTCATTAGACTCAGAGAGGCAAGCAGTGGCAGTATACCAAGGTCACTTCTAATTTAGACCATCTAATTGGCAAACAGGCTCCAAATGGCTATCATCTCACAGGACTTGGAATTAATGAAGCCCGATTATTTTCATTACCTTCCTCTGAGATGGAGACAAAGTGAGAGGTGGTACCCAAGTGGGTGCCACAGCCTCAGGGCCAGTGGCCACCTGAGAGCCCCAGTGCAGGGGGGCCAAGCGGCCAGCCTGGTCTGGAGACTCAGATGTACGGGCACACGGTGAGCAGAGAGAGAGATGCTGACCGAAAACATCACAGGAGTCAGACAGCTGTAGGGTGGGGTGAGGTGTGGGTGGGTGGGAGCTGTGGAATTGCAGGCAGCATGGGTCCAGGAGCTGTGAAGGGGAATCAGTGCATGGACAAAAAACATACAGGATAATTAAGAACTACTAAAGGGAACAAAGACGAAGGGCTAGAGAAAAAGGCATTCCTGGCTGCTCCAGACTTAGCCCCATCCTCCGCCATGAGGTCACACTTTGCTAAGTGATGGAGGAACAAAGACAGTTTCCCTGTGTTAATGCTCTGCAATCCCAGTGGTGTGGCCTGCCACTTGGAAGGACAGTGATCAATTAGAATAATTCAGGACCACTGAAAACTATTGTAGGTGGTCTTTCCTATTCTCATTTAGGGGCTAGAAACTTGGCCCCCTTGCCCTCAACCCTCCTCCCCTAGAAAAGTGAGCAAAAAGAGGTGGCACAAGCAGTGGCTCCTATACCCTCATCACTGACTCAGACTCTTGAACTTCTCTGTCACTAGGTGAGAGTGCTATATTACTGGCGCTGGGGACCAGCTGCTCAGTGGGGCCTGGAGGGGCACTTGTCTCACTGCCTTAAGCTTTATAGATTTCCTTTCTTACCATGTGTGTAAAGACAACCTTTGGGGCTCTGTTTCCCACAGGCCCAGCAGACTGAACTGCTGTGGGTGCAGTTTCCATAGCAGAGGGCCAGAGCTGCAATTGTTCCCAGTGGAGAATATTTTTCAAGCCCCTTCATCGGTAAAAAGAAGGGGGCCCATGGAGGACACAGATATGAGATGCAGAGCATAAGCAAGCAGCTGTTACCATAGCAACAGACATATTAGACACTGCAGGTTCCTGAAAGCTGTCTGATAAGGTATTATTAAATGAAGCCTCCTCAAAACACTCTCCATTTACGACTGAACGGAAAGACATTGTATAGAAAGTAATCTATTTCCATTTATCAAGGTGGAATTTACTTTCAGAGAGACTGAAACCCAATTCAAGCCAGATCCTGAGACCTTGGGCCCAGATAGCAAAAAATATTTACCAGAATTTACAGCTTCAGATGCCATGGACACACCCCACATCTGCCAGGAGGTGTCTGTTTGGTAGATTTTGCCAGGTTTTCCTAGTCTGCACCAAAGGCAGTGCATTCAGTCAAACCATCTGGCAAGGAAGAAGATAAACTCCTCTCACTGCCATTCATCCGGGCCACTCAAAGATAAAGCAGACATAACTTTCTCCTCTGGGAGGATGAATGACTGGACACTGACCATTCCTTAATGATACAGTTTAGAAAATGGAGCTCTGATTTGGGGGCATATCTCATCATGCTGTTTTCAGAGTTTCATGCTGTAGATGGCTGGGAACAAACAGATACACCATCAAAGTCTAACCAATACTTCCCCTTGGACAGTTTTCTAATAAAATTGCCATAAAAATAGCCTCCAGGGGCATGATTTTAACCACAGGTTCATTATAAACAGTTGTAAAACAATTTCATAATTTCATTTTAATACCATACTTTTCAGAGGGAAGACAGTGGCATCTACTTAATTGTTAGGGTAAAGACCAAGATGAGCAGTCCAGCCCTCAAATAGGGTGCCTGGGTTCACTGCAAAGTATGGCCACAAACTCCCCTCCAACTTTGGCTACTTGTCTTTTTCCTACTGATCCTGCTAAAGGATGGAGATGGAACTGGTTCCTTTAACTTGACACAAAACATCCTCATGACTTAAGAAACCAGTTCAATACCGACAGCCATGCAGTAACTCCATCTTCATGCAAAGAGAGGGTGCCAAACTGACCTTACAGACACCTTTAGTCAAACGTAAAACCTTTACATGATTACAGTTCCCACAACTTTCAGCTTTATTTCTGAATCCATTAACTGTCTCCCGTTGCTAGCAAATAACTTCCTATAGTCAGCACATTTCCCACAATTTGTACACTTTTTCAGAAATGTCTAGAAAACACCTCCACTGTGTGCTGTGGGAAAATGAGGTAGGTATACAGGGGTTTCTTAACAGGTGCCAAGCACAGCCCCTTTAGGGAGCACATTTCTCCTACACAATTATGTTCTTGGGGAGTCTTCTCAAACTAGGGTTATTAACCTGGCTCCCTGGGTGAACTGTGGGTATCCTTATGCTCCCTGGCATTATACACACAATTTTGTACATGTAGGGATATACCTGGTGGTCCTGTGGCTTAAGTCTTATCGCTCCAAATGCAGGGAGCCCAGATTTGATCCCTGGTCAGGAAACTAGATCCAACAAGCCACAAATAAGAGTTCGCATGTCACTATGAAGACTGCAGATCCTGCTGCAGTTAAGACCCGGTGCAGCCAAGTAAATTTTTTTTTTTTTTTAATTTTGTACATGCAGAATACTTGGAAGAGTTCTTAATAACGGATGTCAAACTAGCATGCACAGAATACCCAGTAAGGCTACTGAATCATATTCACCAGTCTCCCCCAAAAAGGATTTGAGAATCACTGCTTGAGTAACACCCCCAAGTATCTTAGGAATTTAGTACCCAAGCAAACACAGCAGTAACATCCTGTTGTTAAATGAAGAAGACTCAAATGACTACCGGACTTGCTACCTTGTACCACACTGTTGCTGTTATAGAAGAATTAATATAACAAACAATGGCTATTTGAGATAAAATTTATATACTGGTCCTTAAGAATATATAAATGAAACACTGTTTAATGTAAACCAATCATACAGATTACTACAGGCAAATATTTCCTAAACCAGTGTGATATTAAACAGGAAAAGTAATCACCAGAGCAAAAGAATAATGTATTGAAAATGCCTCCCTCCTCACATCTCTTCCTGCTTCTTTAGGCTCCCACGGTTCCAGGTCAGCTGTGGGAAGTCCTGGGTTGGCCAAAAAGTCCATTCATCTAGGAAATAGGTTGTTCATTAGTTTTTAGTGAAAATGGGAAAATGTGTCTTTTATTTTTCAGTTCAGTCCAGTCGCTCAGTTTTATTTTTACTTTAACCCAAATGAACTTTTTGGCCAACCCAGTATGACAGCCTGAGGAAAATCTCAAGGCTGGAGACGATTCCCAGGAAACTTGTAACATAGAAACCCACCATCCACAAAAGTAAGTTTCCACTTACAGAGAATCTTTCAACATGTTCACCAATCTATTTGAAAATACCCATGGAAAGTCACACTTGCAGCACATAGGTCACCGTAGTTTCCCATTGGCTGCTAAAGTTCCCCTGACACAGCACCAAATGTATATTCCATGACAAAACATCACTTAGGACAAACATTAGTATCACCTGCAGAATTCTGAAAAGTTTTCACGTTATGTTATATTTAAATCTTTGTACTAATGTTTTGGGCCATGTTTACAGTGGCCACTTAGAGCCATGCCCCGCCAAGTATAGCAACTTCATGTTCAGAATGCAAAGCCCTTGTTCATGAACTGACACATGCTACCCAAATGAGCATTTTCCTGCCTTGAGAATGAAAGCATCCACCCGAGCCCCTGTTACGGGGCTGCATTCCTAGCGTGGGAGAATCTGGGATCAAATCTCAACTTTGCCACCTAAAAGTGGCATCACAGCAATTAACTTCTCTGAGCCTCAGTTTCTTCAGCCATAATGTAAACGTGTCAAGCCTTTTTTTAAACAGAGTGGCTGTGAGGATGAAATGAAAGATAATGAATCTAAGAACAACCTAGAATATGACTTGCTCAGTAAAGGCCTGGAGAATCTGAATAACATCTTGCAGTTAACTCCCCCCAGGCCTCTGCATCTGGAGGGGAGAGGATGATGAGGGATGCTGAGAAACACAGAGCCCTTTGGGTCACCGTCATGCTAAGACTAAGGTTGGCAGTGGTCACAGGACCATCTTTGACATTTCCAGCTCTGTCCTGGCTCTGGCGTCCAACAGCACAGCATCCTGTCCACGTCACAGTGCCACCCTTGACCCCTGTGGAGAGAAGAGCCCTGAGGTGCTGCTTCCTGGCCACCTTACCGTCATGATGAGCTTCTCCACACAGTCGGGCGCCACGCTGTGTAGGTGGGTGAGGTGCAGCTGGAGGTGGATCTTGTTGTTGAGCATGTCCTGGCAGAGGGGGCAGCGGAGCATGGGCTGCACCGAGTGCTGCGTCATGGCGTGCACACGCAGCCGGTTGACGTCGGCATTGCTGTACTTGCAGTAGGGACACTGGTACATCTGTGGGGGACACAGCCACCTGCCAGTTGACTCTTCAGTTCCCACGCCAACAGTGTCTGTCCCATACCCGCCCACCGGAGACTTCACTCCTCATCCCACTCCCCCCAGGTATCTGAAATACTCTCCCACAGCACAGCCCCTCTGGGCCTCACCTGCTCCGGCTTGGTCTCCTCTGATGTTTTCGGTCGCTTTGAAGAAAGAGGGGACTCTGAGCTACCTGGGAAGGAGATGCGTTTGGAGGTTGCTGGAGAATCTGTCAGCTCCTTCTCTGGTTGGCTTGATGATGCTGGAAGGAAAAGCAGAAGATGTAATCCAGCAGCCAGGCCAGGCCAGCTCCCAGAGGGTGCATGCTGGGTGAGAGTCAACATTCATTCATAGCTCAGGGTGTTTGTGAAACACCCAAGTTAAAGGAGGATGAGCATCTGGATGGGTTTATTGGGCACGGTGGGAAAGAAGCAGGCATTGCTTTCAGTTGCCTATGAATTTCTGTCACTACACCACTTTAAAAACTGAACACCAAGGAAAAAAGGTGAAGAAATGGACTAAAAAGCTTTCAGTTGGATAAACCTACATTCAGTCTGTTCTGACCCCTCTCCCCGCTGATCAAGACACAACCTTCTGGCTCATGAGGGTGGTTGGGGAAGTCTTACCAACTGCTCTACCAACCACGAGTCAACCCAAGAACCAGACAGACTCTCATAGATGTAATCAACGGTATGCTCCCAACTTTATTGTCATAGCTCTTGAAATCAAAGACCTGATCAATGTGAACCAAAGCTTGATTTTTTGCATGTATCTGTTCACATGCAAAAAATCAAGCTTTGGTTCAGCAACTTGCTTTTAGTGGGGAGATGTAACTTAAGAGTGGAACTAGACAGGGCATGAATCCAACTTATAAACGAGCCAACGCTCCAGACACAAGAGTTTACTCAGAGTGGGTGGTTCAGAGAGAGAGTTTCCTATCTGCTTGCCCAGACCATGCCCTCTCACCCCCATGTCACCAAAAAGACAAAACACTGATGAGGGAGGAGGGCCACGTGAGGCTTAAGCGGCAAACGGTGGGCACAGAGCAGCGGCTCTGTGAATCACGGAGAGAGACCTGCAAGATCTGGATGAGAAAACAGCTGGGCTAACAAGGTTTAACCAGGATAAATAAGCAGAGCTCCTCTCGCATAAACACAAACCCTCAAGTAGTCAGATCTGGTTATTCTGAAACCTGGTCAGTAGCTTAAGGCTGGCCCTCTCACTTGTTTTGGATGGGGAACTGCATTTTTCAGAATCTCATTACAAGAGGAAAAATCGTAAAAATGGTAGCAAGACAAGACATACCCACTGCCCGCTGCCCTCACTGAAAAATCATTTGACTCCACATAGAGGCCACTGGTGTGGAAAGCCTCATTTCTGCTCTTCGGTCTGACTGCTTTCTGTCTCATCCGGTCTAGTTACCCAGCATATGTTTCCAGCTTTGAGATTTGTTCTGACGTGGATACACAAGATGCTGTCATTACAGATGTGTGCTTTAATAAACAGTTGTAAAAAATCAATTTTGTTCATTAAAATCATAAGGCCACACAATAATTTTAAGGGGGAAAAAAAAGTGAAATGCAGGAAATATTCCAGGAAGTGGATGCTCTTCCCAGAATGCACATCTTGTGACCTTTAACCCCAGTATCTTGGTAACCTGGTCTACATAAGTTCGTAGAACATCTATTATTTAAAAAGTACAAGGACAAGCATATTACATACAGACCCCTCCTCCTCCCAACACACACATTCATAACAGTACTTTAATCTGTCTCGAATCGACTTCAAACCCATTTTGCTCTTAATGGGAGTTATTCATTTTCACTTGAAAGGTAATACATGACGGCTGGATATTTAATGTGATGGACTGGCTGCTGATTAACTAGGTGCTGTAACATTCTAGTCTGGTTCCCCCATGGCCCACTTCCCATCTCCCAGACCCCCTCAGACCTGATCCCTCAAAACCCTGTGTCATGGGTTTTAGACCTCTGAGTGTGATAGGCCGCTGCCTGCACACTCCCACAATAAGAGTCTTTAATTAATGTTTCAGGGACTTGAGATCTTCCTTTCCCCAGAAGATTCCTTATTCTCCATCATTTTTCATGTTTGGCTTATTGGTTGTCTTCTATGTGTTAGCTCTTCAAGTTCCTCCTAACGATGGGGTGGTGGTGGTGGAGGCATTAGGTGATACTCCAGATGCCTGTTTGTTAGAGCCATCCTCCACCTTCCTCACTTCCACCTCCAGTCTGTAGGATTCAGGGCTTACAGTTAGGAAGGAGCTGCCGTATGGCTCTCCCTTCCTCTAGGGGCGAGCCAGGATACAGAATTCTCCTCTGAACACCCATCCCCATCTTTTTAGTTAGTCTGCCTGACCTAAAACAACACTTGCTTTTAAAGGACCATGATGCCACCTTGTTAGTGCCCTCCATCTATGCCACCCACCCCCCTGCCCTGCCCAGAATGACTGTCAGCCCTGTAGTTGACGGGCAGTGTGGGTGAGCAAGTAGGAGGCTGAGACCACCAGACTCCTCACTCACTGAAAAAAGCAAACCCAGTGTAACCCAGTGCAGCATTAGTTTCCTCATATGACCAAAGGGTCCATCCTCTTCCTTCAGTGCTGAACGTGTGATGAATTGTGAAGAGGTTGCAGAGGTGAGGATTCTGGTTTCAGAAGTCACTCTTCTTTTCCCTTTGGATGAAGAGGGGGACTTTTATTATCTCCACCCCCCACCACCGCCGCCATACTCTCATATTGCTCTGGAATTCTAAAGTCTTCCTTTGTATGCTCAAGCTAAGGAGTCCTTTTAAAGTGTTTTTAAAAAATAAAATCAGCACTCACTCACTCATTCCTCTTTCTCTGGAGCATCACAGCAGCCCAGCTCTAATACAAAACCCTGCATCCACTGGTGTAAAAACTTCCAGGGCTCATCCCACTTCTGTCTGGGGCAATCTGCATTTTTATTAGATCAGATTTGTCTAGAAGTGGACGTTAGCCACCTAGGCTTCTTCTCTAAAGATAAAGCCATGCCTTTCTCATATCAGAGTCTGTTAACACCTAGTTACAATTCCATTGTGCATCCCTGGGTGATGTGGGGACTGCTCCAAAGAGTTAGGTTAACAATGATGACAGGCCTCCTCCTAGCCTGACCCCAGACATTAAAATCTCAGTCCCTATCAAACCATGGCACCAAAGCCTTTATAAAATTTCTGTAGATGGGCAAACAGCTGTGCAAGTTCTCCATCAGCAGGCTGGAACAGGAGTCACTCCTGGCCATGACAGTCTAACCTTTTCTCAAGCTTCTTCTCTGTGAACAACTTCTCAAGGGCCAGAGTCCTAAAGTCAGTTCCTACTTCCGTTCTGTCACTAGCGTACATTGTAGGCCATCAGTAAATGAGGTAGTACAAATACCAAAAGGGAAAGCAGTGTGGTTTGAAGGCTTTCCAAAAGTCTAACTTAAATTCTAAGAGATGTCACAAGTCTAGAGAAAACATTTTATTTGTTAAAAAAATTAATTAGTGGTCACTTGAAGGCCATTATGACATCACAGCAGTAAAATACAAACATGCATCCAGAGACAAGCCATAATTTTTAACAGTGCCTGGAACCACTGGTTTATACTGATCACAACTGGAAGGGTTACAACCTGTAGTGGCTTCATCAACAAAGACAAACTGAACAGGAGTGGATATTAGCCACCTGTTCAGTTAGCAGAACTGAACAGTCTCGATCTTTTACAAAAAGGCATAAGTAAACCATAGGCCAGCCTCTTCTCTGTTAGATGAGGTTACATATGATAGCTATGCAGCAATGTGGAAAAGTCCTTGAGAATGTTAATCTGAAGGAACAAAAAAGATAAAATGTGTATTATACCATGATACAGCTCTGTAAAAAAAATAGGGATTAGGAAAAAGACTGAATGAAAATGACTGCTGTATTTAGGTGATGGACCTAAATTTAGGTCATAGACCATTTCCCCATTTCCTCTGTCATGTAGTTATATTATTTTTAATAATATAATTAAAGTGTTCAGAATTTAAATTCAACTGTCCATGAATATGTGGATACTTGGATCCATACTGTGCAAAACCTCAGGTGGTATTTTTTACTTTGCTGGTTAAAGCAATTTTTCCTCATTTTGGCAGCTGTGTCATGAAAATATGTGTTAAATCTCAATGAATCTTCCATAGGCAACATGTTGGGCTCCTGGCACTTCAAAAGGTTTAAAAACATGGCCAGGAATCACGCGAGCACACGCGCTGTGGATGACATACTGTGTAAAGCCAGGCGAGAGGGATGCTGGGACAGCGAGATGCTGGGTCAGACCCCAACCACAGCCTGACAGTGTGAGCTGTGGCTTCCTCACCATGCAGACTCTCGAAGGCGTGAACAAAATGCTTGTTCACCTTGTCAGGGGTTGAGGTTGCCCCACCCAACTGACTGGTGAGGCACAAAAAGGACCTGCACGAGGGGTTACGGAGGATAGAAAATTCAAAACCAACCTTCTGGGCCGAAAGCCACCATCCCCCTCAAACTGGGATGCGCTGGCCACTGCAGGTGCTGAGGGGGGCAGACCTGATCCATGACTGTCTGTTTTATTCTCTGAGGTTCCTCTACATTCCAGCAGAAGAATTTCATTTCAAAGGGAAAGACAGTAGTCACTGCATGGCTTCCTGAGGAAAATGTAAAACCACTTATGTGACATCAACAAACAGGTATCCTTTGTTTGGAACATATCTGCTTCAGTCCAGTTCAGTTCAGTCGCTCAGTCGTGTCCGACTCTTTGGGACCCCATGAATCGCAGCACGCCAGGTCTCCCTGTCCATCACCATCTCCCAGAGTTCACTCAGACTCACGCCCATCGAGTCAGTGATGCCATCCAGCCATCTCATCCTCTGTCGTCCCCTTCTCCTCCTGCCCCCAATCCCTCCCAGCATCAGAGTCTTTTCCAGTGAGTCAACTCTTCGCATGAGGTGGCCTAAGTACTGGAGTTTCAGCTTTAGCATCATTCCTTCCAAAGAAATCCCAGGGCTCATCTTCAGAATGGACTGGTTAGATCTCCTTGCAGTCCAAGGGACTCTCAAGAGTCTTCTCCAAGACCACAGTTCAAAAGCATCGGTTCTTCGGTGCTCAGTCCAACTCTCACATCCATACATGACTACTGGAAAAACCATAGCCTTGACTAGATGGACCTTTGTTGGCAAAGTAATGTCTCTGCTTTTCAGTATGCTATCTAGGTTGGTCATAAGTTTCCTTCCAAGGAGTAAGTGTCTTTTATTTTCATGGCTGCAGTCACCATCTGCAATGATTTTGGAGCCCAAAAAAATAAAGTCTGACACTGTTTCCCCATCTGCTTAGGGAGTGTTTAACCTAAAAGTAATTACTTAAAAATTTACTTCTCCTATCATATTAATTAGAGGGAGCAAGGAACAGAAGAGAGGTGATCTGAATTCATGCAAATTTTATTTGCAGTTTTGAAGACATGGTCTTCCTCTGTTCTAAGCACATAGAATAATTAAAACAAGCCTAGTAAGGGGCTTCAGGGAGGAGGTGACTAACTGTGAAGAATAGGCAAGAATAATATCATGCAGGGGGCTTATCAAGTGGTCAGGTATGGTAGAAATACACAGCCCCTTTAACTTGACTTGATAAAACCACTTTTATAGAATGAATTCTCACCCAATTCCAATCCTCACTAATAAACCTTTAGAGTTGCACTCACGAGACTGTGGACAGCCTGCAGACTTTCTCACCTAGTAAGGTGGCTGTACAACTCAAGCCAAGGAGGGCAGGGATTTGCTGCCTCCTGAAAAAGAAACATGAAGAAAAACTGGCAATGGAACAGAAATGGAACCTTACGGTACACAGTGTTTGGTTTTCTCTAGTCATTACCCAAGACATTGACTCGTCCTCCAAGATAATCGAAAGTACCAGAAATTTTAGTTTCATGAGCAAAATTCACCTGCTCATCACTCACCACATCAGTGGTGCTGTTTGCATGGTGGACATTCTCCGTCACAGGCCTGCACTTGGCCAGAGTCCTCCCTTGAGGAGATCAGGGCCTGTGCTTAGCGTCCACACTGCTGGACATCTGCTCACCATCTTGCCACCTGCTTGCAATTGCCTCCCCAGAGCAGAGGCTAGGGTTTTGTGTCGCATCTTCCACAGAGGTACTACACTTGATAAGTGGCCAGAGATCTGGTTAAACTCTCTCCCTTTCCTACTGTAGAGAACGATGGTTCCTCTAAAAGGTCTGCTGCCAACATGGTCATTGAACACGCACAGCTCTCCTTCTGCCAGCCGACCACTTAAAGTCATTTCAAAGAGGAATCAGGAATCTATGAGGTGAAGGTGAGCACTGGCACAGCCAGTGGGGGTCTTCACACTCATTTCCTCCCTTCTTGGCATGATGGAAGTGGTGTTCCACCAAAGTGCCAACCCTTTTCCTTCAGGTGAAGGCCTGGGAGGCTGCCTGAAGTGTCATCCTTGTGAAAGACCAAAGGCAGCCACCACCCCCACTTCTCAACCATCAGACTCTGAGCTAAAGCACCATTGACAGCCCCTCCATCTAAACTTCCATCTCCCAAACCAGCAACATAATGGAGGAGCCAATTAAATGATTATTAATTCATGCTACTTTCCGTAAGCCAGAGGTTCTCATCGCCTTGTGTTCCGTAAACCAGCTTGCCACCTGCCCCAGAAATTTACAGCAATCTTTTCTATCTATCTACATTGACTAAGGAGAAAAAAACATATTCGTACAACTCCAGACTTGATGCTTGAGTTTGAGATAATGACCCCAGCACACTAGTCACAGAAGCTTCACCAGACCTGAAAATGGTCATTCAGCCCATAACAAAAATGCAATGCAAGGGGCAGTGAGCTCTCTCCACAGCCAACCCCCGCCTCCACTCAGCTTTTCAGAGGCCCTGCACTCCCCTCTAGAAAGCAGAAGTGCACGGCTTCCAGAGGACGCTCTGTGCTCCTCACAGAGTTGGCTCGGGGCCGCTCTTGCCATCTGCTTGCAATTCCCTCCCCAGAGCAGAGGCTAGGGTTTTGTGCTGCATCTCCTGCGGAGCTACTACACTTGATAAGTGGCCAGAGATCTGGCTAAACTCTCGCTTCCCTACTGTAGTGAACGACGGTTCCTCCAAAGGGTCTGCTCTGCTGCCAACTTGGTTGTTGAACATGCACGGTTCTCATTCTGCCTCCAGGCGAGTACTTAAAGTCATTTCAAAGAGGAATCAGCAGACTGTGTGAGGCAAAGGTGAGCACTGGCACAGCTGGTGGGGGTCCTCAGGCCCTGGCCAGTGCCCTTCCCCGAGACCTCTGTCCTAGAGTCTCGCCCAGTGAGGTGAAAAGCCTTCTATTCAAAACACAGGCCCAGTCTGAGTAACTGCAGGCTACGCTGCTTCTGTACATCTCTAGAGTTCAGACACCTACTCAAAAAGGGAGACGAGCACACCTAGGTAGGTGGAGCAAGACACAGACCTCACGGACTCATCACGTATAGCTTCCTGTTTCCACTTGAGTTCTACTACAGATGGGTGTGACTGCTGCTGGGGAATGGTTCATTAGTTTTCTCCACCAACTCGAAGATGAGCCAGATATCGCTCAGCACTTTGAAAACCCAGAAACTCTTTGCTATTGTTATTTTGATTTTTATTTGGAAATATAAATTCATAGGAAGTTTCAAGAATAGTACAGGGAGGTCTGTTTCCCCTTCCCCAAGTGTTACTTTTTTTAAGGTCTGTTTCCCCTTCCCCAAGTGTTAAAAAAATGTTGAGATAAAGAGTGCTAGGTCTCTGATCACTCCTCATCATGACCACATGTCTCCCCACTCCCATTCCTATGATCTAGATTCCACTGGGCAGACCAGAACTTGCGTCTCCTCTGCACATTTCTGTCTTATAGGAAAGCTTAGTCCCTCCCTCATATGCCGCAGACTCAGAGGTCTGCCATCCAGCTAAAGGAGAAATAGGTCTCAAACTTCACACCTGTCACGGAGACCAGAGCCCCAACACTCTCAACTTCAAATGAGTCCCAGAAATCCCCTGGAAAACTTGCTAAAAGGCAGCCCCCACTCCCTGGAACAGGTGTGATTCAGAGAACCTACATTTCCAGTGGGTTCCCAGGTGATGCCGATGGTCGCACCACATTCTTGAGAACCACCATCAGAGCTGAAGCTCTCTGTAATCGGCAGGGACCATACCACTTCTCAGCTGGACTAGAATGAAATACGGGGGCCTGGCAGGTGCAGGCCATCAGGGAGTCCACTTTCAAATGATTCTTGCTGCAAATGATACTCTCATCATCCACACATGGGGATGAGAGTCAGGCCTGGTCTCAAAGCTTGATGTTTTCCCCCTCAGGCCAAAGGTGAAAGATTAAATATGGCTGTCCTTCAGGGAATGTGCCTGCTCTAAGCCAACACAAATAACACTTTCAAAGCCAGAAAATCAGAAGGAGTAACCTCCACATGCTCTGTCAGCTGTGTAACCCAGACGACAATAGGCTGCCTTGCTATCAAAGTCTCGGTCATTCTCCATGTCCTGGAGAAGCTCTGTGAACAGGACAAACACCTCTAGGATCTCTCCACTCTGCAGAAGGAGGCAGCATCTTTTTGGTCTTGACACGTGCAGGCCACACCAGCCAAGGCTCCCTTGGCTTGGACCCTGGGAAGGGTGCAGAGGCCCACTCTGGCCCCCGTGTCATCAAGTCAGCACTCTCGGAACGGGTGTCACGCCACGCTTTCCCAGCAGGCAGCCAGGGTGTGATGGTGAGTCCGTGCTGAGTGCCGGCTGCTGTGGCTTGTCTCCATCTTCAGGGAAAAAACTGTGCTAAGTCCCACATCAGAGGCATCAATCTGTTGTACTAATTCCATGTTGAAATATGCCTAAGGCTGCTTAACTACATTGATTTGTGCTCCCAAAAGGCCATCCCACAATTCAGTTTCAAGATACCTTGCACCCTTTGTGTCAAGTTTCTGAATGAACCACCAGTCAAAACAGAGCCACCAGCCACCACTTCGTTTAGACCAACAGCAGCTGTCGGGGTACTTAATAATAACTTCTAAGCCTGGGCCTGCCACCTAGAGCCTGGCTTGGGCCAGCAGGCAGGGACAAAAGAGGCCAAGACCCAATTCCTCACTTAGAGGTATCAGATCTGTCTGCCTGCCTCTGGGCTCTGGTCAGCTCTGCCCGTCTTCTCCCGGCAGAGCCCGCTGGGCTGTGCATAGATGGCCCCTGCAGCTGCGGTCACAGTGCCCAGTTGGGGGCACCTTGGGCTCTGCATCACTCTGCCCTCTGGCTTCACTGCAGATTGTGACAACCATGGACTTGGGAAAAAACGAGAACAGGGAGAACCTTAGAGACACTTGAATTGACAGCAAAAAGTCCAGAGGTGTGAGATGTAGGTCGAAACAGGAGGCAATGTGGGTCATGCTGGGACCAGACCACAGTTAATTAACAAGCTCATCCCACCCGTATCAGATCCAACCTTAATGAGGTTAGTTAGGGCCTCTGAGCCCCAACACAACACAGGCTCCCAGAGACCAGGCTAGAAGGGTACTCTTCCAGGTTCTTTCTCCATTTCAAACCTATCTTTATCTTCATAAGATACTTCACTAAATTTTAAGAGGCAGCACTCATGTAACACACACAGTCTGTGTCCAGCATAGTGACAGATACAAAGAGCCCCGCACTTCAGTTCTCTGTCACCCCGCTGACAAATCAACCTGCCTGGGACCCACCAAGGACTGCTCTTGGTTCGTCTAGATTCAGCAGAAGCT
This sequence comes from Neotragus moschatus, assembly GCA_006410615.1. Taxonomy (NCBI): domain Eukaryota; kingdom Metazoa; phylum Chordata; class Mammalia; order Artiodactyla; family Bovidae; genus Neotragus; species Neotragus moschatus. Next base: position 5,433,090 of record SJYA01002795.1, on the reverse strand, counting down.
TGACAGTCTACGCTGGAGGAGAAAGACATTGATTCGGATCCCTGGAAGGACTGAAAAATGGGAATAGCAGTCCACTTTCCCCTGTGGGTTTCAAATACTGAGCAGCCTGGAGATGTCACTCCCTGGAGTTTCTACAGCAGGGGCGAGCCCACACTGAACACTGCTTCTCACTCTCTGGCGTGTCCCCCAGCTCAGTTTGCGCACAGCCTCCAAGGCCCAGAAGGGACAAGGTGTGTGAAGGGGTGGGGCAGATGGCTTGAGGGCACCTCGGGGCACTCCTTGAGAACTCTTGTCTTCCCCAGCCAAGTTTTCTTTACACAAGGGCCCCAGCCCCCCTGCTAAGGAACAGAGCTCACAGTCTGCAGGGCTGCTACGACCTGGCTGGAGTCCTGCTATGTGAGCTTGGGCATTTCAGCTGACTACAGTGGACTTCCAGCTCCACGTCTGATGGTGGGAGGACAGTATCCACTCACAGGGCTTCCGGGAGGCCAGGAGGAGAGATGAGGCGCATGAAGCCCACCAGAGCCAAGCACATGGTGAGAGTACAAACATTTGTCATGATGGGTTTCATCTTTAGAAGCATTTCTTAGAAATAACACAGGTGCACATGCAGTCATGGAACCACAGGGTTAGGGAAGAGGCCTGGCTTTGAAGACAAGCACAGGCATCATATAGCCACCTTTTCTGTAAATCGACGCAGGAGAATCCTACTCACCTCGTGGGCTTAATATCTAAAAGGCATAAAATCGAATAACTTGCACTTGAAAATGTTTATGGTTATGCTATTTCACCCCAGCTGACTGTTAATGAAAGATTCAGACAGTATTAAGCACTTGCTAGGAGATTATAAAAATGCATATGTGGGGCTGGGGACAAGGGAACAGGTAGAGCACAGAAGACTTTTAGGGCAACAGAAGCACCCTGTGTGATATCATAGTGACAGCCGTGTGTCCAAACCCACATCTTGAAGATGTATGTCAAGAGCAAATCATAAGGTGAACTGTGAATTGTGGGTTATTAGGATAGATCAGTGTAGGTTCTTCATTGGTTAAAAAAAAAAGTGCCATCCTGGTGAGTGATGTTGATAATGGGGGAAGCTATGATTGGGGATGGGGCAGAGGGTATATCAGAAATCTCTGTACCTCTCAATTTTGTTGTAAACCTAAAGCAGCACTAAGAAGTGTCTTTAAAAAACAAAACACACACAAAAATATGAATGAATGCCACGTGCCCCTAACCATAAAGAGCTGACAATTCTGCTTGAAAATTAGAGAAACAGGATCTTCAAGTCTTCTCTCTTCAATACAGTTACGAGAACGCTCCTATGTCATGTGGTTCCTCAGCTTTATAATGCCGGGAATATACCCTAACCCAGAAGGCAAATCACCGTTTGATCACACATCTGACAGCCAGGACTTCTCCACTGATGAGTTTTGGTTCTCTAGCCTGATAAATAAAGATAATGTTGCACCTGGGGAAGAAGGTGAGACCCTAACGAAAGTGCTCTGACATCCCCTGAGAAAGGCACTGCAGTGTGTTTTGTTTTGTTTAGATCATGGTCATGATTCTAATAAGTGAGGTGCTTCCCCTATCAGGACAACACCTAACACTGAAACAAAGCAGGAAGATTAACATGGCCAAGTTGCAGGAATAATAGGCAAACCTGTAAGTTATTGTCTACAGCCATGAAGACAACCTACTCCTTCACCTCCGGGTTCACTGCCTTCTAACTATACCTTGATAATTCTCCTCACACCATCACCACAGTAATATGCTTGCACACGATGTCCTTTCTAGAAAGTGAGCTCCAGTTACCTTTTTTTTTCTTTTGCATAGCCCACATCTGCACAAAGAGTATTTGCTCAATTGATGTGGTGTCTCTCTCTCTCTTATGATTTTATATAAATTCTCAAAGCTGAGACCTTTGAATTACTGGAATTCAGGCAAGTCCAGATACATGCCATACCCTGTATCTATTTTTGCTTCTCAACATAAAAATAGTTCAAATGGTTTGTTTTCAACTGTGAGACAGAAATCTGCCTGCAGTGATTTAAGCCTTCAAGTTATACTGAAAGTGGCCTGGAATAAAAAAAAAAAAAAAAAAAAGAGGGTGGAGGAAGGGAAAAGTTGACTTAGTCACACAATTCCCATCTGCGTGTGGAAATGTAAAACCAAAAATGGATTCCGTCGGCAAGGATGGGAACCACAACGGGGCCACGGAAGCCAGGCTCCCAGCATTCCCTCTCATGCACCCTACTGCAAAGACGAATTTATTTTAGAGTCAGGTGAAGAGATGGAACCAGATTCTGAAAAGACACAGAATTAGACCAAATCGATTTTCGTAGAGGCAGTGAAGGGCCTGGTTTCCAGCCCGCAACAGGTCTGGGACATGGGGATCCACTCAGAGGTAACACAGAGTCTCCAAAGATTCCCCCAGGGATATCATCATCACCGGCTCTGACAGTGTGTGACGTGCCCAGTAACGGGCCAGGTGAGAGCTACAGTGTTGTTTTTGTCATTCAGTCAGAGTCATGTCCAACTCTTTGCGACCCCAAGAAAGGCCTACCACAGAAGAAGACTAAGGGGCCGCGTGAACCCTTAATCCACTCCCGATCCATGCTTTCTCCACTACCTGGAAACCAGGAACATCCTCGCAAGTTACGAGCATTCTGACCTTAGAAATGAAGATTCTCCAAGATTCTACACCACTGTACAACTGTCCCTCCTCCATTCACAGTTTTAAGAAGTCCCAGAAACACAAGAACCCACTGAGTCCAAACTGGCTGCTTTACAAACTGTGAAACGGAGGTCCAGAGACAGAGATCAAATAAACACTGGCAGAACCAAGGCAGTGAGCCCCAGGCTTCCGCCTCCTTGGAGCACAGAGCAATTCCTCTCAGCACATACCTCCTTTTGTCTTTATGAACTCAATTTTTTTTTTTTATAGTATTGTTTCAGCCTCTTTCCTTTCTCTGCTACAGATTACATTTCAGGCACTCAGTTCCCCATACAATGGCACTCCTATTTATACAAAGCTGTAAACAACAGCGAGAAGTGGGGGAGGGCTGGTAATAGATTTCCACCAGGATGTGCCTGACCTGCTTTTTTTCAGCTTCAGTAATTAGAAAGGCAGTGGGTCTGCAGGAATTATTCATACGCAGCAAGAGCCGTACACTATACATTTATGTTAAACATGTCAAATCCGATTGAAATCATGCCTGCCAGCACCATATTCCATAAACACACTTTTCCCCAACAGTCGTCCAGACCTTGCCAGCCCATTAATACCCCCCTTTAATAGCAATCTTCCATAGATTCAAATCAGGGATGCTCCGCTGCACTAATTGCTGTGTGTTAGGTGAGCATCATGGATTGAAAAAAATTAATAAAATAAAATCCCTTCAGGCCATTCCCCTTGAAGAGCTCTAGCTACAATTCTAACTCCAAATGTTAAAAAAATGCAAACATGAACTTCAGTAAGGGATTTCTGAAGTGTTACCACGTTGTCATTTTAAGTTGGGATCGTTGCCCCATCTTTTGTTTGTTTGTTTGTTTAAAGTGCTAATACCCCCAATCATCCTGTCTCAAATTAGCTTAACTAGACCCAGCCTAGTGCTCCAAGCCTGGAAACCATGGCGGCTACAAGATTTAAATAACCATCCTGCCATGATTCTTTGCCAAGAGTTCAATTTTTTTCTCCTAATTATTGGTGATAAAGCCTCACATTAATTGTATATCACTTAATTTATAGCAATTAATGATTGATTGGATAATCACTGCATTACTTATTGTTCAGTTGCTGACACTGGGGGCTCTTCAGTCTACAGCACGCACTTTCAAATCCACACTGCTGAAAGAGAACAAGTGATCACTTTCACATTGTAAAAGAGAAAACCACAGAGTTAGGCGGTGGAAATGGCTGTGCATTAGGCTCTGCTTCAAAGACCCTTCCTGCATGCTCCAGGGACCCAGAGGAGCACTTAACACTTGCCTTGAGTAGATGTGACTCTCAAGTATCTACCAAGGGCTTGTCCATGTCCCACCACTTCCCATCATGAAACCCAGGTTCCAGCTGGTGGGTGTCACTTGTCTGTGTTTTCAAGGGGAGGCATCCAAGCCTCCCAAAGGCCAAGGTCATTCACTAACTGGTGGGCTTCCTGACTCCAAACCTACAGAGGTCTTTCCATTCTACCAACCTGCTCTCAGACTGAGCAGCATGCTCTTACTCCGAGGACATTCATGGCCGGCAGCCCTACTCAAGCTGAACGCATAGGTGGCGGTCATGTCGCTGACTTCCACTGCACCACTGTAGAAGAGTGAGTGTTACTCCCTACACTCAGAAGGGGGGTAAAAACTGGATCAGATGGTTAGACTGAAAAAGCATTCTTTGAGAGGAGGATAGGAAACTTAGCACCCTATATCAGAATATATGGAAGAGCTCGTATGCAAACCCAAACCATCTGTATGCCTTCTGGCAACTTGCTAAGCTCCCTGGGACTCCACTTACTTATCTGGAAAATGGTGGAAGGGGGCACAAGGGAGTGGGTCCTTCCAATATCTATTGTATTTCACAGATAGGGGGTGAGAATCAAATGAAATAACGTATATAAGGCAGTGCTGCCTAACTTCCTCACAAGGCAGGACACACAGAAAACAACGGCAAGTTAGTATCAGCAGATGAAGGCGCCTGTGCCCCTGGCCTGAGCATGGCCCCCTGCCTCCAGGGGCCGCTCAAGGGCGGTGGAGATAGGTACCTGTGAGCCTTTCGCCAGCTGGGCATGATGCTGGAGACCAGTGCCTGCCTCACAGTTACAGCTTAACATAGCCTGAGGAGCAACTGGAAAGTACAGGGAGAACTGGGGCACAGTCTTTCAGGATTAGTTTTGCTCCTCCTGAGCATCTGTATGGCTGATATGCTAGCTGCTAGCCACAGGCTGTTGAAATTTAAGTTCACTGAAATGAAATAAAATGTAAAGCTGAGCTAGCTCCTCTGTGGTACTAGCTACGTGTCAAATACTCAACAGCCACNTATCTATTGTATTTCACAGATAGGGGGTGAGAATCAAATGAAATAACGTATATAAGGCAGTGCTGCCTAACTTCCTCACAAGGCAGGACACACAGAAAACAACGGCAAGTTAGTATCAGCAGATGAAGGCGCCTGTGCCCCTGGCCTGAGCATGGCCCCCTGCCTCCAGGGGCCGCTCAAGGGCGGTGGAGATAGGTACCTGTGAGCCTTTCGCCAGCTGGGCATGATGCTGGAGACCAGTGCCTGCCTCACAGTTACAGCTTAACATAGCCTGAGGAGCAACTGGAAAGTACAGGGAGAACTGGGGCACAGTCTTTCAGGATTAGTTTTGCTCCTCCTGAGCATCTGTATGGCTGATATGCTAGCTGCTAGCCACAGGCTGTTGAAATTTAAGTTCACTGAAATGAAATAAAATGTAAAGCTGAGCTAGCTCCTCTGTGGTACTAGCTACGTGTCAAATACTCAACAGCCATAGGTGGCCAGTGGCTGGTGTATCGTACAGTGCAGACGCAGAGCATCTTTATCGACACAGGAAGTTCCCACACGACAGTGCTGATCTGGAGTAACACTGTTTGATGACTGGGCGTTCTGTGGAGTGTTAACACTCCCTGAAGGCAAGGCTCATAATCTCAAGGAAACTGGGATCAGTGGGATTCTGCTCAGTGCCCAGCACGTGGTAGGGACCCAACCACTGACTGTGGGATTGATGCTCCTGTGATTCAAGTCAGTCTTCTGCTTGTCTTGCTGCCGCTCAAGGTAAAAGACCTGATTCCCCAAGGAAAGAAGCTCACCAGACATCAAAAAGGAAATCAGAAGTCCCATCCCAAAGTAGAATAACAAATTTTAGTAAAGATTATCTCTTCCTGCGCAAACCCTTGAATTACATAATCAATAGCTGAGAAAATGCCAATTATCCAGGCCCATTTCAAATATGACTAATCTGCATCCTGAGCAGCCACTAATCAACAGGACAAACTGTGAAATCGCTACTTATTTATTTGCTGGGAGGAAGCACTCCCCATCACATTTAATCAGAGAGGAACAGCTCAATTTAGGGAGTAAATGGAACAAACAGATATTTTTTATAAAATACTAAGGATCCCAAAGAAAGCTCAGGAGAGGCTGCTGGCACTTGTATTGATTCCAAGATCAAATTGGCCCAAAGCACCTTAATAAAGCCTGTCATTACACACGCAAACAACAGAGACAGTATTATGCTTCAGGTCAAGAGAGAATCATTTGCAGGAGTCATGGAAGAATTCTCCCTTCTTTCTTTACTTCTGTGCTACTGGCAACATGCGTCTCTGAGTTATTCTTTCTCTCTCTGTCTTAGAGATAACGATTAAGTATGGCCTGTTGCTTGAATGACTGAATGAGAAAGAAGAGTCTTATTAAAGACAGTGGCACCTTTCAGTGCTTATTTCAAGTCTTCATACAGTCTCATGACCGCCCGGCATTGTCCACCAGTACTGTGAAGGCATACTCCTATTGAATTACAAACGCTCTGCTGTTTGTTGCTGTTCAGTTGCTAGGTGGGGACTCTACATCCCCACCAACTGCAGCATGCCCAGCTTCCCCATTCTTCACCATCTCCTGGAGTCTGTGCAAACACATGTCCATTGAGTCGCTGATGCCATCCAGCCATCTCATCCTCTGTCTCCTCCTGCCTTTAATCACTCTGAATGAAATTTAATGGAACTGAGCCTGGTGGGCTGCAGTCCATGGGGTCACTAAGAGTTGGACAAGACTGAGCAGCTTCACTTTCACTTTTCACTTTCATGCATTGGAGAAGGAAATGGCAACCTACTCCAGTGTTCTTGCCTGGAGAATCCCAGGGATGGGGGGGCCTGGTGGGCTGCCATCTATGGGGTTGCACAGAGTCGGGCACAACTGAAGCGACTTAGCAGCAGCAGCAGTCCTCAACAAAGGCTACCCTAACCTGCTCTAAGGATCAGAGAAGCTCATACCAAGTGCTTGCCTGGCACACAGTAGGAGCTTTGCAAATGGTTCTGTTGCTCTCTCAGGGTCCTTTGCTCACAGAATGCAGGAAGCATGTACCACCTGCCATTTGCACAAGCACACTAAATCCTATGCTACTTCCTCCAGCTTCTCAAAACAACTGCCTGGCAACAGTTCTACATTCAAATGGGAGGATCTGAAGAGAAAATGCTGCTAGGTTTCCTCATCTTATTTAAACTACAAATGAAACCAAAAAAAAACCCTCCTGATACTGAGTTACTGTATGCCAGGCACTGTTCCAAGCTTCCCAGGTTCAAGTAACCCTCAGAGCAATGCTATGGAAATAGGGGGGTTGCTTAATGCCCATCTTATAGAAGAAAACTGAGGCACAGAAAGGTGCCTTGAGCAAGGTCACTGAGCCAGAACATCCCAGGGGCAGGATTAGAAACCAGGCACCCAAACTGTGAAAACAAAGGACGGACTGGCCTGGATGGCAACGCAAGACTTCAGACTATGTCTGCAAAATCCCCCTAACCCAGCTTACTTCCTCTGGGCAGATGTGTGTTGGCCAAGTCTGTGTAGACCTCATCTGAACATTATAGCAGAGTCTGGGATCCTGATCCCTGGGAGGCACACAGGACAACCCTCCCCGCATGCTCAGGGCCTCCGAGTGTGGATGCCCATCCCCTAGTCCCTGGTCCTGCCTTCCAGACCATCCTAGGGGGCTCACCCTGGCCCTCAGCTTTAGCACTAGCACAGGCCTCTGGACACCACAGCGCCCAATGCCAAGGGGGAGGATGTGCAGCAGGGGAGGGAAAATCTGCCCAGGAGAAGTACAGTGGCATCCCTTGACGCCCAGACGCTGTCGCACTCAAATTTCTCTCTTCTAGGCCGAAAGCCCCGATTCCGTCAGCCTCTTCTCAGGCGGTATTGCTCGGCTTTCAGTCATTTTCATTGCTCTCCCCTGGCCTCCCTCCAAGATTCTGTATCTTGTTTAAACAGTAAAGGCCAACACTGAACGTGATTTAAGAACAGTCATGCCTGGAAAAGTAACAAAGGCCCAACCAATACGGACTCCAGAAGGCAAATATTTTCTCAAAAGAAAAAAAAATCGAATTATTACAATATTAATAATGGAAGGCAGTAAGAACCAGGTTGACCAAATACAATGACTTCTGTGGCTTGTCACATCACATCCTCTAATTACGGTGGTGTTTCTGGGAGATGTCTCTGGCCTGATAAGTCTTCTCAGAAACCATCTGCTCCTCCTCAAAAAAGAACCAAGATTTCCCTCTAAGTCTCAGCAAGTCTCTCCCTCGATGCAGAAACCCTGTCATCCTGAGAGAAGGCCACTCTCCACTTTTCTCAACACCACCTTTTCCAGAAACAGCACTTCCTTTCCTGACTTCTTCCATTTCCTCTGCTTTTGCTTAGACATCCCCCTGCCTCCCCTTCAGGCCAAGGCAGGACACCAGGGATACAAAGAGGCTGCCTGGGACCCCAAATGCAGGATGAAGCCCACTCTCCACACTGCTGACTTCTTAGAACCTTGAGGGGGGACCATGATCAAGTTCCATGTGGCAAGTCCCTCCACTGGGTTCGTGAGCAGTGGGACAGGGCTCCGGACCTTCCATGGAGGAAGAATCACACCAAGGGCAAAAACAACAACAGGGAGGAGGTGTGAAGGAAACGTGACCCCCAAACACAGCAGCCCCAGGAGGGCGCCAGCCACCCGGTTGCCTGCTCGATCAGTAAGCTGGCTCTGTGGCCATTTCAAGCAACTTTTAAAACCCCTTAATATAAAGTAATAGGAGAAGGAAGGCGGCCACTGCAACAGAGCAAGAGTACAATCCTCCCCCACCTGCAGAGAGCCAGCCGAGCCGTTCCGAGCGAGCCGAGGCTGCGCCTGCCTCCGGCCTGTTGGCCACCCCCTCCAGGAGAGGAACTTGGGGGCTGGAGGGCAGCCAGACACGCTACCTGTCCACTTGCTCTGGTCCTTCTCGCTTCCACTCTCCTGGTCTTTAGCGAGCTCCTCGGGATCAGCAGCGGCTTCACTGGGCCCTTCAACATCTTCAATGGCTTCTTCTGCAAGAGAAGAGAATGAAAACGTCAAGGACTAAAAGTAGACAGAAGATGGAGGACTCTTGGCTGCTACTCCAAAGAAGGACCCGCCACGAAACGCAGGCAGCCAACGACTGTCCCCCAGCCACACAGCGAGCCCCGAGAGGCCGGCCGCACTAGGGATGCATGGTCTGGGGGCGGTGGTGGGAACTTTCCTTCCCGCTCACTGGCAGGAGACTGCAGCTTGGTCTAGACATGCAGACACTCGGTATTCTGAGATGGATTCCAAATACCTCGTTTGAGCTTTTCTTATTGAAAAGCCAATCCTGTTGAGGAAATAACTCCAACTGAGTTCTGAAGTCACATGCAAGTCTTTAACACTTGCAGATGCAAAAAGTGCCACAGGCTTGCTTCTTGCCTAGCTCTGACCACACTGAGAACTGGCTTTGAACTAGACCTTGCAGAAGGCTTCGTGGTGCCTGAGCACCTGCCAGATTGTGGTGGGTTTTTTTTGTGTTTTTTTTTTTTTTTTTTTTTTTACAGTCATTCATATTCTGAAGAGTCACAGAATATCAGTGATATGATTTCATCAGTGTGAAGAGGTCCAGGAAACAAACATCTATGGGTTCGCCAGGCATCAGTGGCGAGAAGCTAGATCTGTAGAGAAAGGGAAATAATTCCTTATCCAAATCATACACTCCTGTTTGAAGTCATTCCATTCTTTACCCGCCGCTGGCTTAAAACAAACCAAGGAAATTCTCTCCAGCTCAACACACTCTACTTTAGTGAAGGAAAAGAATGGTCATTTCCAACATGAGGTTAATCACAAAGTAAAATGCCACTCGCTTGCCAAAGTGGGGACGAAGAGGGTAAAACACTTAGATGCTGAGGGAAAGGAAGTGGGGCATCTCTCACTTGTTCTCCTGGCCCTATGGACTATTATTTAAAACATTCAATAAGAACAGGCTAAATGAATGGATAAGGCGAGCAAACCAAAGTAGGTTGATGATGTAATCGTTAGACTTTGAAGAGCACAGCTTCCTGGGTGTGGAGACACTGAAGCCCACATCTGTCACCCAAGGCCATTGCCAGACGAGATCCATGGGACTAAGGCTGTTGGCCCACGGACCTGGGGTTATTCTGACATCACCCTGGGTCTCTTTAGCCCCAACTCCACTTTTCAACATTTCAAGGTGTGACACTAACGACCCTCCAGAAAATAGGGTCTGAATTTCATCTCATAAAAGGGAGTACAAAGAGTTCAAAGTAAACTGACCTCAGAGGATTTATGAAACACTTGAGGAAGAAAGTATCTGTTTAGAGCCAGATTTTCCTAACTCTTCCCAAACAGACAATGAAAGACCAAGAGCTGGAAGATGGAACTAGAGGCTGGGGAACATTTCTTCATTACCGCCGGGAGGGCATGCAAGAGTCAGTCATGGGGAACACGCGTGAGAGGAGATACTGCTTGTTTTCCTCTTCAACTAAGAGGCTTCTGCAAATAATTTCTATGTCGCCTTTCTGTCTCACTGCACAGTCAAGTTAACATCAAGTCTTCCCACGCCCACCCCTAGTTCAAACAAAGAAAAAGCACGCAACCATGGTTTGAAGCCAGTCAGATATACACAGCACCATATTAACATGCTGCAGCCTTTAGTGGAGGAAAAAAATACATACAAAGTGTTAGCTGAGCAATAATAAACAAGTTACACAGCATGCTATAGGTGCCATCTTAATCCAGGCCAAAGAGTCAGTGCATATTTTTGGCTTTTGATTGAATTGTTCAGCACTATAATTATAAAATCCATTTATGAAAGGTGATACCAGCATTCAGTCGATCAGAATTAAGTTGGGACTACCCAAAGTAGCTAGTCTCTTAAAATATACTCATTTGCCCCAAAACATCCTGTGATACAAAGTACCTGCAAGTACCCATACATTCATCAAATGCGATTATGCAAAGAGACGGCCCCTCCTCTCTAGGACACACACACCACCCCAGGTGGAACGAGTCTGACACCTACACGCAGGGGACAGCCCGATGTGCTGAGCAGTGTCGGGAGGTGCTGCCCTGCAGAGGTGGGGAGGCATTTAGCCACTGAGAGGCCTGCTCCAAGGCCAGCGCCTCTCTCCATGTGCTCTGTGGGCTGAGCCATCCAAGCAGACAGTTAAGAACTCACAGTCACTCTGGCACTGACCCCAGCTCTCTGAACCTTTTCAGACAAATCCATCCAGAGACAGACTGAAGAACGAGCACATCATTCACGCAACAAGCAAGGAACCCACATGGCGCTTTGTGGCTGTCCCAGGCCCCCGGTCTACGAGCCCGCTTGGGCCTCTGCATTCTTCCCTCCCTGCCCTGCTAAGGGTGGGAAATTGACGGTGACCCAGCTCCAGCGAGAAGGTGGATGACCAAGGTTGGCTCAGGAATTTCTTGTGCATCTCTTTTTCTTCTTAAAGATTTAAAAATAAGTCCTCTTCTCTTGAAAGGGATTCCCTAGTGGCTCGGATGGTAAAAAGCCTGCCTGCAATGCAGGAGACTCGGGTTTGATCCCTGGGTCGGGAAGATCCCCTGGAGAAGGAAATGGCAACCCACTCCAGTATTCCTACCTGGAAAATCCCACAGATAGAGGAGCCTGGCAGTCCATGGAGTCGCAAAGAATCAGACATGACTGAGTGACTTCACTTNAGACTCGGGTTTGATCCCTGGGTCGGGAAGATCCCCTGGAGAAGGAAATGGCAACCCACTCCAGTATTCCTACCTGGAAAATCCCACAGATAGAGGAGCCTGGCAGTCCATGGAGTCGCAAAGAATCAGACATGACTGAGTGACTTCACTTTCACTTTCCTCTTCTCTCTGAGTTTTTAGATTTAGTATTATCATTTCTGATATGTTAAACACCCCAAATCTGTAGGCGCTTCCCTGTAGTTCCGCATGTGACCTACAGGTGTCGCCCTCTGCAAGGCAAGCCCTGGAAGGGCAGCTAGCTGCAGGAGGCAGACACTGTCTGGTCCGCCTAACCTGAGCATGTGGAAATAATATATGTCTTCAAGTGAACTGTCTGGTCCTGGGGAAATAAAATAGGACATTCATAAGCAGTTACACCATCTGTCTTTATACCATCATCATCAACAGCAAGAGGAAAAATAGCTCTTTAAAATGTATGAAAGCCCAGGCTGACAGTAACCAGAAAACTGTGAGCTCTGAATACCAATAAAGGTAGAGATATGATTAAAACACAGAGATGTAAACTATGAATTCATCTGGACAGCTCGGCCCCACAGTGCTGTGCAGACAGGGTCTGTTTTGTTGGTCCCAAAAGTCTCCAGCTTTGTCACTAAGACCGGGCCTTGGGCACCCACGGGCAGGGCCTGGGGCTCCGTGCACTGGGGGGGCCAGGGGCAGGATGGCGCCCAGCTCTGAGCCCCTGGGGCTGGCAGGGTAGCCCACGCTCCCTTTAAGAATGTGTATTTGATACCCACATGCGCACAGAGCACAGAGCAGAGGGGAGGTGTTCACGGAACGCATTTCTCCCCCACAGTTAAGTCAGTGGCAACTGGTCGGGGTCATTACAGAAGTTGTTTCTTTCCCGCCCCCCTATAAAGTCAGCCATTGACAATGGTGGGAAGTGAAGACCTGATGGACAACAATCTGGTTTTATCTGGGAAATCCTGTCTTTCCCTCAGAAGACAAAGTTACTTTTCTTCCCCAAGAAACACAACGGCCACTGTGCCATTTTTAAGGCCAAATAAAAAAAAGACAAATCAAAACCATCTTCTCCCCAAAGAGTTGAACGCTATTTCAGAAACCTAACCGGAACACACCAGGAATGCTTTCTCAGGGGCACCGCCAGCGCCTGGGTGAGGAGGTCATCTCTGCCCCTCGTGCCTGGCCTGTTCCAGCCAGAGCAGCAGGCCCCGCACGTCTCAGACAGATGAGATGCTCTACTGCTCACAAGACTCCAGAGGCCGTGCCTCCAAACCCCTTGCAGACGCCCACCCTCGTGGATAGAGTCCACAGCAGCCCTCACGAGAGCACCCCTCCTGTCTGGGTGTATTTTCATGTTAAAGGGTTCAGGGAAACAGAAGCAAATCTCCAATAATTGTGAGGTCCTCTGGCATCCCTTCCGTCTTCAGTTTCCACATAAAACCCTGGCTGAAGGCCTTTCAAAAACCTATTTCCATCACTACCTCTTTGTACAACTGCTTCTCCCAGACAGCACTCGCTCGGGTCTGCTGGTTAAGGGCTGAGCCCTCGGGTGTGAGGGTTTCAGCAAATGTTGTTGTTTACTCGCTCAGTCGTGACTCTTTGTGACCCCGTGGACTGCAGCCTGTCAGGCTCCTCTGTCCATGGGATTCTTCAGGCAAGAACACTGAAGTGAGTTGCCATTTCCTTCTCCAAGGGATCTTTCCAACACAGGGACTGAACCCTGGTTACCTGCATTACAGGCAGATTCTTGACCACTGAGCCACCAGGGAAGCCCCATTTCAGCAGATAATACATTCTAAAAGGGAAGGGTTCCAAGGGTAGCATGGATTTGGGGGTGGGGGTGGGGGGAGGTGATGATACCACAGCTCCAGAAAATGTCCCTTCAATTCAGGTGGCTTTCTTGCCACAAATGCACACTGTTCTCTCAACACACCTTACACTCATCACGTTGGTGAACATGACTGTACGATTTCCCAGTTTGTGGTAACATCTGCTTCTGAAGGAGGTGTGTGTGCCAACTAGCCACCCCATGTGGATTCACAACGATTTTATGAACCACTTAGAAACTGGTGTGTGGAAGGAGCACAAGGCTGAAGCAAAAACAGAGGTAGCATCAGCACAAAGTCAGCACCTGCCACCATGCACTGAGTGTGCCACCCAAGACACACCCTTTGCTGAAAAAGGGCACCATTCACCAAATAACTAGGGCCTAGGGGAGTGCTGTACAAATCACAGGCATGCCGGAAGGGGAGTCCATCAACACCTGAGACTAGTCCTAGCTGTTCCTGATTCTTTAACAGGATAATGTGGGCTAAGTCAAAGCGAAAGTCGCTCAGTCATGTCTGACTCTTTGCGACCCTATGAACTATACAGTCCATGGAATTCTCCAGGCCAGAATACTCGAGTGGGTAGCCTTTCCCTTCTCCAGGGGATCTTCCCAACCCAGGGATCTAACCCAGGTCTCCTGCATTGCAGATGGATTCTTTACCAACTGAGCTATCAGGGAAGACTAAGTCAAACCTTCTTCCAAATATGACAAAGCCCTACCATGGGGCCTTGATGATAGGAATTTGGAAATTCTCCTAAGAACCAGGGTGCTGTTCCCAGAACTCAGGCGATCACATTACTTAAAGAATACACTGATACACTGAAGAATGAAATTATTCTTTCCTTTTTATTTGGGGGGAGCTACGTTTGAAGGTGGGGGTTGAACTAAAGTGCGTTTGCCTGTCGGCAGGCTCAAGAGCTGAGAAACATTAGCTGTCATGAACCACAATCAAATCGGGTTTGAAATATTTAGCAGTGGCTTGGAAAACGCGGCAGTGCAGCTCTGACAGGCGAGATGCGCAGACACCCACTTTCCATTATAATGGAAATATCAGGCCTGTTCTGAATATGTATAACCCAGAAAAATGTATTGATTTTTCATTCGGCATTAAAAAAAATGAAATAGCCTGCAGCTGTCAAAAGCCTTTTGTTAAAAGCTCGTCTTTCCTGGAATGAGGGTTACCAGAAACAAGTTTTAATTATATATTGGACCTCTTCTTTGAAAAACAAAATAACCAATCTGCTTACTTTGAAGATAGGGTTCAAGCTTTTCCGTTCCCCATTTTCAATCTAATTAACCAAGGACAAGCACCAAAGTGGACGGGAAAGGCCCGGCACGCTCTGACCAGCGGGATGGACGCAGAAGGTGGCGGCCGCTTGTTCTGGAGCCTCCATGGTGGGTGGCTAGGGGATTCCATCACCGTGTCTTGTCCCCTTGCACCTGTAACTACAGACTCATCCCATAGGACACCTTGGCCGACCCCTGTCCTCTTGCAGGACCAAATGGCACAACTGGAGAATGAGGGCCAAACAGTCCAGCTTGTCCAACCCGCTCAGCCCCTTGTGCTTCCACAGGAAACCTCTAACGGCTGGACATATTCTACAAAAGTGTGCACGCTTTATCTTGCAGACAGAGGTCAAATCAGATCCTACAATATGAAAGATGGTNCTGGAGAATGAGGGCCAAACAGTCCAGCTTGTCCAACCCGCTCAGCCCCTTGTGCTTCCACAGGAAACCTCTAACGGCTGGACATATTCTACAAAAGTGTGCACGCTTTATCTTGCAGACAGAGGTCAAATCAGATCCTACAATATGAAAGATGGTGGCTAAGGTCTAGACTGCTTATTTTGAATAATATCCAGTGCATTAAAATTCTGCTGCAAGAATAACTTGTAACAGGATGTGACCTACAATGCTGACAGACGGACGCCTCTACTGCCCCCAGCTCGTCACCTTCTCTAGGCCGCAGAGGGAGAGGTGGGTGGCTAACTGAGCCATTCTCCCTCTTGACACTTTGGCAAGTGCGATCCCATTGAACAGTGACCTCGGGTCCTACAGTAGGTGACACTCCATGTGCCCTGGGCTACACCTCAAACACACAGTGACTCCCACACTCAGGATGCGACATTCTACTCCACAATGTTCCCAAACACACTTTTTCAAATGCTGATGCTGTGGCTTTACTCCATGGAGTCTTTCTAGCCCTGATGATATGGTTGGAAACTACCTGAGAGGTAGTTCAAGCAATTAGGTCTTCTGAGTGACAATACCACAGCCCCAGAAAATTTCCCTTAAATCAGGTTGCTTTCTGCCTACTACAATGCAAAATGCAAATTGTTCTTCTAACACCCCAGTCCTTAGACCTAGCATCATGGTGGAGGTGACCACGTGTTCTCACTCTGCCCACAAAAGAGGGAACTTCCACACCTCCTTGGAGGTCTTCTGTGGGTAATCCATCTGATTATTTTTTTTAATGTTGGTAAACTTTGGCCATTCTGTTTCCTATATCTTAACAGGGTAGAGATTACTCGAGGAAGAAGTCAAATCACAAGACGAAGCGTCCATGGTCTAAATCAAAGCTGGTGAGTGAAACATTCTGAGTGACTGTGACAATCCAGGTGGGAGTCCTTACAGGGGTGAAGGATGAGGGCAGGAAGGGGGAGCAGGCGGGGGTCCCAAGACTGGCGTGCTGCTCTATGTATCCGGGACCCGGGACGTTTTCCCACCTTCTCAGGGTATGTTGCCATTTCTTTTCCAGAGCCAGGAGAACTCCAGGACGCTAACAGAGACTAAGGTGTTAGGTGAAAAGTACATTCTCAGGGAGGATGCCAAGCACTCAGACCTCCTGCACCCCAGCCTGCCCAAGTATGGAGCACACAGCACAGGACAGGTGGAGGCGGGGTGTGTAGCCCCCTCCAGGTCACCCTTGTCCTTAGCATTTCCCCCCATCTAAGCTCTCTGCCAGCCAGGCCATCTTGCTGAAGACCCTTCTGCACCCNAGGATGCCAAGCACTCAGACCTCCTGCACCCCAGCCTGCCCAAGTATGGAGCACACAGCACAGGACAGGTGGAGGCGGGGTGTGTAGCCCCCTCCAGGTCACCCTTGTCCTTAGCATTTCCCCCCATCTAAGCTCTCTGCCAGCCAGGCCATCTTGCTGAAGACCCTTCTGCACCCATTGGAGTGAAGGGTCGCCAGTCAGCCACAGGTATCTTCCCACCCCAGGGAGCTTTTAAAAAAAAAAAAAGTGACCAAAGTGCTAACTAGCTGTTTTAAATGCAACTGCCCTCTGGAAGATGATGTTTATAAAAACAAGTTCTGGTCCTCTGAGAGATAAGAGGATGTGAGGAGGAGAGGAACAGAAGACATGGAGATCAGACCCACTCCTGCCCTCCACTGACATATTCCTTTCCTTTCAATGATCATTTTTCCACAATAATTGTTTTCATTGATGGGTTCATTCACCAAGTATACTGGGGGCTGCTGGGCCCACAGTCTCTGGACCAAGCCTGCGAGGCGGTGGAGGCCCAGCAACCTCAACATGGGCCCAGGAGAGGCTCTGCAGGAAAATCCACTAAACCCAGGCACACCAGTGGTGAGCAAGCAAGTGGCCCCCTCGGCCAGGCCCCTCTCTCCCGCCCCTGCCCCACCACCCCTGGCTTTGGCACCAGGCTGCAAGAGTCAACACTGAAGGCAATGCCGGGTATTATTAAAATGACTAATTGGAGAATAGAGACCATTTATGCTTTTGTATATTTGAAGATCTTGCCACTGTTTATAGAAACAAGAAAAATGGGGCTTGGGCAGCCTGAGGGAGCCTGGGAAGCTGCAGCCTGTGTGCACAACCCCTGCCGGAGAAGGTGAGGCCCTGAAGGCTCGCCTGGGGGAGCCCTGCGCCCACGTACTTCACCTCCAACGTGAGTGTGGACAGGAAGGGGCCACGGCCCCTGCTGGAGAGGGTGAGGCCCTGAAGGCTCGCCTGGGGGAGCCCCACGCAGGCGAGCTTCGAGTCCATCGTGAGCGTGTACACGAGGGGGCATCTCTGGGCCTGGAGCACACCGCCCGCCCTGGGCCGCGCAAACAGCACCATCACCCGCCAGGGTCCTGCCAGTTCCCCACTTCCGGGCCAGGCCATTCGGTCATTTGAACAGTTGTCAAAACCTCGCTGGAATTAAGGGGGTGGGTGGGGGTCACGAGAGGAGAAAAAGGGAGGAAACGCCTAGAGCCGGGATTGCAACTGGCTCCATTTATCTGTGTTCTCAGCCAAAGCACCTGGGCTGCCCCCTGCGGAAACGCAGAAAGGATGAAAGCGGCGTGCGGTGACAAAGCGCGCCGGAACGAACGTGTTGCTGACTCGCCTGGTGGCTGTTCCCGGGAAGATTTTTTTTTCCTTTTTAAATACTGAAAGATGTGCATTCCAGGTTTTAAAATACCCAAACCCGGCCCTGACTTGGTTGGGGAACCGGCGCTAAATCAGAAACCCAGCTCCATGCCAGAACTATGAGGAACACCGGGTTCAGGGGGATTAATCCCCTTGGGTTTCTACGGAGCCCTGGTTGCTGCTGCAACTTCCACACACGAAATGTAAAAAAGGCAAACTCCCGGAGCATGTTTGTAGCGGAGCGTGATGTGATTGTGTTGTCATTTATGGGAAATAATCGCAAGCCCATCTCTCCCCTTCCCTCCCCCCCACCATTTTCCAGTCCAAATAACCATGAAAAATTACACTTCAATGTCAGGGCGACGACAAAGGAGGCGCGCTCTCTGGGAGCTCAGCGCATTTGCAGGGGTTTTTCCTTTCGTTGGACAAAAACTACCTTCAATTGTACTTCGTTTAAAACGTGATCTAACAAATGCATTTTGACAAGGCTTTTTCTCTTTCTCTCCCTTCTTTCAAACAGTATTTTGCACAGTGTAACCTCGCACCAAACTGGAATGTTCTGGAAAGAAGGGGGCAAGCAAAATAGAAAGGTCCTTGAACCAAGAAGGGTGGTTTTCCCCTCCTTCCATTAAAAATGAAGTCATGGAGAAGAATAATGATTCTAACTCAGTGGACTACTACTGAGAAAGAGGATGGAGAGTAAACGGCCCTGTCTTACGGGCAGAATCTTTGATAGGCAAAGGTGAGAAAAGCCAGGGTGAGCAGGAGGGAGGAGGGTCTTGATGGAGGAAAAAGGGCCCCTCAAGCTCACTCTTTGGAATAAACCATTTTGTGGATTTGAAAGCATCTTCTGAGGGTGTGGATGTAAGTCAGAAGCGGGGGCGGGGTGGGGGGTCATGACCACGAGGCTGCAGAAGGGAAGCTCTCAGGTGGGGTGTCCCCCCAACCCATTCCCCTCCCCCATGGAAAGGGACGTTTTTCAACCCAACTGATCTGCCTGAAAGCTTTTTAGCATTCCAGGTGTGAGGCCTGAGCAGTCCCTTCAAGCATCTGTCTTTCAATAACACTCTGTTTGAAATAAACACTGCCAGACTCCCATGGTTGGAGGGTGAAGACAAGATGGATAAACACACAAGTGATAGAAAGCATGTAAATAAAAAAAGAAAAAATTAACAGTTTCCATTAAAGAAGGCTGGTATCACCTTCTGAGTCAAAACTGACTAGGCTTGTCAGAGAGAGATCTTATGTTTAATGTAAAAAAATATGTATATACATATATATGATGTGCTTCCTAATTTATTTATTTTTACATGAAAAAAATGTTGGAATTACATAGATTTAAAAAAAAAAAAGTCAAGGCAGGCCTATAAATGTACTTAAGTATCCATATACAAATGAAGGTGTATGGGAAATGAACAGGATGTACCAGAAGTGATATCAGATGATGGTGATTAGAACCTAATGGGTATGAGTGAACCTTGTGGGAGGGCTCTCATGACGGGAATGCCATCACTGAGGGACGCAATCTGTACGGGAATGAAGGAAGCGGGTGGGGGGTGACCGTGCTGACCTGAGGCCTTGCAGTGGGGGAAGACAGAACTGGACAACGCTGAAGGGAAAGGGGGAATACGGGGGCCTGGACATGCGACAAAGCAAACCAAACGCAGCACAGGGGAACGTTTTGTTTCTGGCCCCAAAACAAACAGCAGTCGACTGAAAAAGATGAAACCGTGACGCCAGGGGCTGGAGCCACAGGACACACAAATGAAGGACCTGAGTCTCCAGCCCCTCTGTGGTTTCACTCTGATGTCCATGCTGTCCGAAGGGGCTCCAGCCTATTAAAGGAAGAGCTTTGCCCTGTGAAGCCCAGGGTGCACACAGAAATTAGTCTATGCTTGTCTGTGGAGGGCGGTGTGAGGGGCTGACTGTCAATGAGCTTCATTTTGCATGATCATAAGCCACTTATATGCACAGCTGGGAAAACCAGCTGATTCATAAAAACAAAGCACAAACAAAGGCTTACACTTCCCAAACCAAATCTGGGAAACAGACATCAGGCCAACTTCAGACAATGCTGTGTCCAGAAAAGCACTGGCTCACCCTGCCCTCTTTTGGCCAGACCCAAGCTGTGCAAAGGTAGCTGCGTGTGTAATGGCCTGGCCTGTCCCAGAATGCAGCCTTAGGCACATGAAGCCGGTGGTGGCCCAGGACAGCCTCAGCCCTCCTTTCACGCTGGGGATCCCCGGGTGCGTACCACAGGCTCACGGCCTGGCGCAAGCGGTGAAGAGCCTGTCTTTGCTGTGAGCACTTATAGTCACACTCAAGACATCGAGCGGTGCACCTCCATGTGGAGAGTCCAAACCTGGGCTGGCCCCCCAAAACCATCAAGCCCCCAAACACGCTTCAGTCTGAGACAACTGGGTGACAGAAGCAATGTGTTTGAGTTGACATAGTGAAGTTGCAAAGTGAAGTGGGAAGCAAGGTGAAGGAAAAACCCAGAGATTTATATTCAAGAGCTTTCCTGCATTAACGGGAGAAAAAGCAGATGGAACTGCTAAATTGTGGTCATTTTTTTTTTTTTTAAGCTCGCTATTTTATTATGCCAGCACGTTTATGATAAAACTTGATGAAGGCATTATGGGGAAAAACTGCAGACAAATCTAACTCATGAGCATACAAGCAAAACTCGTAAGCACTGTATTAGCCAGCCACACCAGGATTAATGGGTCATCATGCATTTTTGACATGCACCTTGTACAGTTTTTTTGTGTCCAAAAGGAAAAAGAAAATTCTTGGATCTTCCTCCTTTTGAGAAACTTCCAAAGGTATGCCAATGGCTGAATACAAAGACTCCATATTTTAAAAATCTGGATCCTATACAATGAAATGGTCCTTTTCTAGGGTTTGACAGCAGCCCCCTCACCCCTGACCCCCCCACACCTGCCTTCTCACAGTGATTTTAGCTACAGCAACCCATCCAGGAATCTGCCAGAGGTACTAATTGTATTTTAGTCTCAGCCTTAGGACCCTATGAGCATCTATTCAGCTTTAGTTCCCATTAGATGTTTCTTAGACTTAAGAGCAGGCTGGTATCCTTTAAAAAGCAAGGCACCCACTACACACCCCCAAGTTTATACGGCAATATATCTCAGGGCACAAAGACACATGGTCATTAAGGCAAACAAAGAACTTAAATTCTAGACTCACACCATTCTCTTTAATGGTGGGGACATTTGTAAACAACTAAAACACGAATTCAAAGAGAATTAAAACGCTGCCATGACATGAGAATGTCAACAAGGACCTGGGCAGAAAGCACAATTCTGTGACAGTTTCTGGGACAGCTGGGATAAAGTCTACAGCCCACATCACATTTTAAAGAAACAATTCTGGAGGTTTAAGTTCTTCTGTGTGCACACTGCAACTGGAGAAAGTACCAGAAGGGGAAATGTTTAAGTTAGAATCCTACCCAAACTTTCAGAAGTGGATAATTTTTTTAAGTGACTTACGAATCTTATGCAGAGCCAATTAGGAAAGGAACCCTTACCAAGAAAAAAAATTTTTGCTTCATTCTGTAAGTATAAAGTAGTAAAAACCAGTCAAAGGTGTGAATGAAAAGTAGTCAAAAAGCAGTGCAATATTAAAGATTAGATGGTCCGATGATTAGGAAGAAAAATTGAATGATTCCTCACTTAGGGAGCAACATCTTTAAACACGGAAAGGAGGAAGAGTGAGGAGGAGGTCTTAGTAACCAATGAGAAATGTAAAAACTTAACAACCTAGGTAAGCAGTGTTGACTGCAGCACTATGATAGCTAGGACATGGAAGCAACCTAGATGCCCATCAACAGATAAACAGAGAAAGAAACTGTGGTGCATACATACAATGGAATATTACTCAGCCATTAAGAGGAACACATTTTGCGTCAGTTCTAATGAGGTGGATGAACCTAGAGCCTATTGTATGGACTGAGGTAATGTCAGAAAAATATCACATATTAACACATACATATGGAATCTATAAAGCTGGTACTGATAAACCTATTTGCAGGGTAGGAGTGGAGATGCAGACATAGAGAACAGACTTTTGGACATGGGGTGGGATGAACGGAGAGAGTGCTATGGAAACAAATACACGTATACCATATGTAAAACAGACAGCCAGTGGAAATTTGCCGTATGATTCAGGGAGCGCAAACTGGTGCTCTGTGGCCACCAGAGGGGTGGGATGGAGGGGAGGCGGGAGGGAGGTTCAGGAGGGAAGGGACATGTGTACGCCTGTGGTGATTCATGTTGATGTATGGCAGAAATCATGGCAGCATTATGGAACAGTTATCCTCCAATTAAAAATGAACGAAGTTAAAAAATAACCTAGGTGAGAGTATATCTTAAAATTAAATACATATTACAGCAGGAAAAAAGATCAATTTCTGAAAAGAGTCTATGAACTGACTTAACTACTAAAATCCTTTGGTGGCAGGTTGGAAAGCACAGGAGCTGTTCTAGGAGAAGGGAAATGACTGAAAACCAGGCCTTAAGTGGAAGAGCGGAGACAAAAGCAAGAAAGACAAATGGGTTAATGGACTAAAACAATCGAGGCATGTAAAATTTATTTCAATACCATTAAGGTGGTTAAATAAAAAATATCTGTGCTTTAGAAATTCTAAGAGGATATAAATGTAAATGTGTAAAATGTAAGATAGGTAGGGAGTCCAAACAAGAGAAGGCATGAAAGCATGAACACGGTAAAAACAGGGTCAAGAAAGAGAAATCATGGCGTTTGCAGCAGCCCGGTCATCAGAAGGACCTACCTTTGCTTGGAGGGATCTGGAGGAGCTGCCACACCTCAGTTCTACAAACTAGGAGACCAGGACCTGGAGACGGGAAGAGCTCCGAGACCACTCAGTGAGGCAGCCCAATGAGGGTCTCCACGTGAGGCCTAGGGGCACCAGCCACACAGGGGACAAGCGGTCGTGATGCCACTTTCAAAGCCAAGCGTGAGGAGGCGTGGGCAGCCTGTTCCTTGGGAACTTTCCTCAATTAAAGCTGCAACGCTGAGGAAAATGGATTCTAATACGGTATCACAGTGGTTCAAGTGACTTCCAGTTGTCCTTTAAATGATGAGACAAAAGACACAACATGGATAAAATGGTCTCACCCTAACCAAAATGAGCCACAAACCAGCGCCTAAGAACACAAGTATCCATGTTTGTAAGCAGATTGCCCTGTTTACTTCTTGTCAGTGGCAACACGGTACCTAAAGAAAAACATCACGTTAAAGACCAGACGAGCCTGCCTCTCTCTGTCTCCTCCCATTCATTCATCTTCCCTCTCCCTCTCTATCTGTGCCCCCGCCATGCTCTTTCTGGAAGAGGGGGATCCCAGAAGCACTGTCCCAAAATGGCTCAGGGTGGGCGCCCGGCTGAGAGTCTCTGCTCCAGGGGGAGGGCCAAGGGGCCACCACAGCCCCAGATCCCTGCCAGAGAGAACTAGCAAAAGCCAAGTAATTGCTTTTTCCCCTTCCACTAATAAGCTTTTCAGCAGAGGAAGAATTCAGCTTCCTGTAGTCAACAGACCCTTTTTCCCTGCCTCTCCTCACTCCAAATAATCTAAAGTGACTGCAATTTCAGTCCTGGCTCTCCAGTATTCAGCTCCACCGGCTGAGGTCAGAGGGTGTCAAGTGAGGGCCCTCCATTTCTCTCGGCTCCGCTTTCACTCCACCCGAGCTTCTTCGTCACTGAGGCAACCAGCCACCCCAGCGCGTCACCAGTCTCCGGCACACACACCGACTTCACTCAGGATTCCAGGAAACACTTTTGAAGGCCCAGAAAACACTGGGAGAGATGAAGAAAAATCTCTCTGCTGTAAACAACTGATTAGAAATGACCAGCTTCAGATGCCCTGGTGACCTGAGCCACCAATTTCCTGGTTTGGAGAAAATGCATTACAGTAGGACCTTTTCTTTTTGTGGTGATGGTTAAAACCATGTGGCTGGTTATGTGGTTTTTAGTTTAGTTTTATGCAAATGGCTCTAGTCCCTAAATTCTTTTCTGAGATGTGCCGTGTGTTCGTGGGCTGCTTATCTTCAAGCCTGCTGTCGAATCGGCTGCTGGTGGAAAAGCGCCCCGCCCCCGCCTCTGCCTCATTTCCCAGATGAATGAAATGCGATTTCAATTAAGAAGGGCAGCCCCATAGCTCCCTGTTCGCTGTCTTCACGGAGATCTAAGCAGAGAGCGCAGACAGCGCTGAAGGTGAACAAACAAACTGACGAAGGGAGATGGATTGAACGAGAGAAAGGATAGGTGTGTGAACAGGCGCACCCCCCAGCCCCCCGGCAGCTCGCGTCCCTCAGCGTGATGCCATGACTGCGGCACAGGACGCAGGAGGCTTCAAGCAGGGGACACAGAGGCAGGGCCGCTCACTGGGCCCACAGGCAGTGCCGGGAAGGTTCTGGAAGGGAAGGAGGGCAGGGGAGGTGCATCCAGGGAAGAAAGAGAACACTTGCCCACCCACCCTAATACACGCACGTGCACACACACACGCAGGTGGACACTCACTTCTGGCTGCAGCCAGGCCTGTGATGGGAATTTATTTCCGTCAATTATGTGCTCTTGTCCCCAGACTCAGTTCATCAGCACAGTGCGGCCGAGTCAATGAAAGGCTCCGTAATGAAGGAATCACATGCACGGGGACGGCCCAGCACCTGCCACCAGGCTGTGGGGCTGCAGCCACACCTGGCCCTGAGTCTAGTTGATGTGGGCCCTCCAGTCTCCCCCGACCCTCCACCCACCCCACCCCATGGGCTCCCAGGCTCCACGTCAGGTCACCCCTTGGCCAGGATGACATCTTCTGTGATGTAATCACAAGGGCCCTGACTGCAAGGAGGAGGAGGAAGGGACTAGCCAAGTGGGACTGATCAGCACAGCATGCCCACTGCTTTCCTATTCTGCTGCCTGGATAAAACCCTTCACTGCAAAGAGCCTGAGCATGGAAACCAACAACAGCCACCTCTGAAAGCTCCCATGTGCTCGTCGTTATTATCTAACAATAATCATAATGGTCGTGGGACAGTCATTGCTCAACCAAAGCAGGTTATGATCACTACCCTCATTTCTCAGATGAGGGAACTGAGGCTCAGTGAGATGGGAGAACTGGCAAAGGTCACAGAGCTGAGACTAACTGGGCTTCCCTGAAGAAGCTACGCTTGTACTTGTGCCATCTGCCCACCCACTGACCCACCACACAGCCACAGAGCACCTGTTCTGGGCACTGGATACAGCTGTGAACAAGACCAGAGGCACTGCGAACACGGGAGGTACTCATGTGAAAATCAGGACAAAGCCGCCCCTGCTCGGTACCCCTCCCTCTGGGCAGATAAGACCGTGGACTCGCTGCCTTGCTTGTTGGGTGGAATCTAGGGTGGCCTGGGCCCTCGCTCATCCCCTTCAGCAGAGCAGAGGGCTGTGCATGTGTGGACCATCTATACAGCTTGATGGCTTCGCTGAGAGGGATTCCCAGCAGAAAAGCTACCGTATTTCTGTACCTGTGTGTTTAATACATAAATACAGACAGAGATAAAATCTCCTTGAGCTTTTCCTTTCCTGGGGAGTGGGGAGGAGCTGACCTCGAAGTGAGGCAATGCCACAAAGAGAAAGGGAACACCAATCATCCCTTGATGCCGCAGCACGAGGATGGACCCGACAGCTGTACACCAGGGGCACCCACCACACCAGCGTGGGCCAAAGCACCTCCCTGCGAAGGTGAAGGGCTCGAGGCTCAGAAGGGCTGCAGTGCCAACCTGGAAATTTGACACCCACCATTTGGCATGCCCCTCCTCTGAAACCACGTTGCCCCTTCACATCCATGAATTTCGATGCACTTTGCAAACTTAATAGCCATCGAAAGCTCTGTCACCTTGACAGGACTGCTATTATAATGCTAGCTTTCCTCGGTACCAGATGAATTTGGGGGGCTGGGGTGAGGGGTGGGAGCAGGGCTGTTGTGGAAGAAAGTCTGCTCCACTCACTCTCTATAGGAGGTGTCTCCCCCTAGTGACCACCACCTCACACCACCACCCTTCACTGTCCTGGGGCTAGAGCCAGGTAGCCAGGTACAGGCAGACAGCCATCACCCGTCTTTGCCGCGTGCCTTTGGCCCCGATCCTCAGACCAGCCTTCTCAAAGTACCCTGGGAGCGCGAAGAAAGAATCAGCAGTCGGGCTCTCAAGTGTTCTGGGCTTTGCTGTAAATGCTAACAGGGGATCCCCAGCACCCACAGGATAGCCATCTACACTCTGCTTCTACGGCCAGGAGACAAGAGGAGCCGGAAATGGGCCAGCGAGAGAAGAGAGGAAAACAAAAGAAGCGAACTGGGGACAGGCAACGGGGGCCCACCTGGAGGAGCACCCTCGAGGCCTGCTGGGGACCCACGGGGCACCCCAGGACGGACCAGAAAGACAAGACCTGATGCCAGAGCAAGACAAGAAGACACAAGGCAGGGGACAGAGGTAAGTAATGGGCGAGGAGCCCAAAGCCAGAAACTGGGAGGTGAGTGGAACCGGATGCAAATGGGGCCGAGTGCACCACTGCCTAAAGTGAGCACTAACTCAGGCTTCCGGGAATGGGGAGACGGAGGAGGAGACTGGCCAACGAGAGCCCCCTCCTCAGGTCGTTCTGTTCAAGTCTTGGGGAAAACTGTGTTTTGGGGAAGGGGCCGGAATAATGACTGGAGCCTTCACTTGGCTGCTGCCTTATACAGTAGTACGCTTCCCAGAATAAACGGCCCCAAGACTTCATCCATCACCAAAAAAGGCAACCATAAAAACACTCGTGGCCAGCCCTTGTCTCGCACCAGCTCAGCCATCTTCCCCTCTGCTGGGTACCCGGTGGCTTGGGGCTGGGGGGGCTGCCCAGGTCCCGACTAATTGCTCTGGCCAACGACACTGTGTGGTGTGGGGGCCGCTCCCGCGCTGAGCGGTGAGGAACTTCCCGAATCATTAACCTCTCGGAGTGCATTGTACTGGGAGGCGCTCCCTTTGCAGCCTGTTCAGGGGCCCTATTGATCTGCAGCACACTCGCTGCCTTCAAAGTTGTTTATGATCAATATGCAAATTGCCCATGGCATTGATCTAGTATTAATTTTCAATTAGGGAATCCACAAGAGGTCTCGGAGGGTCAATACCTAACAATGCAGAGGAAACTCCGCTGAGGAGTACCGGCCAGATGCCGAGAAGACCTTCCCTAAGCCTCCTCCTCAGCAGTGCCAGGCCCTCGGGGCTGCCACCTTTGCTTTGGCTCACTCGCTTCCCTCTGAAGTCAGACCCCTCTGGCCACCACCCAGGCTGCATGTGTGGCTGTTGCCCTCCCCTCCCCCGTGCCTCCACCCAGGGCCACAGGGNACTGACTCATCAAGTCATGAAACATATCCGTTAGTTTGTACCTACTACCTTCCAGGCACTGTGGATCCAAATGGACAAGGAGCGATTCCTGTCCTCAGGAAATTACGCTCCAGCAGACCCACGCTGGGCCACACAGGACGGCTGTGTCCCACCCAACCTGGTCACGGAAGCGGCACAGCAACGTGCACGCACAGGAAAATCACCTCCTTTCCTAAGAGTTCCTCTTGCTCACTGCCGAGCCTGGCCAAGACTGGTCTAAGCAGGCTCCCACGTTAGGGTCCCAGGTTGGCCACATTCAATACTCTCAGGGAACAGCGGGAATCTTGAAAGAATCAAATGCCACTTACGTTAAAAAGGCTCTTCATTCCCAAGGCTCTAATCCACACTTTCCTAAGTCTTCACCTGAGTGATTTTGTATCAAGATTCGTTTACACCAAACACGATAATAAATCAAATTTTATCAGAATTGAGCTATAAATCTGTGAAGACTCCAATAATTTCTAGCCGAGGGAATAACACCACAAAAGTACTTTTTAAACTAATTACTCTAATTCCGAAGTGCTGCCCTAATGAGCCTTCTTTCTGCCCAGAACTTACTAAGAGGAAAAACTACCTTCTGGTGCAGTAATTACTGCTTTCCTCTTCAAACTTCTAACTGGAGATCGATGCTGCATTTTAAGACCCATTGATTTACAATTAGCCTGGCTTTCCTGCTAAAGTGTTTTTTTAAGCAGAGTTTACTTTTATTTTATTTTGAAATCTCTGAGATCTGGTTCTTGGATTTTCACATCCTCATGAGAGGGGACTGGAAATCTCAAAGAGGAAGATACACATCAGAAGAGAGAGGAGGAGAGGGATGCGAGTGAGATGCAGGAGGGTGGTAAGGGGAACAGGGAAGTTGGTTGGTTCACAGGATGAATTCAGAAGCAAAAATTTTTTTAATTAAAAAAAAAATCTTTTTTTAAAGCTCAGATGCATACTGCATAGGAGGGAATGAAGAAACCCAGAGAGAGGAAGCAGAAGGCAGGGTGGCTGGAGGAGAGAGCGAGACACACAGTCTAGTAAGTGGAGCTGCTGTCAGGGTGGCTAGAGCAGCCCTTTATTGCCTCTGCTGTTTATTAGCATCCTAGGGAAGGGAAAAAAAAAAAGGAAAGAAAAAGCTTTGTGCATCTTTGCAAAACAAAGCACTAGTTAAAAATAGTGTGTGCAGTAGGGACAGTGCGCTAACATGAGGGTCCTGGCAGCTCTGGCATTTGCACAATCTGTCCCATGAGAAGAGCAGAAGTAAGCGAGGCAATTAAGAATTTCACGCTGATTGCTTCAAGCATGTTTCTCGACGCCATAAAGATAATAGCATAAGGGATACGGCCTTGCTTCCCCTGCCCCGCCCCTGCCTGGCAACTTCTGTGTTCTGCACTCTTCCTCTCCTCCGATTCCCGTGGCTGAGGACTCCAGATGCTGGTTAGCTGACCTGGCACCACCGGGTGGAACCTGTCACTTCCGGCCTAAAGAGACAGCGGCTGTGATGCCCCCTCCCGCCTCCTTGACCCAGAGCAGACCCTGGAGCGGAGACATAAGCTGAGTTGCCTTATCAAAGTCCCAAAGACGGGAGGCTGAAGAAATGGGGAAAACTGCCCGTGAGGCCTAGACGTCAGGCTCTCTGTGGCCCCCCTCCTGATACTCTATTCTGGGCTCTTCCCTTACTGCTGGCTCCCAGAGGTGATGGGTGGAAGATGGGTCTGGAGAGATAAACGGGGAAAATAAAACTCCCAGCAACAATAAAAGAAGGGAAGAGAAAAGCTACTAACTTTCTGCTTTAAAAAAAGAAATGTTATTTTATAGCAAGATCGTATAGGCCAATTTCAAAGACTAATACGAAAAAAAGTGCAATTAAATCCTTGAAAAACTGACAGATCAGCAAAACAAAACCACCCGGAGGAGAGCCCGATTGAGCCTCATTAAGAAAGAGTTCAGCCTGTTTTTAAAACCTTCTTAACACTTAGCTGGGTACCTCCCAGCAGTGAGGGCTCCCAATGCGGCTGGCATAATTAGTGTCAGAATGGAAAGGAAAGGTGGGGGGGAATCAACCTAGGAATTAGATATTAAAACACAAATTTGAGGGGTAGGGGGAGGCCCAAATGGAAAAATCATCCCCAGGTTCAACAACAAACTGCCATCTGTTCATCTGAGAGTAACAGGGAGATGGCAAAGCCCTCCACCATCCACAGAGATAAACACGTTCCAATTAAACAGAGGAAGGGCTGGGGCAGGGTGAGAAGATTTACGATGCAAACTTCCATCTTCGACCTCTCTCTTCCCTCCAAAATACATTCTACCTTGTGGTCACATCAGCTCCAGGAGGCTGGGTTAATGACAGACGGACGACAAATCGCACCGACCTCGACATCAATTACAACCATCACGCCTGACCATGGAGAGGAGGAGGGCTGGGGCCACATTTCCATGCCTTCAGCCACCAGGATCCCCCGAAGCTGGCGTGTGTGCACACGTGTGACACTGTGCCCGCCTGAGAGTGCAAGGGAACACACAACATGTGAAACCACTCTCCTGCAATGAGGAGATACGGCGCTGAGATCCGTATAGAGGAGCAGGCCATACGGAAGGAATACGCTGGAGATGGGGGAGACAGCAGGGAGATGAAGCCATTTTATTAAATCAGGCAAGTTCTAATTTATTCTGCAGAGACAGAGGAAAGAAAATGCATTCATGCTCAGTATATCCTCTGAGCCAGCTCCTATCACCTCAGCAGAGAGAGGAGGGAGCAGAAAAGGTGCCAGGATTCATCTGGAAATCAAGGAGGGGAGGTTTTCTCCTTTAAAGAGCAAACATGAAAACGTATCTGTTTCAACACCTACACCAGGAATACGGAAAATAATGCTTNGGAGGCTGGGTTAATGACAGACGGACGACAAATCGCACCGACCTCGACATCAATTACAACCATCACGCCTGACCATGGAGAGGAGGAGGGCTGGGGCCACATTTCCATGCCTTCAGCCACCAGGATCCCCCGAAGCTGGCGTGTGTGCACACGTGTGACACTGTGCCCGCCTGAGAGTGCAAGGGAACACACAACATGTGAAACCACTCTCCTGCAATGAGGAGATACGGCGCTGAGATCCGTATAGAGGAGCAGGCCATACGGAAGGAATACGCTGGAGATGGGGGAGACAGCAGGGAGATGAAGCCATTTTATTAAATCAGGCAAGTTCTAATTTATTCTGCAGAGACAGAGGAAAGAAAATGCATTCATGCTCAGTATATCCTCTGAGCCAGCTCCTATCACCTCAGCAGAGAGAGGAGGGAGCAGAAAAGGTGCCAGGATTCATCTGGAAATCAAGGAGGGGAGGTTTTCTCCTTTAAAGAGCAAACATGAAAACGTATCTGTTTCAACACCTACACCAGGAATACGGAAAATAATGCTTGTGTCAGAGAAACCTGGGGAGTTTACTCTTTCTGATTATTGCAGCAGGTATACCTGGAAGGGGCTTACCGATTTGATTCGTTGCAACATGAAATCAGAAAGGCAACCGCGGCCAAGAGAAGATGCTGACCAGGACTGACAAAAGGAATTCTGGCATGTCTCCCCCAGTGGTGAGAAACACCACCTGCCAGCTCCCCACGGTGGGAAGTTAAATGGCAATTTTCAACTTGGAAAAAATAAAACCAGGAAAGAAGCGCTGTGCACAAGAGCACCAAGCACAGAGCGCTGCCGTTCACGAACAAAAGGCGTGTGTGCTTAGACTGCCATTAGCAAACCAGGGTTTTAATTAAACAATTACATAAAGTTCGTGTGGCTCCCCATGTGGGCCAACACTTCCTCGGTGTCTTGGGGTGAGCTTGGCAAAAGAAACCCAGGACGGCCTACGTGTCACTACAGAGCTACACTGGGCCTGTCTGCCTGCGGCTCCCTGCCTCACTCTGGAACCGAGGAGCGCTGACTGCCAGAGCGCCTGCCCTGGGCGGACCACCGCCATTGGCAGCCTGATCACTCAAGAGCGTCTGGGGGTGGCACGGGAGGCTTCCGGTGCCCCCGAATGGTGAAGGCCCTCTACCAAAGCACAGGCCAGCTGCAGCGAGCTCACCAGGAGTCTTCTTTGAACTAGGAGGGATTCTCGGGTGCTTAGAAACCTTCAGACTCCCAAACCCCCTCTGGGAGGGAAAGGGAAGCCAACTGCTTGTGCGTTTGCTGCTTTTGCGCTGCTGGGTGGTGGCTGCCCACGGCAGAGGGAAGGTGCATCCGGGTCCCAGGGCCCAGAGTCCCAGGGCAGACAGGTGTCGATGATGCTCCCTAAGCCCAGAGAAAACTCCTCTGGGGCTCCCAGTCACCAAAACTCTGAGCCCAAGAGCTGCAAACTGACCTAAAACTGGTTCTTCCAGCATACGCAGGAGCCTCGAGAGAAAGAAGGTGGCCAGCCTCTGCTGGGCCCCATGAATGAACAGCTCAGAGTAAAAGCCGTTATCAGGTAACAGCTCTGGTATCTGGTAACAGCTCCTTAGTAAAGGAGATTTCACCAAGTCTTAGAAGGACAGACAGGCTGACTGACCAGCATTCATTCCCCACCAGGGCAGCAGATCCAGGAGCTCCACACTGGCACCTGCAGGCCATGCTTCAGACAGCACTTCCCTCAAGCTCAGTGCAGCCTACGTTCCAGAATTCCACTTTCCCCTGGCTTCCCACCCTCCTCCAGACACTGTTTGGAAATGCCTCCAACTCTGCAAATGGTCACAGCAGATGCTGAAGAATCCAAGTGGCTGGTCAGCTGAACGGACAGACGCCCTCAGAGGTGCCCAGCATGGGGCTATCTTCCAGACAGTTCTCATAAGTCACTGCAAGAAA
This sequence comes from Neotragus moschatus, assembly GCA_006410615.1. Lineage (NCBI taxonomy): Eukaryota > Metazoa > Chordata > Mammalia > Artiodactyla > Bovidae > Neotragus > Neotragus moschatus. The sequence goes on along the minus strand of SJYA01002795.1, from coordinate 5,400,867 downwards.
CCTCAAGTGGAGCCCATTAGTTGGCAAAATGCTCTACCCTACAGAATACCCACGGCTCCCCAAATTACACGGCAATCAATATGCTCTAGGTCTCAGAGCCCACCAACACCATTTTGGTTTTTTAAGAACAGGAAACTTTCCAGACTGCCTGGATAATGGAAAAATTAAAACAAGTATAACTAAATATACTTAATTTGAGGTTAAAACAAAAAGCAGAGTTCTTTTTTCTCAACTGCAGCTTACTGCCCTGCTAGGTTGGTGAACAACTGGGAAAGTCAAGGATGGCTCTCAAGACTGGTTAGCTAACTCATCCCACTGAACTCGAGAAACCCAGTCACCTTCCAGAATCCTTTATCTTCCAGACAAAGAAAAGTCTGTCTTGCTATTTCCACCACCTGATTGTATGAACTGCCTTGAGAGTGAGGAAGGGACCACAGCGGCTCAGCCTGAACGTGAGGCAGCCAATCAGAACTAACCTTTGCTCTGGAAGAACATTCTCAGCAGTGGGTCCCTGATCTGGTTCCCAGGAGGGCTCAGGCGGTGGGGCTGGACTTGCTTCTCTTTACCCCCTCCCAGCCCGTACCCCTCCCCAAAATGAACATGGGACTTTCTGGGCAATGCCCTTCAACCCAATCAGCCACGGAAGACATTAGTTTAGATCGGGTCCAAAACTAAATCCAAAGCGATGAACTTGACTTTATGACTTATATATTTACTTCTTCCTTCATGAACAGAAGGTTAATGTAAGAGCAACTCCTTGGCAAACCTTTAACGGTAATTCAAGCGACACTGATGTGAATCAGTGTTCCCTTTGTGAACACATTACTTGGCAGAAACTGGCTTTCTGTCTTTCTGTAACCCCCTTAAACCTAGCCGGCAAAACAAAAAGAAGGGGGAAACAATGTCCTTCAGACAAAAGGATGAGGTGAAAATACAGAGAGAGTCGACTGCACTTTATTCTCTTTCATAGAAGCAAATGGATCTGGTGCTTTTATACATTAATCAATCAATATCACTGACTGTACATCAGCAGGGTAGCCAAGTTATGAATGACCTTTCTGGCAAAGAGGACACTTTTAATGCTCATAAGACCGCTCATAGCTTAGCAACTTTCCGAATTTATGCCTGCATGATTACCCCTTAGAGGCGAGTGGCCGTTAGCGCTGCACTAAATATGGCAAGGTTAGTCGTTTCCAATTTGTGCAGAGGCAAGGAGAGATGTGGACAGGCTGCCCCCTTTATGCACCAGCTGCCCCAACCCAGGCGAGGTGGAGGGCAGAGGCGGGTGCAGTGCAGTCCCTGCCCGGCCGGCAGGGCAGGCTTCCCCTTCCAGAAAGCCAGCTGGCCTCCTCCTCAGCCCTAGGCCAGTCCACACAGGGCCATTTGGGGGAGCTAATCTAGAAAGCCTCTGTCTGCTTCTCACAGTAGGTTCCCAAGGCCACCTCTCTGGTAGATGGGCGGGGCTGCCACACGGGGCCATTCCCAACCAGCCCCCACACTCTCCCCACTGCCTTCTCCCTGTAAGCACCCCCTACCCCCACGCTGACTGGAGGACTCCAACCAGACAATGTAACTTCATGTTTCCAAAAAGGGAACTTTCACCTTGAAGTTGCCTTTTTTTTTTTTTAAAGCAGCATTTCTACCAAAAAGATGCTGACTTCCTCTCTCCAGAAATACCCAACTCAGATGAATAAACGGCTGGACCAATCCTCTTTATTTCTCCCTCTCACCAACTCAGCCATTCTCTCCATTCCAGTCCCTGTGGGTGGAAACGGGGCAAAGGCCTGTCTGTGGGTGTAGGTTTCCATGACAACCATCATCCTCTCGGCGAGGCCACACGGGGCCACGAGACGAAAGCCCACCGCCCATCACCACCTCAGCTTTCTTCCTGCAACTTCCCTTCTACAGTTGTGGTGAAAATCTCTGGAAATCTGCTGGTCCATCAACAAGGCCCCTCTTTTTATTCTGTCTCCCATGGAGGGAAATGTAGACACTACGAGAATTTAAAATATAGCTTTAACTTCATGCGAATTTCAGCGCATGAGACCATAGTAAAGCTATGGTCCCATAGATGGTAAAGCTCACCATCTTCATGAAAAGCCAGGCAGAGTCCAGGGCACCATTCTGCAGTCTACAAAGGGCTGGCCAGTCACATGAGAACACACAGGACACTGGTCAGATGGAACAAGGCACTCTGACTACAGCCACTTCTGCTCCGGGACACGAGAATACTTCTGTCCAGCTGCTGCTTGTTCATATTCCTGAAGTCAGGAGGGTTTATTTAGGGAGGCGCCAACCCCAGTGGTAGTACTGACCTGCAGGCAAGAGGCTCAAAGCCTAGTGTACAGAAACAGGTGATGAATAACACCACACACCAGGAAGAGAGAAACTTACTTTAAAGGCCCTAACTGGGGGCCCGCATGGGAGCTGAGAGTTCTTACTTGCCTGCCTCTCCCACGTGACAGACGTGTGCAACCCCTCACAGGGCGGGAAGAACTCGGTTCTCCACCAGCGGAAATTCTTCCTCTTCTTTCCAGACCAAGTGCCTCCCTCTCAGCCTTCCCTACTTAGATAAGTCATACTAGGCTCTCTGTCCATTATTTTTAACAGATTCAGAGTCCCATCTAGAAAATCTACCTTCTGTCGAAAACTGGGGAGACGCGGAGCCCATCTGAGCAGGGCACTCTGAGGAGTGGGTCAGGGTGGTGCTCAGAGAGCTCCTCTAGATTCATCACAGGTTAGTTCGAATGTCTCCGTTTTCCTCTGGGAAGCTGCACATCCACATACTGAACAACTCTAAAAGACCTGCTAAGTTCACTCCTGCTTTCCATTTTCATCACTTAACCAACAATAAAAACTTGTCCCTCTCTGTATCCTTCATAATCCGCAAACTTTTTAGGTCACCTTTGGAGCCGCCAGCCTGTGGAGCTCCCTCCTGCACAGGACACGCTTTGGTTAAACCCTCAGTCGCCCTTCCTCTCCAGACCTTTACCCAAGCCTGGCTGTTCCTCTGACATCTCTCAAGTTGCCTTTATGGCCGCGCAGGGTTTCCCAAGCTACAACCACCACCTGCGCTTCTTTTCCTCACCTCCTCTTACCTCGCTGACAGCAACTAGCCAGCTGGCTTTCTCTGCTCCCCACCAATGTCCCTTTCCCATTCAAACAATTCTAATCAACATCTGGCCAGCAGTGTTGACACATAAGTCCCCTGAGCTGTGAACATCTACACTGCTCCTCTGGAAGCACCTTGGCAGCTACAGGTCCCTACAGTCACAGGGCCGTCTTGTCACAGACTGTCATACATTATGCCCCCCTTCTGCAGATCCAAATCTCCCTACCAAGGGTAATATCAGCAGAGATAAAGGGACATTAAGATCTCTCCTCCAAGAATGTGGTGGAACCACTCACATTAGCGAGTGAAGTCAATGTCACCCCCAGGACGAATTCAGTTCAGTTCAGTTGCTCACTCGTGTCCGACTCTTTGCAACCCCATGGACTGCAACATGCCAGGCTTCCCTGTTCATCCATCACCAACTCCTGGAGCTTACTCAGATTCATGTCCATTGAGTTGGTGATGCCATCCATCTCATCCTCTGTCATCCACTTCTCCTCCTACCTTCAATCTTTCCCAGCATCGGGGTCTTTTCAAATAAGTCAGTTCTTCGCATCAGGTGGCCAAAGTACTGGAGTTTCAGCTTCAGCATCAGTCCTTCCAAGGAACACCTAGGACTGATCTCCTTTAGGATGGACTGGCTGGATCTCCTTGCTGTCCAAGGTACTCTCAAGAGTCTTCAAAACCATCAATTCTTCGGCACTCAGCTTTCTTTATAGTCCAACTCTCATGTCCATACACGACCACTGGAAAAACCATAGCCTTGACTAGACGGACCTTTGTTGGCAAAGTAATGTCTCTGCTTTTTAATATGCTGTCTAGGTTGGTCATAACTTTCCTTCCAAGGAGCAAGCGTCTTTTTAACTTCATGCCCAGGATGAGGGCAAAGAGCAACTGAGACGCAGACAGGCTCATGTGTTGTGGCTGGCATGAGCGTGGCCATGCAGGCATCCCCAGCAGGGCTGTCCACGGCCATGCAGCCCCAGACACGAGAACGGGTCCCAAGTGGGATCTCGGAATACTCTTCCAAGTCTGAAAAACGAGACCACTCCCCATTCATATACACGTTTCCTTACACTAGTGAGGTATTTCAGTCTCACAAAAGCAAGAGAACGACCTTATACCCATGAGGAAGCCCCTCATGGGTATATGCTTCCCCGCAAAGCAGATACTGGGACCAAAAGATCACATCAAAGAAAAACCCGATCTGAAAAAGTAAAGTCAGCAAGAGGCCAAAGAACACGGAAGTCCGTACGTTTTAAAACTTTGGCACAAGAACAGATGTAACTGGTTTCTGTCTCATTTTCGGTCTTCTCTGGAGTGGTAAGCTCTATGAGGACAGGAACGCGTAACAAACTGTATTCTAGGTAAACTGAGGAAGTCCAATCACATCAGGCCACTTTTCAATATCTCCTTCCATAGCCCCTCAACCCCAAACTCAGGACCTGCTTGTAAAAGGCAGGTCCAATGCCCTTATGCCCTCTGCCTCTCCCCTTCCCAGGACACAGCAGCTGCCCGGGTCCTTAGCCTGCCATCCCATGCTCACCAGCATGTCCCAGGGCTCTGAAGGTGCCTGGCACAGAGGAAGCTGCATGAAATAAACATCAGAAACACCGGGCACGGGTATACAAGCATGACCACAAAAATCCCTGGACATCATTTCACAGTGCTACGCTCCCGTGTATCTGTACACAGTTTTGAGGGGGCATTCACCCCACACCTTGGTAGGACACAAAAGTATCCCCCTGCCATTTCGACAGTTTAAACACTATCTTGGCAGTAGATTCCCGTATATCAAAAGACACAAAGTACTGAAACCTTCCTACAGTCTNCCACCTGATTGTATGAACTGCCTTGAGAGTGAGGAAGGGACCACAGCGGCTCAGCCTGAACGTGAGGCAGCCAATCAGAACTAACCTTTGCTCTGGAAGAACATTCTCAGCAGTGGGTCCCTGATCTGGTTCCCAGGAGGGCTCAGGCGGTGGGGCTGGACTTGCTTCTCTTTACCCCCTCCCAGCCCGTACCCCTCCCCAAAATGAACATGGGACTTTCTGGGCAATGCCCTTCAACCCAATCAGCCACGGAAGACATTAGTTTAGATCGGGTCCAAAACTAAATCCAAAGCGATGAACTTGACTTTATGACTTATATATTTACTTCTTCCTTCATGAACAGAAGGTTAATGTAAGAGCAACTCCTTGGCAAACCTTTAACGGTAATTCAAGCGACACTGATGTGAATCAGTGTTCCCTTTGTGAACACATTACTTGGCAGAAACTGGCTTTCTGTCTTTCTGTAACCCCCTTAAACCTAGCCGGCAAAACAAAAAGAAGGGGGAAACAATGTCCTTCAGACAAAAGGATGAGGTGAAAATACAGAGAGAGTCGACTGCACTTTATTCTCTTTCATAGAAGCAAATGGATCTGGTGCTTTTATACATTAATCAATCAATATCACTGACTGTACATCAGCAGGGTAGCCAAGTTATGAATGACCTTTCTGGCAAAGAGGACACTTTTAATGCTCATAAGACCGCTCATAGCTTAGCAACTTTCCGAATTTATGCCTGCATGATTACCCCTTAGAGGCGAGTGGCCGTTAGCGCTGCACTAAATATGGCAAGGTTAGTCGTTTCCAATTTGTGCAGAGGCAAGGAGAGATGTGGACAGGCTGCCCCCTTTATGCACCAGCTGCCCCAACCCAGGCGAGGTGGAGGGCAGAGGCGGGTGCAGTGCAGTCCCTGCCCGGCCGGCAGGGCAGGCTTCCCCTTCCAGAAAGCCAGCTGGCCTCCTCCTCAGCCCTAGGCCAGTCCACACAGGGCCATTTGGGGGAGCTAATCTAGAAAGCCTCTGTCTGCTTCTCACAGTAGGTTCCCAAGGCCACCTCTCTGGTAGATGGGCGGGGCTGCCACACGGGGCCATTCCCAACCAGCCCCCACACTCTCCCCACTGCCTTCTCCCTGTAAGCACCCCCTACCCCCACGCTGACTGGAGGACTCCAACCAGACAATGTAACTTCATGTTTCCAAAAAGGGAACTTTCACCTTGAAGTTGCCTTTTTTTTTTTTTAAAGCAGCATTTCTACCAAAAAGATGCTGACTTCCTCTCTCCAGAAATACCCAACTCAGATGAATAAACGGCTGGAACAATCCTCTTTATTTCTCCCTCTCACCAACTCAGCCATTCTCTCCATTCCAGTCCCTGTGGGTGGAAACGGGGCAAAGGCCTGTCTGTGGGTGTAGGTTTCCATGACAACCATCATCCTCTCGGCGAGGCCACACGGGGCCACAAGACGAAAGCCCACCGCCCATCACCACCTCAGCTTTCTTCCTGCAACTTCCCTTCTACAGTTGTGGTGAAAATCTCTGGAAATCTGCTGGTCCATCAACAAGGCCCCTCTTTTTATTCTGTCTCCCATGGAGGGAAATGTAGACACTACGAGAATTTAAAATATAGCTTTAACTTCATGCGAATTTCAGCGCATGAGACCATAGTAAAGCTATGGTCCCATAGATGGTAAAGCTCACCATCTTCATGAAAAGCCAGGCAGAGTCCAGGGCACCATTCTGCAGTCTACAAAGGGCTGGCCAGTCACATGAGAACACACAGGACACTGGTCAGATGGAACAAGGCACTCTGACTACAGCCACTTCTGCTCCGGGACACGAGAATACTTCTGTCCAGCTGCTGCTTGTTCATATTCCTGAAGTCAGGAGGGTTTATTTAGGGAGGCGCCAACCCCAGTGGTAGTACTGACCTGCAGGCAAGAGGCTCAAAGCCTAGTGTACAGAAACAGGTGATGAATAACACCACACACCAGGAAGAGAGAAACTTACTTTAAAGGCCCTAACTGGGGGCCCGCATGGGAGCTGAGAGTTCTTACTTGCCTGCCTCTCCCACGTGACAGACGTGTGCAACCCCTCACAGGGCGGGAAGAACTCGGTTCTCCACCAGCGGAAATTCTTCCTCTTCTTTCCAGACCAAGTGCCTCCCTCTCAGCCTTCCCTACTTAGATAAGTCATACTAGGCTCTCTGTCCATTATTTTTAACAGATTCAGAGTCCCATCTAGAAAATCTACCTTCTGTCGAAAACTGGGGAGATGCGGAGCCCATCTGAGCAGGGCACTCTGAGGAGTGGGTCAGGGTGGTGCTCAGAGAGCTCCTCTAGATTCATCACAGGTTAGTTCGAATGTCTCCGTTTTCCTCTGGGAAGCTGCACATCCACATACTGAACAACTCTAAAAGACCTGCTAAGTTCACTCCTGCTTTCCATTTTCATCACTTAACCAACAATAAAAACTTGTCCCTCTCTGTATCCTTCATAATCCGCAAACTTTTTAGGTCACCTTTGGAGCCGCCAGCCTGTGGAGCTCCCTCCTGCACAGGACACGCTTTGGTTAAACCCTCAGTCGCCCTTCCTCTCCAGACCTTTACCCAAGCCTGGCTGTTCCTCTGACATCTCTCAAGTTGCCTTTATGGCCGCGCAGGGTTTCCCAAGCTACAACCACCACCTGCGCTTCTTTTCCTCACCTCCTCTTACCTCGCTGACAGCAACTAGCCAGCTGGCTTTCTCTGCTCCCCACCAATGTCCCTTTCCCATTCAAACAATTCTAATCAACATCTGGCCAGCAGTGTTGACACATAAGTCCCCTGAGCTGTGAACATCTACACTGCTCCTCTGGAAGCACCTTGGCAGCTACAGGTCCCTACAGTCACAGGGCCGTCTTGTCACAGACTGTCATACATTATGCCCCCCTTCTGCAGATCCAAATCTCCCTACCAAGGGTAATATCAGCAGAGATAAAGGGACATTAAGATCTCTCCTCCAAGAATGTGGTGGAACCACTCACATTAGCGAGTGAAGTCAATGTCACCCCCAGGACGAATTCAGTTCAGTTCAGTTGCTCACTCGTGTCCGACTCTTTGCAACCCCATGGACTGCAGCATGCCAGGCTTCCCTGTTCATCCATCACCAACTCCTGGAGCTTACTCAGATTCATGTCCATTGAGTTGGTGATGCCATCCATCTCATCCTCTGTCATCCACTTCTCCTCCTACCTTCAATCTTTCCCAGCATCGGGGTCTTTTCAAATAAGTCAGTTCTTCGCATCAGGTGGCCAAAGTACTGGAGTTTCAGCTTCAGCATCAGTCCTTCCAAGGAACACCTAGGACTGATCTCCTTTAGGATGGACTGGCTGGATCTCCTTGCTGTCCAAGGTACTCTCAAGAGTCTTCAAAACCATCAATTCTTCGGCACTCAGCTTTCTTTATAGTCCAACTCTCATGTCCATACACGACCACTGGAAAAACCATAGCCTTGACTAGACGGACCTTTGTTGGCAAAGTAATGTCTCTGCTTTTTAATATGCTGTCTAGGTTGGTCATAACTTTCCTTCCAAGGAGCAAGCGTCTTTTTAACTTCATGCCCAGGATGAGGGCAAAGAGCAACTGAGACGCAGACAGGCTCATGTGTTGTGGCTGGCATGAGCGTGGCCATGCAGGCATCCCCAGCAGGGCTGTCCACGGCCATGCAGCCCCAGACACGAGAACGGGTCCCAAGTGGGATCTCGGAATACTCTTCCAAGTCTGAAAAACGAGACCACTCCCCACTCATATACACGTTTCCTTACACTAGTGAGGTATTTCAGTCTCACAAAAGCAAGAGAACGACCTTATACCCATGAGGAAGCCCCTCATGGGTATATGCTTCCCCGCAAAGCAGATACTGGGACCAAAAGATCACATCAAAGAAAAACCCGATCTGAAAAAGTAAAGTCAGCAAGAGGCCAAAGAACACGGAAGTCCGTACGTTTTAAAACTTTGGCACAAGAACAGATGTAACTGGTTTCTGTCTCATTTTCGGTCTTCTCTGGAGTGGTAAGCTCTATGAGGACAGGAACGCGTAACAAACTGTATTCTAGGTAAACTGAGGAAGTCCAATCACATCAGGCCACTTTTCAATATCTCCTTCCATAGCCCCTCAACCCCAAACTCAGGACCTGCTTGTAAAAGGCAGGTCCAATGCCCTTATGCCCTCTGCCTCTCCCCTTCCCAGGACACAGCAGCTGCCCGGGTCCTTAGCCTGCCATCCCATGCTCACCAGCATGTCCCAGGGCTCTGAAGGTGCCTGGCACAGAGGAAGCTGCATGAAATAAACATCAGAAACACCGGGCACGGGTATACAAGCATGACCACAAAAATCCCTGGACATCATTTCACAGTGCTACGCTCCCGTGTATCTGTACACAGTTTTGAGGGGGCATTCACCCCACACCTTGGTAGGACACAAAAGTATCCCCCTGCCATTTCGACAGTTTAAACACTATCTTGGCAGTAGATTCCCGTATATCAAAAGACACAAAGTACTGAAACCTTCCTACAGTCTTGCAAAGAAAGCACCAAACTGTGCTGGCAGAGAGGCAGCTGACCTTGCAAATGGCTTCAATGTCACCAAGTCACATTGGCAGGTGTGCACCAGGACTACTAGCTCCAACCACCGTGGCCTAAGCCGGATTCTGAACCAAGAATGAAAGCTGTCAGTCATCCACACTGGGACTTCCCTGGTGGTCCAGCAGTTAAGACTGTGCTCCCAGTGCAGGGGTGTCCGGGTTCCATCCCTGGTCAGGGAACTAGATCCCATATGCCACAACTGAGCATGCAAGGCACACCTAGAGAGGCCACGCACCACACCCAGAGAAGCCTGCATGCTGCAGGAAGGACCCAGTGCAGCCTAAGTAAATCAAATAAAAATGTTAAAAAAAAAAAAAAAATCAACCACAGGGCAAGCTTTTTTGGAAATGTCAGATGCTACAGTTGAGGTCAGGGTCACTTTCAACCCAGAACAAACAAGTGTTCCCACTGCTGGGACAGGCTCTTCCCAGTTCCACCAGTGGGCCCACATCTCCACTGCTCAATGGAGCCCAGTGCTCTGTGGGCCAAGGTCACGATTACGCTATTCATGCTTGTTTGAAGCATGAAATCTGGAGCAGGGCTTCCACTGCCCTCAAGGGTAGAGGCAACGCCACCATGGGGACTCTGCGTGACTCCAGGACAGTGGGAGTGGAAGAGACGGACGTGGAGCTTCTCTGAGCTCAGCCCCCTCCTGCAGGAAAGAAATGGGTATCAGAGAGCTGCAGACCAAAGAGATAACGCGATGCTTCCGGCCGTGAGATGCCCTAAGAGGAGGAAGGGAAGAAAGGAACAAAGAAATCATTGTGGACAGACCAAAAAAAAAAAAAAAAAATTTGGCAAGGTTCTATCCTAACAAATGATCCAAAAATGAAATGAGACTAATCCTCCCTTGGCCAATGTACTGGAGGCCAAGGCACAGCCGTCTGGGGGACAGAGAGGGAGAGCGAGAGTGAATGAGGGACAAAGGGACGAACATGCCTGAGCTGTGTGCTGGACGTCATGTGAAGGATGAGCCTTTTATACATCTTCTCTCACTTAACTGTCATGAGAGAATTAGAGACAGACCCCAAACTGTGAATGAGTGCCCCTCGCTTGCAGATAAAAGAACTGATGCTTCAGAGGCGTGCTGTTGGAAGTCCCGGAAGTAGACACAGAATCTTTCGTATCCGGGCATTTTTCTGAGCTGAGGGACCACTTCGTGTATCAGATTACCCGGAAGGGTGAAGAATGCCTGGATTATGTAATGACCGAAGTCAGCCAGCTCAGAAAAGCTGGGATCTAAACCACCATGCGACTTCTAAAAGGTCTTGAAACCAGGTCGGATCTGAAAGTCCCCCTGTGTTTGCTGTGAGAGAGAGGACGAGAACCTGGGTGTTTCCTTGGAGCTGAGGAGACGCAGAAGGAAAGGAGGTGGGTGCTGGGTCAGAGTAGGAAGGTCAGGGTCACTTTCAACCCAGAACGAACGAGTGTTCCCGTTGCTGGGACAGGCTCTCCCCAGTTCCATCAGTGAGCCCGCATCTCCACCGCTCGGGGGAGCCAAATGCTCTGTGGGCCAAGGTTACGGTTACGCTATTCACGGGGCCTTTTCACCCCATCCCACGCTTTGCTTCAAAGCAATCTCATCTCTTTGAAAACATTCAGTGTACAAAAGACTTTTTTTCATGGAACCCACCTCCATTCCCCTCCTCCCTCCTGGACACAGGTACAAACCCAACAACTGTAGCCCAGCTCTACCTGAAGTCAGAAAAACAGCTTGGAAATGACAGAATAAGCATTCGATATTCAGATTCCCTAAACTGTACTCTTTCTAGAAGGAAATCCTGAAAAATATGAATAGTTATTGTCTTTGGGAGGAGAGGGTCTCATCCTTAAAGGTATGGAGTCTCCCAACCCCTTATATAAGCACTGCAATTTTAAAAATAATAAGCATGTTTGCACGCTCAGTTTGGACATGGATCTTGACATTCCTCTGGAGTCCCCAGAAGGGAGTCAGAGTTTGTCTCCAGTGGAGACATGCACTTCCTCTTTCCTCCCGAGCACTCGAATCAGAGTCAGGCTTCCAGTGAAGTTGACATTTAAATCTTTGGCTTTCCCTCGAAGTTACAAGGACTGTGAAACTTGCCACTGAGGTGTGTGTCGATCCTCGTTTTGACAGTTGAGGGAATGCAGGGATATCAGGTTCATCTGAAGGGGCCTGACACATCTGTGGTCTTTAGAAATGGTGACAACACCCAGAGAACATTTGTGGGTCTTTAGGAATTGTGGCACCACCCAGGGAGTACCTCTGGCCTTTCCTGTGGAGAGCGCCTCCTCTTGAGATGCCACTGGAACAGCCAGAATCCGTTGCTTGTACAATAAGAGTGCATCTCATGACAGGAATTCATGTTTCCCAGCTACAGGCTGAGCCTAAATGGCCTGGTGGGTTCAGTGTCAAGTCTCAGGAACACAGCGTAAAACGGTCAGGGCAGGCCTCCCTGCCCCAGCCCTAAACGCTCCGGAGCCCTGTCACCCGTGACTCTGCTGACAGAAGCACCCCTTTGGTTGGTCCTGCTCCACACAGTGAATGACGGCAGGGTAGCATGTTATGTGATAGAACCCTGAGTAGCTTCACTAAAGTTAGAAACAGGAGCTCTCCTCAAGCGGGGTTGGGGGAAGTCCAAGAATGGCATTGCCCAGATGAGAGGACAATGGAAATGCGCACCTCATCAAAGCAGAGCGGCGCATTCCGGGTCACCCTGAGGAGGGAGACAAGCACTGTCTCTCAAGGGTGCCCCCCTTCTAGCAGAGGGTGGGAAGACGCAACCTCCGGAAGACAAGACATGCCCAACTCCAAAGACCGCAAGGAGCAACGCCGTAACGCTGCCAAGAGCTAGGGCCCCCCGGAGCCGACGGTCAGCTCAGCTCTTCTCCGGTTTGCTGCCGACAGCGGTCTAAACTTGTAATCCACGTTTGTTCTGGATGGATCATCTGTTCTGGCTCGTGGAGTCACGTCCTGCCCAATTTCTGGCCAAGGTGAAGAGCAGTGGACCCTGAGAGAGGATAATCATTCCCAGAAACAAAAAGATGCTGGACGTGATCGGGAGGTACGTCTTTCTCAAGGTGGCAGCCTTCCTCTTCGGAAGGTGCCTCTGGTCAGGGCACAGACCTGGCGAGTTCTCACTAATCGTAGAAAGGGGGCTGCCGCTTAGAGACGCAGGGAAGAGGCGGCAGCAGTGAGGACACGGTGGAGCATGTGCGTGGGGCGGGGCAGGCTTGCAGCCAGCCACAGGACCCGGAGCACTCGAGCAAGGAGGACACTAACGGGCTGAGCTGCCTCTCAGCGGGACAAACCCCAGCCCAGGCGTCGCACAAGCAGCCTGAGACGCGGGCCCGTGTTACACAGACGTCTACCATTCTGGGGATGAATAGTAAGCAGATATTAAATAATCAGCCAGACAAGGCTGTCAAATCTTTTCACAACAGTATGAGATAAATAAACATACATAATTATAATTATGTGAAAGGTTCTGAAGTAGAGATTAAGAATTATATTCATTATGTTCATTACGAAAACTGAGAGATGAGGCAGATGAAGAGGGTTCAACGACAACTTCTTTCTTCACCCACACCTCCACCTCGACTTGCTCTCTCCTCCTTTGGAGTACCAGTGTCCGCCAGATACCGTACAACCATCCTTAGCTGCTTGCTCTCCATGTCTCCCAGATGGAACCACCTCAACAGCACTGAGCATTCATTCGTGCCACCACCCCCACTCCCTGCTTCCACTAGCTCAGATCCTCATCTGTCACGGCTCAAACCCTTCCATCTTCCACCCAGGAGCCAGTATTACTTGCCTAAAAGAGGGTGAGGTCATGTGACTCTGCTTAGCCTCTCACGGCTCCCAGCTCCCCTAGAGGGAAGCCTGAGCTCCCTTTGTCGTGGAGAACACGGCTCATGCTGGTCCCACTGGGGGATTTCTTCCGCCTTCTCCATCTGCTCACACTCAAGATACGGCCACGAGGACATCCCCAAGCCCTTTACACCATTACCTGAGTTCCGGGCCCGTGGCAGCAGTCTCTGTAAGGATCTTTTTCTGTTAGACAGCGAGCCACCTTGGGCATAGAGCGCATCCCGTCCGACTTCTCCATCTTGCTTGTTCTGCTAAAGGCTCGCTAGACCTCTGTTCACTTAAGGGGTTGGGAGGCAGGGCCCTACTGTTTGTACAGCCTTGAAGATGAGAGAAGGAATAATCACCTCTGGAAAGGAAGACAGGTAAGAGTGGGTCAGGGATTCTAACAATGGACAGGAGGGAAAGCTACCTGCAGTTTGATACATGAAGAAGAAAAATGAGGAGGCTGTGGTTCCACCAGAGCCCGTCAGAGGAAAGAGTGGAAGGTGAAGACGAGGCTGTGCTTTCAAGCCACCCCAGGGCAGAGGGGCCTTTTCCCCTGCGCGCCTCCGAGAGAGGAGATGAACAGCAGGGAACCAATAAACAGAACTTTATTAGGCTTGGCTGAGAGGTAGTGAAAGCTCATCAGCGCCCTTCCTAGGCTTACAGTAGAGCACTGTGGGGCAGAGGGAAGCAGAAACGCCGAGCAGCAGGTGGATGCAGAAGCCCCCTTCCCTTCTGCACTCTACTGACCCTGTCCTGACAGGCACCTCCGCCGGACCAGGGGCCCACTTACTCCTGAGCACACTCGTGAGATCGAGAGGTGCTCGCTTGCCACAAACAATGGGATTAGAATTGAATTAAGACTTATCATAGCCCCAACTTCCACATTTCTAAGACCCTGCTCTTCAGGATCTGGCCAAGCTAATGCTACGCTTCCTTCCTTCACTAGGATCGCTCCTTCAGTTACTTGCAATGCTTCTCACTCACTTCTACCACCAAGTGACACTTCTGAGAATTCTTTTCACTCCTTCCGTATTTTGGATTATTGCATTATTGATAAATTATAAGCTTTAAAAGTCAACTTCAATGACTATAGTACTTTTTCGCCAAACATTTCCTCCTCTTGACTTTTATTAGCTATATGTTTTTCCAAATAATTCCCTTTAAAAATTCAATTCCTTATTAAATATACTCAGCGTATCCTTCTACTAGATCCTCATTTGCTACCAAGGGGGAAATAGTAATTTTACAATGGATAATCACTGTTAACTACTAATTCTTCAGTAACATAACTAATCAGTATTTGTCACCATATCTAACTGATCAAAGTTGACATCACCAATAAAGAGACAAATCAATACCACGTCCCTCTTGATACAGTGTACTAGAAGAAAAGCAACATCACGTCTGGGGACCTTCTATCAACATGCAAACCCCGATTCGAATCATGAGGAAACGTTAAGACACACTCAAGTTGAAGGGCACTCTACAAATTAATCTGTCCTCATCAGATATACTGAGTCTGTAAAAGACAAAGGAAAGAAAGAGAAACTGTCCTAGATTATAGGACTCTTTTTAAAAATCAGAGTTGGACATCCAAATACAACTTGTGGCCTGTGTGGGTTTTTTTTTTTTTTCATATAAATAACTGGGAAAATTGGGAAAATTTGAAGACGACCTGCAGATGACCTAGTGCTTCTGTATCAATGTTAATTTTTTATTTTGATAACTCTTCTGCAGTTATGTAAGATAATGCCCTTGTTCTTTGGAAATATACACTAATATATATTTGGAAAAGACACTAATATATTTAGCAATCAAGTGGCACCATGTCTGAAATTGACTCTGAAATGGGCAGAAAAGGTAACAATGAATATCTGTGTGTGTGTGTGTGTCTTAAGTAGGCATGTAGAGAGTGAGAGTGTGTGAGAAGGAGACTGATAAACCAAATGTGCTAAAATGTTAACATTTGAGAATTCTGGGTAAAGATATACAGGAATTCTTTCTAATCTCTTCTGTACATCTGAAATTATATTTTTTAAAAAATTAAGTACAAATTGAGAGGTGGAGACAAGCAGGAGGAGGTAAGCTCACCCCCTTTCATAAAAACAACTAAAATCACAACTAACTGCTGGAAAACCACAGACCAAAAAAAAAGTACAAATTGAAAAGAAAATGCAGTAAGATTCCTAACCTCTCTAGTCCCATTATATATTTTCTGTATTCTTTATTATTGGCAGTTACACACATTATTGCATATTTTAGATTGTATGCAAATTTCATTCACTGTTTGTTTTCAAGTTACCAATGAAAATGTTGGATAAAAACAGAACTCTTGCCAGCACCAACACGTGCAGTTCCCCTCAACACAAACAGCCTAGAAATCAATATATTATCCCTGCTTATCAGTCTTTCTTGTAGTCAGAATTCAACTAAAAATTTCTTTTTAGGCTCAGAATTTGATTAGGAGGTTTTGGGAGAAACAATAGTTTTGAGGTATGGTTTTGTTTGTTCGTTTGTGTTTTTTTGGTAGTACCAGGTGGCATGGGGGATCTCGGTTCTCTGACCCGGGAAGGAACCTATGTCTCCTATATTAGGAACACAGAGTCTTAACCACCGGACTGCCAGGGAAATCCTTGATGTATTTGTTTGTAATACACCTACGATATTCATACTCGCAATTCTATCTGCCTCTCACAGGGGCATACTAGTGTAGGGCAGGGGAAAGTGGAAGAAGCTAGATATGCAACTGTATGATCAATAGAAGGAGATGGGTCTGCAGCCTGTGGTCCTTGCCCAGGGTTCCCTCTCCAGCTGAACGGCCTGCTCCCTGGCCCCAACCAAATTCCTGAACTTGCCTAGAACCCCAAGCATCTTACTCTACCTGCAGATACCAGGATTGGGTTCACCTGCTCCTTGGAGCTGCCCCAACGATTTCAGCTAAGAATTCCTCTCACTTCAGAAGGCCCAGAGTCTTTATTGTCCTGCCCCCCTATCTGGTGATTACCACGGACCACTGTGAACTGTGTTAATCATGTGCATGTGTGTGTGTGTGTATGCCTGGCTGCATGCATGCATGTGTGTGGGTGGGTGATATCCTCCCAAAATAGGACAGGCAGGGGTCATTTCTCTTCTATTTTTCCACAGTAACTAGTGTTTGCAATGAACTGGAGCTTGAACAGCTGCAAACCTCAACACCCCCCACCCCAAANTGTTAATCATGTGCATGTGTGTGTGTGTGTATGCCTGGCTGCATGCATGCGTGTGTGTGGGTGGGTGATATCCTCCCAAAATAGGACAGGCAGGGGTCATTTCTCTTCTATTTTTCCACAGTAACTAGTGTTTGCAATGAACTGGAGCTTGAACAGCTGCAAACCTCAACACCCCCCACCCCAAATTTCCAGAGTTAAAATAGGGCAAAGAACAGCCGCTGCCCGAGTCACCTTGAAAGCATGCCTGGAGATGGAGGATGCCTCTGAAGTACATTTACAGCCTCCAGAATATAAGTCTGCATTTGCACAATACAACTTCCCTTTGCAATGAGAACTGATGTACATTACTTCCTTTTATCTTATTAGTATGATGGGATTTGTTCTTGATGACTCCGTAGCACTACAGCTACTCACCATCATTCCATTATCACTGCAGGTTTATAGATTTTCCCCTTTACTACTCATTTTATTTTTTCCATCAAGTATATTTCATACACGAGATAGTAATTACCAAGTTCTCTATTCCTTACACTTAAAGTTTGCCTTTTCCCCCCGATCATAAAAGCAATAAGTGCCTATTGTTGAAAATCTTGAGAATACAAAAAAGTGCGAAGGAAGGAAAAATTGCCCATAATCAGCGATAACATCTCAGTATATTTATATATACGTTAAAGGAAACTAGGACAATTATATGATTTGGGGTCTTGCTTCCCTCTCTACTGAGCTTTCTTCCATGTCCTTAAATATTAATCAAGAACATTATTCCTAATGACCACCCAGATTTCCACCACATTTTCATAACAGTTTACTTAATCCTTCTTCATCTTTTAAAAGATGGGTGGCAGAGGCTCCTAATTGCCTTCCTAACAACTGCTCTTTCTTGTGAACTGAGCACTCACTTTATTGGGGGCAGCAATACCCCTAGTTAAAATCAGTATTTCCCAGTCTCTTGTGAGTCCAGAGAGAGTCATGTGACCAAATTCCAGCCAATGAGATGCAAGTGGAAGTAACCGGGTGCTTGGGGAAAGCTCTTGGAAGCGGCAAACTCGGGTGGCAAGTGCGCTCCTCCCCATCCTGTTTCCTCTTGCCCAGTGCACAGATGGAGCGAGGTCATCCTTGAGACCACGGGGATGGCTGAGAGGAAAGACGGAAGGAAGCTGGTCCCCACTGAACTGCGGCATCTTCACTCCTGCACTAGACTGCCCTCCTCCCAAGTCTGCTTATGTGAGGGAAAATGGAACCCCTAATTTGCTTAAGACACTTCTAGGGTGGCTCTGCGGCTCACAGGTTAAAGCTATGAGATAAAAGAATACACATATTTTTTGTTTCCCCACCTTCTACTATCTTCATAGTCTATACAAAGCTTTGAATATGTGAAATTAAGGCCGCATGCACAAACCAGAAGTTCTGCGGCCATCCAGTCCAGTCTGAGACAAAAGCCCAGATGAGGGAGTATCTGTCTCTCTTTTCCTGGAGGGCAGCTTAGCTGAGAGGGTAAGAGCCTTCAGGGAATGACATGGGCCTGCACTTGTGTGACCAGGAAAACTGCCCCTCACCAGTTCAAGGAACTCCCATAAAAGAATTCCAAAATGCCAGGCCGCTGGGCTGCTGGCATTCTCTCCCACATGGAGTGCACTGGCAAGGGCACGGCAGAGGCCTGCAAACCTGGGACAGCCTTTGAGCTCTGGGTTTCTTTCTTGAAGGGAAGCTTGTTTCTGGAAGCCTTCCACCCACCATGCTCCTCACAGAAGCCCCTAAGGGAACCTGTATAGAGCACGTGCCTGCCCACACGGCCTGTGTGGGGCCCAGTCACTCACTCTCGCACAGCGGCTGAGGCAAAGCCGCCTCTCTGCAGTTTCTACTTGACTCAAGGAAGAAGAGGTGCAGCCACCACTAGAAAAGCTGCTTCTCAACTGATGAACCGACCAGCTTCCACAGCAATGGCAGAGGAAGTGCTACAGAGACGTAGCCCAGAGCTTCAGGACTGGTACGTATCCCAGGTTAAGAACTATCTGCTTAAGTCAGGTTTAACAAGGTGACAGTGCTTTCATTCTGCTGCTTTAAAAAGTGGTTCAGGTGTGCAGGAACGATTTCCAGCCCCGTGAACACAGGCATGAATGCCATTTCCTTGTTCTCAGGCCGTGCACCATCCCGCCTGGTCCAGGTGCTGGGATTCCAAACACCCTTGCCTCCATGGCAGGAAGAGACGGAAGGCAGCGCTGAGCTCCCAGGGACTCCAGTCCGCGCCCAGGTGATTTGGGACAATTGACTCTGACAAGCTTATTTTTACTGCCCTGAATGGAAAACGAGCCCACAGCCCTGTTCATCTAGGATCCTAGCTGCTCCGTTTCACCATCAAGCGTAGGACAGTTTTCCTACCCCAAAACGAAAGACTATTTTTATCCCAACCTTGCTGTTCCATAAAACACACACAGACAAGATCTGAGGGATTCTGACCTAAAGTAAGTCTTCAGGATATCCAGGTTCCCATATTTCCATTGTTAGGATAAGGGGCAGAAGAATCTAATGGAAACTAATTCTATTATTCTCTACAAATTCAGGCTTCTTTATAGCTAGAAATGGCTTGGGGATCCAGTCCACTTGAGGATCATGATAGAATAAGACAAGAGTTAAGCTTCCTCTCTCTGCTTAATGAAAGCCTTGAGCTCCCTGTGGCAAGTATCTGCTGGAGAGGGGCTGGGATGCTTAGGAGATGCCGACCACGTTTTCAGGGTTGTCACGGCATGCCCGGGTCAGCACTTGTCCCCAGCCAGCCAGNTAAGCTTCCTCTCTCTGCTTAATGAAAGCCTTGAGCTCCCTGTGGCAAGTATCTGCTGGAGAGGGGCTGGGATGCTTAGGAGATGCCGACCACGTTTTCAGGGTTGTCACGGCATGCCCGGGTCAGCACTTGTCCCCAGCCAGCCAGCCACTTCCTCCCCACACGAGCCCGCCCCTGAGAGAGTTTATTAACCAAGTGCTTGGGGGTTTGTGTATATTTATATTACCTCCTCTTCTCTCCCTTCTGTTCTACCAGGGCACATTGGGGGAAAAAGTTATGATAAACTTTAATAAAAACAAAATTAAAATGATTAAACCTTTCATATCCGTTAGAGATAATCTCTCTTCTGCTGGCTAGTCAAATCTGGAAGAAAACAGATGCAAACCATCACTTTGTTGCTTCTCTTCAATCCCCTGCTCACTTCCCCCGCCCCCAAGAAACAGACAGAAAAGGCTGCCTGTGGCCAAATTTTTAAAATAAATTACATTTGTCCTCACACACGGCAGCCAGGTGTGGCTAAAACATTCTTTCCAAATATCCCGTGATATATATAACCCACGTCCTTCCCTCCAGGGGCCTTTCCATGTGAGCCTGATGATCCCAGAAAGACTAGGACCTGGAGGGGGGAGGCGTGGCCCCTTTTTATTGAAAAAGAAGCACCATTTCCCAATTAGCCATGTAATTCTGACTCATGGGAGGGAAGGAAGGCTGTGTGCCTGCACACCATCTACTGGAAATACACACACACCCCAGTCTGCATTCCTGATTACAGCAAAGCCCAGAGAAAACAGACCAGTAGGGAACAAATCTCCCTGGTCTTATGTGTTCTAAGGATGTCTTCAGATCTGCCTGGGGTCTGGGCACATGCCTATGGAGGGGAAGATGGGTGCAGAAATAGACCAGGCCTGTCTGTCAAAGGCTGGCCAGACAAATAAGTCAGAGTAAGGTCTTCGGCCCTCCCAGAACGGGACAATGACCTCTGACACGCAGCATCTGGGACGCCAAGAGAACACAGGTGCCTGGGAACCGAGCACTTTCTGGATTATGATACTATGTAGTGGAACGGAATTCCAGTCCAGGAAAAACGCACCGCCCTCTGACATCCCAAGGCTCTGCGTGGAATGTGGAATCGCCCATCGGCAGGTGAAGGGAAGGAGGAGGAGAAAGGTTCTTACTTCGCTACAGTCAGCCTGACACACCCGCAGTAGAGCCAGCCTCCCCTTCTTCATCTCAGTTGTTTGCGCTGCAGCAGAGACAAGGCACCCTCAAGTCCAGAGGACACAAGTCTGTCCTGCGTTTCGCACTTGCGTCATGAGTCACCAGAAACAGATTTTGTTTTATGAGAAAACCACTGACCCCTGAGCTAAACCAGAGAGCCCCAAAGAATGCCACTGATCCCAGAAAGTGGCTTCTAAGCAGTGCAAGGTCAACACAGCCCGTTCTCCTTGCAGTCCTCCCTGCCTGCAAGGACCCTGCACACACTGCACCCCGCGGTGGTCCTCCCCTCCCTGCCTGAGGGGCTCCTTTCCCTGGGCGCGATGGGGAGGGAGACCAGTCACCCCTGTGCGACAGGGGTCGTGCAGGTCAAGTTCCCACGGAAGCCTCACCAGTGGAAGTCGTCACACTGTCACTCCCCAGCTTCGACCTTCCCATCCTGATGGGAGCAAAATCTGATGCCCCGTCCCCTGCAGCCTGCCAGTGTCCACAGCCCCCCCTGCCCACCTTCCCGCTGCCCCTCCAACTGGCTGAGGGGCTGCGCACCCGCTGGGCCCTCTGCCAGGGCCACTCTGCTCAGCTCCAATGTCACCTCCCCAGGGAGACTTCTCAGAGCACCTTATGTAAGACGACTGACCCATCTCGCCCTGCCCTGCCTGGCTCTGTATTTATAGCACCTTGCACACCTGACATCCTCTATTTGTTTATCTGGCGTCTGTCTCCCCCTCACTGGAGGGAAAAGTCCAGACTTTGTGTTCACTCCCTGCTGGCAGCTTTCCCAGAGCCCAGAGCGTCATGGGCCACACTCAGGACACTCCATGTCTGCAAGGCTAAAGAACTCCACGCCTGGACTCAAACCAGTCACTCTTTCCCCAGCCGTGGTTCTCATCTAAAAGAGGCACGGAAAGTCAAGTACATCTTTCTCCGACTAGTGCCCCATCTCTGCCTCTTTATTTGCAAACTCTTCAGCATGTGCCCCTCTCCTGAGCCCTGCTCTCCCTCCTGAACTCATCAGCCCCAATTTTTATTTGCTCTGAATTTAAGTGCCTATACAGTTTGGAATTTTTTGACAGTTTTGTTAACAATTCAAGACTCATGCCTTCTACAAAATTAGCATGAAAACGTTGGGGTGGACACACACACATGGCCTATGACCAGGCCATACCCTTATCCCGAGTGTCTCACAAGGCCAGGAGTCACTCCAGCACAGACCCCCAAGCCCCAGCCCCCAGAGCAGGGCTGCCCTTCCACACTGCAGGGTTTCCAGTGCCACTGGGACTCACCTGAACAGGAAAGTCATCAAAGGGTTTTTTGAATATTAGGAAAACCACTTAAATCGCTGCCAGTTCTCAGAGAAGATTCAGGTTTGCACTCGATGGGCTGGAGAGTCACAAATGACTGCTGCCCCTTCTTGCCCTGCCTTACAGGTTTCCTGGTTTCTACCCAGAGAGGATCTGGCAGTGGATCATAGTCCTTTCTGGACATGAAGAACCCTGTCCCTGGGGCAAAGTGCTGCTGGTCCTTTGGGTGACTCTGTCAGCCCCCAGCGAGAAGGCAAGACACTGTGGGAAGAGTCTGGACAGAGAGCAGCAGAGCGCACGAGGACTCCTGCAGCGAGAAAGATGCCCTCGTCTGCACCGTCTACTATGGCAGCCACGTGTTACAACAAGCACTCAATCTGGGAACCTGGAGACTTGAGACCTATGATGGCTGAGAAGCCATGAACACGCCCTTGCTTTATACTCTCACAGAGAAAGGCCCTTTGGGAGGTCAGCTGTGAAACCTGGGTCCTGGGTTCACATTTGGGAAAGATGAGGGTTGTGGGGTGAGGATGGACCTGCCCTAGGGCTACACATGAGGGGTGGGCCCTAAATGAGAAGGGTGAAGGCTTACACACCAGGGCCCTTCTAGAGCGTCAGGTCTGGAGGACTCAACACAGACATAGGAAAACCAGGGAATCACAATCCTTCCGTACTGTGGTAACTGGGATCCTCTATAGCCCAAGCAATAGAAACAGTATGGAATTCTCTACCAAAGCAGGTCACAGAAGCTGACAGGGGGGGTGGCATTTACCCTAACCAGAGCAAAAAATCACCCCCAAACAAACGAAAAACGAGCCCACTAAACACCATCCACAAATCCACAAGGGGGTTGTGCTTATTCTTAAAAGTGCCAGTGGGTGACAGACAGGAGAGGCTTCTGTGTAAATCCTCGCACTTGAGCCTCATCCGCGACAGCGTACTGGAGAGCTGCCGTAACCAACAGCCACAGGCCAAGTGCCTTAAACAACGAAGTTCCCTTTCCCACGGTTCTAGAGGCTGGAAGTCGAAGATCAAGGCGTTGGCAGGTTTCGTTCCTCCTGAGGCCGCTCTCCTTGGCGTACAGAGGGGCAAGCTGTCCTGGGGCATAGGTCGCCAAGCTTCACAGGCACGAGAATGTCCCTCCGCGGGCCGGCTGTGCGCTTGGGACTCATCAGCGGCAGGTCTGGATGGAGGCGGTGTTCGGACAGGCCAGGCGGAGCGCTGCTCCCCATCTGATGAGCCCGGTAGGCACAGTGCTCTGACCTCTTTTCAGACCTAAGCAGGGGGCACGTCCTCCAGAGCCCCCTGCCAGGGAGCTTGCTCTGCTTCTTCACAGACCAAGGCCCGCCCCTAGGACTGAGATCTGGGAGCAGGAAGGCACCGATCCCGCGGCAGGAAGGTCCGGGGTCTCCCCGTCACCCTCCGCCTGCCTCCTGTCCTCCTTCCACATCCAAAAAGGAACAAGACACTGAACTCAGATGTCAGGAAGTGGGTGGTTACGGCCTAAACTGTGTTCCCCAGATTCATACGTTGAAGCTGTAACTCCCAGAACCTCAGATGTGGCTGTATCTGGAGAAAGGGCCTTTAAGACGGTGATTAAGTTAAAGATGAGCGTTAGACTGGACTAGGGAACCCTGGCTGGCGTCCTTATAAGAAGGGATTACGACACAGAGAGAGAGAGAGAGAGAGAGAAAGAAAGAGAGAGAGAGAGAGACCTGAAAGCAGAGCCAAGGCTGTAAGAAGAGGAGAAGAAAGCCTTCTCTACACCAAGGAGAGTGGCCTCAGGAGAAATGAAACCTCCCAACGCCTTGATCTGGGACTTCCAGCCTCTAGAACCGAGGGAAAGTGAGCTTAGGTTGTTTAAGGCACTCGGCCTATGGCTTTTCATTACGGCAGCTCTAAGCAAACTAAGGCAGTCTGAAAGGAAAAAGCCTGTCCCAAGCAGAGGGTTCTAAACCGAGCAAAATGGTGAGAGGGAAGCACATAGATTCTTTTCTGTCTTCGTGAGATGACGACAGATCTGGATAAAGCGGAGGAAAGACAACAGACAGGCTTGTTCCAAGAAAAATCACATACCATCCAACCTCTAATATTCTGATTAGAGCAGAAGTCAAGNCCCAAGCAGAGGGTTCTAAACCGAGCAAAATGGTGAGAGGGAAGCACATAGATTCTTTTCTGTCTTCGTGAGATGACGACAGATCTGGATAAAGCGGAGGAAAGACAACAGACAGGCTTGTTCCAAGAAAAATCACATACCATCCAACCTCTAATATTCTGATTAGAGCAGAAGTCAAGTATCTGTTAAAAGTGATAAACAGCTCTTTCTTACTAACAGACACACAAAAGGTCTCAAGATAGTTTGGAAGTGTAAAACTATAAAAAGCCCTTTAACACCCACTCTGAAGGCTGCATCTTGACAAAGTCCTTTCCAACTCCCTCAAAACTGCCAATGGATTAGGCGTAAGTGGCCAAACCAAAAGTAAATGCCTATTTGAAAACGTGCTTCTCTCATATGGAGGAAAATCAAGGAGGGGGGAGTGGTAAACAACAGAAACAGGGATGGGAAGGCGCTTCAGAACACACCTTACTCAGCCTGATAGGAAGCAGGAGGCGCGTGGGCACCATGTCCATTTCTTCATGGAAAGGGTGGCCCAAATCCAGGCTGGGCCAGCGGTATCCCAGTGAGGAAGCCAGTGCCAGGGCAAGCGTATGGCACGCCTCGCAGCCAGCCAGCTCTGTCCACTAGAAACTCCCGAACTGCTCGATGAATCTGTTCCCTCCTCCAAGGCAGCCGTGAACCACATGTGACTAAGAAGCACTTGAAATCTGGCTGGTATGACAGAGAGACTGGATTGTAAATCTTTATTTAACTTTAATTAATTTAAACTTAAACAGCCACAGGGGGCTCGTGGCTGTCACGCCGAACAGGCTGAGCACGTGGAGATGCTCCCTTGTTGCTCTCAGAGGGTCGAGAAACCCCAGAAGCAGGAGGCTCTGGGCCGCGCCTACTCTGATGTGGGCGGTCAGAAAACTTCCCACTGCTAGTCAGTGTTTGGGAAAAAAAAAAAAAATCATGCAGGACTTTAATTCTCTTAATTGGGTCACAGTTTGAAGGGGGTTCCTTAACATCCGTGACTCTGAGAAGAAGGCTTTGAGCTATTTCTGGGAGCAGAGAGACCAATGCATGCTCCACTTTCCTCCTGGGCCCCCTACCACGGTCAGGGGCAAGTTTATTAATATAGCGCATAAGCGGCCCAAGAAACTAATTCTTCGGGCATGTCTAAAGGCATAACAAGTTCAAATCACTGTTTCTCTTGAAAAATTACATTTGAGCAGCACAGGATGGTGTGAAGTGAAGAGGCTGGAATGAAGACATGCCCACGAGACAGGGGGCAGTGGGTGATGACCACCATCCCCAACCCACTGAGGCACAGAGCCCCACCCCAATTCACTGGCTAACTCCCATGCTCACCTGGGGGACAAGTTCCCCTCGTTCAAGCTCCTTGGATCCCCCTTTCAAAGGGACCCCCCCCCATAAATGTTTCCCTGACATAACACCTGGTGGGACATGACATTCTCTGTTTGCCGTGGGGATTCCTATGTTTCTGAGCTCTCTGGCATGCTTACAACCCTAAACAGGAGACCCCTAATGCTCACCCTCAATACCCACCGCCCCCCTCCAAAAGGACTCACGGGCTCTCCTTTTTATGTTCATCTATATTTTGCTGGGCCACTCGGTATCAACCCCCCAGGAAGGCAGCAGCTGCAGTGTTGGCACCTCTCAGAGTGGGCAGTGTGGGGTGGTCGTGAGGGAACCCACCACTACCTAAGGAGGGGACAGCATGCAAGGCAGCTCAAATGCCCCAATGAGGAGAGGCAATGTATAGTCATACATACAGCCCGGTATATTACATAGGGGAACAAACGCTCCAGTGTCACACACTGAAATTAAACCCAAAACCCTGGCAGCTTTGAACCTCCCATAAAAATAAAGCAACTACTAAATGGTAGATCCAGAAAATGAATGGGTAAATGAATGATAATCACTGTAACTCAGGCCACTGCAGCCAGATCTCAGATCATTTCTAAAAGGTGGAATGTCTTGGCGCACATGCTTATCTCTTCTGGAGAAGACAGAGAGGAAACAAGCTTGGTGGGAATTTTCATTGGAAGAACTGATGCTGAAGCTGAAGCTCCAATACTCTGGCCACTTGATGTGAAGGGCTGACTCACTGGAAAAGACCTTGATGCTGGGAAAGATTGAGGGCAAGAGCAGAAGGAGGCGACAGAGGATAAGATGGTTAGATGGCATCACTGATGCGACGGACATGACTTTGAGTAAACTTGGGGAGATGGTGAAGGATGGGGAAGCCTGGCATGCTGCAGTCCGTGAGGTTGCAAAGAGTCAGACACAACTCAGCAACTGAACAACAATGATTCCAGTCAAAACAGCTCTTGGATAATGGCTCTCAGAGGTCTTGCCTGGTATCCATGTAATTGCCCTGACTCTGGCTTCAGGACATTCCTAACTTAGAAGCAACAGCCTCTCCAAGATGCTTCTTTATAACAGACTCTGACATTGCAGGGAAGGCGGTGCTATCACTACAAAGCTATCTTGTATGAAGAGATGGAGCCTTAGCTTCCACACTGGTCGGGGGGAGGAGAGTGTGTGTGTGTGTGTGTGTGTGTGTGTGCACACGTGTGTGTGCATGCATATGTAAGCACAGATGTGCACACACACATGTGAGAGGAGGAGCAGACATACTAGCATACACTTAGAGGAAGGACTTGGAGAAGGCAATGTCATCCCACTCCAGTACTCTTGCCTGGAAAATCCCATGGACGGAGGAGCCTGGTGGGCTGCAGTCCATGGGGTTGCTAAGAGTCGGACACGACTGAGGGACTTCACTTTCACTTTTCACTTTCATGCATTGGAGAGGGAAATGGCAACCCACTCCAGTGTTCTTGCCTGGAGGGTCCCAGGGACGGGGCAGCCTGGTGGGCTGCCGTCTATGGGGTCGCACAGAGTCGGACCGATTGAAGCGACTTAGCAGCAGCAGCAGCATCAGAGGAAGGACTAAGACAAGGAATATGTAATCAGAAGCCATCACAATTACAAATGTAAATGAACAGGCAATTGGCGCTGACCTTTGCAGATTGTTAGAGGACTAATTAAGGCAAATCAGGAACTCTGTTCCAACAGAAAAACAAGACTGTAGACACCCTAAGAAGTACTCCTGTCCTCTTCATGTGGGTGCAAAACGCAAGCGCATCGGATGGTAATCAAACGACATGTGCTTGACACTGACAAAAGGAAAACTGTCTCCACGAACAAAAGACAAGCAAGATTCACCCCTTGGTCTCCTGTGAGCAACTGTGCTAGTATCTCTGTCAATGGGCTCGGCCACTATTTGAGCTCTTGCCATGTGGCTGGCACTCTATTAGATTCCATATAAACAGATCCCACCCATGAAGCAGTCAGAAACGCCAATTACAAACTTTGCTTTGAATGGCTATTTTAAAAGCTTTAGAAAAAAAAGAAAGAACAGAATCAAAGTATACATCATTCGGCAAACTCCATTTTTCATTCAACAATATTATATTCTCTCTTCTTGTCAATATATAATGAAGTCTCTTTAGCTTTGCATTGAAAAGAAGCTTTCTAAAAAAGCACCCTGAAATTCATAATTTTCATCCCAGTAGTCCCTCATCAGGAAATGGATTTAAAACACATAAAGTCACGTTTTCTTTATTCCTTCATGAGTGCTCAAATTTTCAGTCACCCCAATCTGTTTGGATGCTCTTTACACATTTAACTTTTCTGGTCAGAATTACTTTATCCTTATGCTTCCTCAAGCCTCATGGACAAGACATACAATCAAAAGGAAAAAGGAGAGAGAAAAAACTCTGCTGGTTTTACAAAAATAATACTTTAGAACTGCAGAACTGGTCACAACATATTTTAGTGTTAAAAGAAAAATTATACTGAAATTGCGTATAATTTAGCTATTTACAAAAAAAAAAATAATGCACTTAATACTCAGAGGGCAGCTTTATGGCAGTTTTGAAAAGTCAAAACAAAAACAAATGACAAACTAGAAAGCAGTGCATTTTCTTCTTCTCTTAAACTGTACAAGTTAAGTAGAACTCCCCGGAACTTGCTTCAAAAAAAAAAGCATCCATCAGGTGAAGCCGGTGAGTAAAGGCCTTCAGTAAAGGCTGTCGTCTAAACCACATCGTCACTTGGCCAGCTCCCTGAACCCAGGAATTCACTACCTTGAGCACCAAAGATGTGTCAGTGAAGCAGGCTGCCATCTNCAGAACTTGCTTCAAAAAAAAAGCATCCATCAGGTGAAGCCGGTGAGTGTTTCAGTAAAGGCTGTCGTCTAAACCACATCGTCACTTGGCCAGCTCCCTGACCCCAGGAATTCACTACCTTGAGCACCAAAGATGTCAGTGAAGCAGGCTGCCATCTTCTGCTCCAAGCAAAATGCTCCCCTAAATTCTGAATGAGCGCACCANCGGAACTTGCTTCAAAAAAAAAAGCATCCATCAGGTGAAGCCGGTGAGTAAAGGCCTTCAGTAAAGGCTGTCGTCTAAACCACATCGTCACTTGGCCAGCTCCCTGAACCCAGGAATTCACTACCTTGAGCACCAAAGATGTGTCAGTGAAGCAGGCTGCCATCTTCTGCTCCAAGCAAAATGCTCCCCTAAATTCTGAATGAGCGCACCATCTGTAAGCTGAGCCATCATCGGTTGCCCTGAACGCCTCTGCCGGCGTCTAGGATAGCGTATCCACACCAACAGCTGAGGGGCGGCATCCGCCGTGCCCCCGACTCAAAGTCTTGCCCAGAGTAGGCGCTCGATGAAGAGTCATGTCGCTACTTCTGTGCAGTGTTTGGAGGGCTACGGCCCCGCGTGAGAAGTGGCTTAAGGGGAGGGTAAGAGAAGCAGGAGGAGGAAAACAGAGGAAGGCCGAAGGTAGAAACACAAAGTGCCTCTTGTCTTCTGGAGGCTCAGGGCACTGATGGAGCGAAATTAACTACAGTTTCACCCGGGAGCCAGAAATGCCTTCTTAATAAGCAAACAGGGAAGCTGATCCTACACATGGTCCACCTACGGGTGCGTTTCACCTTCCAGGGGCTTCTGGTCAACTAAGGGGAGGCAAAGAGCCGAAGCCAGCCACTGGGAGATATGACCCAGGTGCCACCACAGCAGCGAGCTTTGTCTGCCCTTATCTGTGTGCGTGTGGGAAGGAGTGTGAGTGAAACAGGAAAGCCAAATCCCAACACTGTCGAGAGAATACTTGGTCCTGCAGAAAATACATTCAAGCCAAAATCAAAAGACCAGGTCACACACAAAAAATGCTGGGAAGGCACGAATCTCGGGAGTATGGTTACCTTCTTTTCTGTGAGATGTACATTTCCAAGACGTTCTTTTTCAAATGGGAAGGCCGCGTATGTGTGTCTGTGTTTCTAGCACAGAGGTGAGGGTGCCAAGCATAACCACAAAGACCACTGCACTTGGTAACCAAAAAAACCAACACACCATAGGACTCGCTGACTTAAGTAAAGGTGGCGCTCAACCACAAGCAGGACTGTGTTGGGGAGGGGGGCTAGGTATTAGCATGTGGTCAGCAACCAAGACGCAGCCCTCTGGTGGAGCAGGGCAGGACCTCGATGCTTTAAGGCTGGTCACGAGGGCTCTCGAGGGGCTTAGGGAGCCAGTGGTGGGTGTGAATCTCGGCCACTGCTACAAATTCTGCAGGCAGAGAGGACTTCCACCATTTCTCCTTCTCTGCACTTCCATGTGGGACTGAGCTAACAAGTAAGGTTTGAAGAAGTGGCATTTCTGTCACCCCCCAGGCGAGAAACCACAGGTGAGTCCGCTCCATCAGCCTCGGCAAGGGAAGCCTCGCTGCTGCAGAAGGTGACAGGAGGCTGGGCTCTGAGGCCCCGGGCTCAGGGAAGGGAAGGACGTTACTTCCAGTGGCTTTTGTATAAATCTCTCTGGTGTGCGGACAAGACAGGAGGAAAGGGAAGGAGAGAGAACACCGTCTTTTAACCAGGTGATGACAGAATGCCAGGAAGGAAAACCCTAGACAGCACCACTGTTTACATGCGGCTTAGAATCAGAACGCAGGGCTCCCGACAGGTGCCCAAAGGCGCCCTGAGGCCTCCTCACACCACATGGATGACCTTGCCAGGTGAGGATCAGTGCCCCAACCTTTATGTTCCAGAGGAGAGAAGTGGGAATTACAGGCACACCTCACAGATGCTGTGATAAATCAAGTATGACAACAAAGTGAGCTAACATGATTTTTGTGGTTTCCCAGTGCGTATAAAAGTTACATTTACACTACATGGTAGTCTATTAAGGTTGGGGGGAAAAAAAATAAAGTATCTTAACTATCTTAATAAAAATAAATTAAAAATAAATATCTTAATTAAAAAACACTTCAGTGCTTAAAAATGTTGATCATCATCTGAGCCTTCAAGAGGTCGAAATATTTTCTGCTGGTGAAGGTCTTGAAATACCATGAGAATTAGCAAAAGGCAACACAGAAACGCAAAGTGAGCAAATGCTGATGGAAATATGATACCCACAGACTTGNTCTTAATTAAAAAACACTTCAGTGCTTAAAAATGTTGATCATCATCTGAGCCTTCAAGAGGTCGAAATATTTTCTGCTGGTGAAGGTCTTGAAATACCATGAGAATTAGCAAAAGGCAACACAGAAACGCAAAGTGAGCAAATGCTGATGGAAATATGATACCCACAGACTTGCTCCAAGCGAGGCAGCCACGAACCTTCCATCTGTAAAAGGACGGTGCAGTGTCTCTGAGCATGGCAGAACAAGGAGCACCTGTCTTATGAGGTCTGTGTTTACAAAACCAGAAGATGATGACTTTCAGTGTCTTAATTCTACCAGGTCCCTGTGGCCCTTCTCTCGAAGACNGTATAAGTAGATATGAGTGTGTGGGCTTGCAGAATGGCATACTAGTAAAATCCTTATCTTCCAATGTAGAAAGCCAATAGGTAATGCCTAACACTTTGCCAAAAAAAAAAAAAAAAAGACAATTTCAAGCAACAATAGTAGAGGCATGTTAAGAAATACTGCCATGAGTAACAAAAGGAACAATTAAACTTGAAAGCCAGGGCTCTGGGGAATGGCATTGCGGAGGGCCATGCCATTTTTCACAGTAAGGTTTATATAACTTTTTGCCTTTAAAATCTGTAAAAATGTGCAATCTGATAACATTAAAGCCCCACAGAGCCATGACAGCTCAATGGCTGATGGGGTGCTGCAGGCCACAGAGAGACCAAAAGGCCCGCCTGAGTCTGCAGCCTGGCCAGGTCCTGTGGCAACATGCCATCAGAATGAGCAAAGGGGTTTGTCTGCAAGAGAAGTCGTGAACCCAGGCCTGTGAGGTGGTCCCAGTGAGAAACCCACGGAGCCGCCTGAAGGGCATGTGCCAAAGGCAGGAGAGCAAAGTTTCAAGAGGCTGGGAGCCAAGGGCCAGGCCTAGTGCCTGGTGATGCTGGCCTGTGGGGCAGACCAAGGACCACGAGCCAGGGAGGGGCGTGGAGGATGGTCCGGAGCAGCCGAAGAACAAGACAGAAACACGGCCAGGCAAGGGCGCTTCCAAAAGGCAATGGGCAGCAACCTCAAAGACCAAGAAAGAAGCCCAGCACAGAAGCCACTGGGCTGGGTACACCCAAGGCCAAAGCTTCCTTCTCAAGCATGGTTTGATGACAAGAGGAAACAGGCTCTGATAGGCTGACATGTGAACTGGAGATGGACCGATACAGATTGTCCTTTCAAGAATCTGAAGATTCTGTTGTAGAGAGACAGTGGAACCCAGGATTAAGGCAGAGCTTTTGATGTATGGTTTTTAAAGAGACAGGTGACTATCCTATGCTCCCAAGTGGAGAGAAAGGGATTGGGATGCTGAAAAACGTAAGAGAGAGGGGACAGTCTAATGTACGAGGTTCCCGTGGCAGTAAGTCACATGGGGAAGATAGGAGAAGAGATTGTAGGCTAGAAGACAGGCAGGAAGCAGACGCGGGGCAAGGGCTGCGGCAAGGTCCCCATGCTTTCTGTGAAGAGGCAGCTCTGAGACAGGAATAGCCAGGGTGCTCGGAACAGTCATGATGTTTTTAATAAGCACTCATTCTTCGATCACCTCTGCGATTCATTCTTACAGACCAGACTCGAGGCCACAAACTGCCCAATCTCGATCCTGAGCAAGACATACTTTAGCATTTTCTTTACGTCGATCTGAACCCAAAGACTGAATCGAGAATGCACGCTGGACGCACCTGGGGAGAGGGGACAACACACGGTCTTTCGGCTTGCTCACTGGGCAGTGGCTTGTGACGTGCAAAGAAAAGCGGTGCTAAGTTCCTCTAAGAAACTCTAAAAGTGAGAGGAAAGGGACAGTCCCTGCGCGTCCCCCATGCCCAGAGCCCAGCGGCAGCCCGTGGCCCACGAGACCACTCACCGGGGTCGGTGGAGGGGCACCTGCGGATGGTGAAGATCTGCCCCAGGTCCTCGTCCTCCTCGGGGAGGCCCTTCTGCAGCCGCTGCAGCTTGCGCAGGCTCTCGCTGCGCTGGTGCTTCATGGAGCGCACGTGCTGGATAAGGTTGAGCTTGGCCTTGGTGGAGTAGCTGCACAGGACGCAGTGGTAGTAGCAGCTCTCGCCCTCCACGCCGCTCTCGCGCTGCTGCAGGTGCTGCGAGGGGGAGAGAGAGGGACGCGCCCTGGTCAGCCGCGCCAAGCCCAGCCCCACCGCGAGCCCGCCCACCCTGCCAGCTGCCCGACAGCCCCTTTCCGGGGTGACTCGGTTTTCCCAGGGGGCCCTTCCCCCAGCAGCTTGATGAGGACAGGGAGCAAGGTGATCCTCGTTCCTGCCTCCCCCAGGTATGTCAGAGTGCTGAATATACTGTTGGATCCGACCCTCCCAGCATAAAAGTGGTCTTCCTGGCACAATAAGCCGAGGTTCCTCTTTCCGCTTATCTCCAAAGTGTCTGCTCTATGTGGAAGAGGGGTCGGCAAGCTATGGCCACAGGCCAAGTGCACCCTGGTGCCTGGTTCTGCAAAGAGGGTCTCGGTGGAACACAGCCACAAAATGTGTTGGTTTGTGCATCGTAGATGGATACTTTCTGAACACCGGACGGAGTTCAACAGTTGAAACAGAGATTACGTGGCCTGCAAAGCCTAAAATCTTATTATCTGGACCTTCATGGAAAAAGTGACAAGTGCCTGCTTTAGGGGGTGGCCCACAGGGTGGTCACCTTACCTGCACAGAATCTTAGTTCAGTAACAAAGCGCCAAAGCTGCTGTGTGGCTATTTCACAAGAAAGATGACTCAAGCTTTTGTATTTAGAACTAGTCTATTAGGAGAACCTGAAATTAGGTCTTCCCCTAGATTAGGAAAAAAAGAAAAATAAATTTGTCCAGACCAGTTCTCTCTCAACATCTCAAGGTCATTTGGCTTAGAGCTCAGATGGTCAAAATTACACTCTGGGTTATGTTTGTGTCGATACAGAACTTTGATTCCAGAACATGGAAGCCCATGAAGCAGACGCAACAGGGATAAAAGTATGGTACACAAACCAGTGGAGGCCATGGAGCTGGCAGAACCCAGACTTCTGCATCCTGAAGAAGACTTGTATCCAAACATAACATTCACATCCTTTGGGGTCCCTGTGAGAACACGTGGAAAGCTACGGACCCTTTTTATTAAGAATTAGGGAACTGACATGCTCCTGGTATAGAAAGGCCACCTCCTTCATTTCAAATGACTCATTTTAGGGAAAGAGGGAATTTTGCTATTGGGTACACATAAAACAGGAAAAAAAAAAAAAAATCCCAAGAAGTTTTAAGTGGTTGACTCAAGCTAACACAGCTAGTTAATGGGAGAAAGAGAACTAGAGTCTGGCAGCATCCGCCCCCAGTATCCTTCTGGAGGAGGAAATTGAGATCATGGGTTTTATGGGCTCATGTTACCACCTGTCCTTCCTTCTTTCTCCTCGCCCCCACTCCCACCTCCAGTCCCACGAGCCTGGCCCAAGGAACCACAATAAAGCCTTGGGGCTGCTCTGTGCTGCTAGTCTCCTTTCTGACCATACTTGTTCTACCTGACGCCCGTGCCTGGTAACCATCTCGGTCCTGCTTGGACCTCTATCCTGTCCTGATTATACTGTGGGACACTCAGGAAGCAGAGAAGTCAATGCCCTGCTCGATGCTAACAAGAGTGGCCCAACTGTTCCTCTGGATGACACAGCTTTGAGGCTCGTGTGTTCACATGCAAACATCCCATGTTCACGGGAAAAGTGTGAACATCGCCAAAGCAGGTCTGGAGCTCACTGGAAGAGGAAATATGGATGCACAAACAGGGGGCTGAAGAAGGGGAGGGGCGCAGGCCCTCGACCGCGTAAGCTGGCTGCACAACGTTAACTTCTGCTCTGAGGCCAACTTGCAGGTAACACGGGGAGGGCTTCACAGGTGTCAGCAGAGAACAATCCCTTCTTTCCCAGAAATGAGTGACTTACACTCAAGTGCAGAGCCTTGGAGCAGAACAATATGCCTCCCCCCCGGCCCTGCCTCCAGTAAGAGCTGGCCTACAGCAATCACAACCAGAAAGAGGCCGAGTGACAAGCAAGCTCAAAGCTGACTGTCAGAGTATAACCACCAAAAACACAAAGCTACTTTTCTTGAAATAAATTTGAGCTGGGTTTTTTTTTTTTTTAATGGTTTCTCTTCAGTTTGCCCCCTCTGACTTAAGTCTCCTTGTCAAGGATGGAAAGCTCCAAAGCTACATTTTTTGGAGGGTGGGACTCTGGGGAGAGAGCCTGACGGGCTGGATGGAAAGGAAAACAAAATGAGCTTTCCCACACCAATTCTCCCGCAAATTCTCCATAGGGTCCCCCGAAAGCCAAAAATGGACCCCAGATATTCTCAGGAGCAAGTGTTAGGGTTGGGACTGAGGAACAGGGAGCTCGTACAGGAGCCAGGAAGGGCCACCTTGGATCACCAAGACCCAATAAATTACAAAGTTTCAACAAAAACTGACTGAATGAAAGGTGACAGGGAAAATAACCAGGGAATCCAAAGCGATAAGTCCTATCAAGGGATTCTGGTGGTATCGTAAACTATGAAATCACAGAAAGGGTCACTGAAGCCTTAACCCCGAATTCCTACTGCCTTCTCATGAAACAGGATTTCCTGGCAGTAAGGCTCTGAATCTTAAACATGAAATTTTAATATGGATGTGAGGGTTCTATTCCAAACGTCTGGGGTTTCTCGTCTCTGAGCCAGAAGAGAGGATAGAGTTGATGGGAGAAAGAGTTGGATGGGAGCTGAGATGTCAGATGTCTTTCATCCTCAGACTCAGGGGCTCTTGGGTGACAGGGCCGTATAAATCCTCAATGGAAATAAACATCACACTGGGGACTCCTGCTGGGAAAATAAGTGATACAATGATGATGCCCCTAAACCACCACACCTGATTCCTAGTAGTCACTGGTAATCTCTGCTGCCACCAGGAATCCTTTTGGTCTGCTATGTGAGAACCGTTTTGGAAAGAAAATGAATGGGTGCCTGAAACAAATGGTAGAGACAAGAATAAAAGCAAAAAATACTCCCTCTGAGCCCGGGGTAGCGGACATTAGGGTCCCATCTCAGAGACTTGCACAGAAGCTTAATTCAAAATTCCAAGCTTGCTTGTGCACTCCAAGTTCACTCTCCAAGATATACACATGGAAATCCAGAATAAACTATTTCTCCATTCCTAGGAAACACCTGCTCATAAAGGTTATACCCCAACCCAAACTTCCACTCACAACTGAAGTCTCTGGGGGTCCACCTGCACGTGAGTGCTCCTGTTCTCACATTTAATAAGCTCCCGCTTGGGCAGTTTTCAGGCTGTCCAACATGGAGCAAACGGGGGTCCGAAGCCAGCAACAGGGTCCTGACTTCTCCGCACCATCTGGTCCCTTCCCAGGCCTTCGGTGGGTCCAGGCCCTAACCTTGGTGGCCAGGCACCCTCTCCCTCCCAAGATGCGCTGGCCCATCCCCAGAATTCCACCCCGGGAACCTGCCTAGTAAGCAGCAGCAGGAGGGGCCAGGACTGGAGAGACTGACTTCACAGGGCCAGCCTGTCACCCTGGAAATGCCTTCCCTGCAGGAGAGTGTAGATGTTTTCATCTACAGGAGGAGGGAGAATGATTTGTTCCTGACCCAGCTAATTAGGATACCCTCAGTTGGGATCACAATGTATTTAATTAAATTCACTGTAATATATGAAGAATCCACCGAGGCACAAACCCCAGTGGAACACTCAGTGAAGGGGCTGCCTCCTCTCAGAGTTCCTGCTCTTCTCGGCAGGAAGGAAATTCTTCTCCCACACAGATACTGGACTCCCCCAAGCCTCACCCCCTCCATCACAGAGCTCGCCCATCCTCAAGTAGACGGACCCAAGTCTTGGTTTGGCTGTTTCCATTTATTTCTTTACTCTGTCCTCAAGATTCTGAACTCTATGCTCAAGATTTCTTTATGCTCACCTCTAGCGGGTCAGTTGTGCAGTTTAGAAAAGAAAACAGGGGACCTTCCTGGTGGTCCGCCAGTGAAGAATCTGCATTCCAAGGCAGGGGACATGCAGACATCCCTGGTTGGGGAACGAAGATCCTACATGCCACAGGACAACTAAGCCCTGCAGCACAACTGCTCAGTCTGTGCACCTCAACGAGAGCCTGCATGCCCCAGCGGGGAGGAGACCCACACCCCGCAGCGAGAGGCCCACACGCCGACATGGAGATCCCGCACGCTGCCGCTAAGACCTGACGCAGCCATAAATGACTAAAGGTTTTTAAAAAAGACAAAATAAAGAATAAGAAAACAGAACACTAACTTCAACTGTGGTCGGTGTGCTGTAAGACCTGTGTGCTACATGCGGACCCAAAGAAAAATGGTCACTGAGCCCACTGGGCAGGGTTTGGTTCGATTCTAGATGTCGACAACACATGAAAACACACACTGTGTAGACACACACACACACAGAGACACACACACAGAGACACAGACTATGCCCTACCCGAGGGCCTGACCCGCAAATAACGAAGCAGTGATGGTAGCAACTTGGTAGACAGGCCAAGAGATACGAGGAGGGCAACCTTCTGGTGTGAATTACCATCGTGAGAACACTTCCTCCGGCGGCACAGGAAAAGCACTGGATCACTCAAGAAAAACCAATCAGTGAGTAGTGAAGAAGCAAGACCAACAGATTAGTCAAGGAAGGGCGACTGACTCAGCTAAAGGAAGGGCAGAAACCAAGGTCCAGTAAAGCATTCTGTCCAGCCAGCCTCTCCTACAACCTTGAGTCCTGAACCACCCAGGGCTTCCCTCATCTCCTCGGTCTTACTGTCTGGTTTTAAAAAGTGCCTGCAAGGGTTTCCCTGGCAAGCCAGTGGTTGGGACTTTAAATGCAGGGGGTGCCGGTTCCATCCTTGGTCAGGGAGCTAGGACCTCACATGCCTCATGGCCCAAAACCCAGAACATAAACAACGGAAGCAATACTGTAACAAATTCAGCACAGGCTTTGAAAAATGGAACACACACATACAAAAACAACCTTTTTAAAAACAGTGCCTGCAAAACACTGGCTTATAGGAACTGCAAGTGTGCAGTTGCTCCCACTGAAAGGAAGTTCTACACGTGGCAACAGGATTTACTTCCTGCAAGCACAAAGATGTACAAGGACCCACAAAAAGGAAATAAGTACCCGGTCTGACTCATAAATGGAAGCAGGGAAAGAACTCTGCAAACTCCGACTTATCCAAACAACCACAGTGCAGCAGATAATAGATGGCCCTCAGCACGCAGGAGCTGGACTGGCACACGCTAGGTAAGCAGCACCTGCGCTGGAAATGAGCGAGAAGGCTCCCTCGTGCTGACCAGGAACCCTGTCCTGTCCACCTGTCCAATCCTCTTGTAGCATTTACATTTTATCAATAAAATGCTGGGCTGGGTTTAGCTGGCAGGTGACATTCCTGTGCCCCTGACCTGGAGATGTCCAGGGTCCCCTGTCTTGGCTTCTGGGTCTGGTTCCGGGGAAAGAACTTGGAAAAGATAAGACCTCAATACAGCAAAAGGCATCTCGGATAATGAGCCTGGCACGTGAGGGCGGGTATGAAGTGGAAATGAATAATTTAAAAAGAAAGGAAAGGAGCTGGCTGGCATTATTTGTGGGATTTCACCCCATCAGTATGTTGGGCTCGTCCACCCTGGCCAGCGACTGAAAGTCAAAGAGATGAGAAGAGGGCTCTTGTTAGAAAATAATTCATTGCGAAAATCAAAAAAATGTGTTCCTGTTACTTGTTTCCCAGGAAAACTAACCAACTTCTGTCAGAGAACATCGATTTCTATAAATCTGGAGGGGCCCCCGGCTCCCTCCTCCTCCCCAACAAGAGGAAACTTCTAACATCTGGTTCTTCATGCATGGAATGCAAAATATTGATCAGGTTTTGTCAAAGCCTCCCCTTTAAAGTAGAAATGGACAAAGTACCCTCTGACACTCGCACACACACTCTCACAAATGAAAACACACAGGATTCACGAGGGAGGCTTCCTCGGGGAATAACACCTGTTATGAGGAACACACAAACGCCCACCCCGGCTCACCACGTCCTCCCACGGCTACGTCGCAACCGTACCCGGAGGGCAGATCAAACGGTGAAGCTCCACGATGGGTAGGGTAAAGCAGCTCCCAGGGATCCGCCCCTCCTGGGGCACGTGGGCAACTCTGGGGGTGACCTACATCTAGCGGGGAGGGCCCCACAACCCACACTTGGAAGGCCCTGATGGAAGAGGCCGCTGTCCCATCAGACCTCTGGAGGAGAAATCTGTTAACCAGAGCAAGCCAGGGGCTCAGAAAGAGGGCTGCAGAAGTCTCACCAACACCTCCGGTGAGACGGGACAGGAAGACGAAGGTCCGGAGTGAGCCCGCTAATTACCCACTAAGATGGAATAAGGAAGATGTGAGGGGTTAATTCACCATCGTAACCCTGCACGGCAGGTACTGCTGAGGAGGCACCTTCGCACACTTCGTTTTCTCATTACAGCCTGAGGTGGGCGGTGTTTGGCTCCTGTCCTTGGAGAAACCCAAAGCTCCCAGAGGTCACGTGACTCCTCCCCCCACCCATGAGTTCCCACAGTGTGGACAAAACAGGACTGAAACCCGGGGCTGGAGTCCGGGTCCACGGTGGGCCAGCGACGCTGTACTGACTGCAGGGGGCTGTCATGGGGCCCGAGATGCCCCAGACCCAGGTATTCACCTGGAACATCTAAAGAGGAAACCATTTCAGGTGTAACTCAACCTGGAAGAGGCCAACTTTTTAATCTGGGGTGGTGTTACCATTCCAGATTTAATGTTGCACTCTTAGGAAGGCTTCCGGAAGGTCAAGCTAAATATATACGTATTTTCTGTTCCATGTTGGCTTTTCACCCACTCAAGCCCTCGACCTTGGCACATGTTAATTTAGTCCTATTTCACTGCAGGAGCCCAGCAGACAGCGTTAAAATATAAGCTCCAACCACAATTTACAAGAGAAAGTGAAAGGAAGTAAAAAACGTTCCCTTAGATCAATCTCTGACCTATTTTCTGGTTTCTAGGCCAGACTCATCACGCCCTGGAACAAGCCCTGACTGTTCCCTCTCGGCATCTGAGCTCCAAGGCTGGAGTTCAGGCTTTCCAACCCTGGATCTCTTGGCTCACAAGAATGACATCTCCTCATTCAAAAGTCTCAAGATGACGAATGGTCCTTAGAGAGAAGCACAATAAATTTCAGAAGTAAAATAAGCATGAATCTGCAACCATTGAGAGAGTGTATCAGACTCAACTTTGAGTCTTTTCTAGAAGAAATCCAAATGTGGGCTCTTGTGGAATGCTGGTACTAACAGATTTCATTTCCCTCTGTTGGGAAAACTCCAGAGAGGGGCGTGGCATAACCACACAGAGACGAACTTCTCAGGGTATGCAGGCATCTTTCCTAAAGGAGGGGGCCCATCAGAGTACAGGGTCTCAAGCAAGATAACGGCTAGTTTCCAGATGGTCAAATGAGCATGTACATAAGCTGGGAAGCCAAGGGAAATACATGGTGAGGGAAAGAGCAGCTCCCCAGTCTAACAGCAACCTGACCACTCTCCAGGAACGAGCCCAGGCTCCTCGAGTCCAAAGGTCACCCCTGCATTAAGACAGGGCACGGGGAACAGTGACTTTCTTCATTCGTGAAGATACGCTTCCTCCCTGGAGCTACTCTTCAGCTCCCATGGGTTTAAGTCCCCACATGAAACAAAGGCCACCGTATTCGTGCTTCTCAAGCTGGTCCCCGCTCAACTCCAGGTCACACTGCTGCCGTAACGGTGATTTACGAAGCACTCTGGATTAAGGCAGGCCGGGGAAAACCCTCCCTCTGTGCTACTCTGGGCAAGATATACACATGGGTTGGGCCTCAGTTTCCTCATCTGCAATAGAGGGACCCCCTCACAGTACTAGTGGGAGAGGTCAGTGGGATAATTCATACAAAGGTGCCTAACATTGGCACCTGCTGTATGTTTGCCTTCATAA
Organism: Neotragus moschatus; assembly: GCA_006410615.1. Taxonomy (NCBI): domain Eukaryota; kingdom Metazoa; phylum Chordata; class Mammalia; order Artiodactyla; family Bovidae; genus Neotragus; species Neotragus moschatus. Next base: position 5,360,337 of record SJYA01002795.1, on the reverse strand, counting down.
TTAATAAGGTTATTATTATTACTATCATTACGTTTCAAGCTGGTTAGGCTTTGGGGATTAGGGATAGGAATGAATGTTACTGAATTTACCTATTTGACATTTCTCTCTTCACCCCTAGTCTGTCCTGCCCCCTTCCTGGGAACCGCCACCCCACACCCCCAGTCCCAAAGCAGGATTGCTTGTTGACAGTAAAGAAATTTCGATGTGCAGAAATGATAAACAGAGGGGAGACTGCACATGCGTGGGGCTGACTTCTTCCTCACAAGAGGCCCTTAAGTCTTATTTTAAGTCATTTGCCCAAAGTCACACAGCTGGTGCGGCAGAGTCAGGACCCTCACCCCAGGCCCAGGCCCTTGCTCCAGAACCACATCTGTTTACTGGATCTCTCTGTCTGTCGGCGCCCAAATAGCGAAAAATCAGAAACCTTGTTCTTTAGCACATCTGCCAACACCCCAGGTGAGGACCAGGGAAGGAGAACTGAGCTGAAACAGACACATCCCTGGTTTCCCAAATCCATGCTGAAGGATTTGCTTATTTGTATCTCCAATCCCATGACAGTTAACACAGCAGAAAGAAAAAAAAAGAAGAAGAAATACTTGTCTGGTGGTCAAAACAGGTGCGTTACTTCATCTGTGAAACACAAGACGTTTATACTTGCCCTGTCTTCCTTGGAGGCAATTTGGAAACCACGTGAGCAAACAAATGTGAAAAAGATTCAGAAGACGGGAAGGACTGCCCAAATGTCTGGCACGGGCGTCATCTTTCTACCCCAAGCCTGGATATTGCTTCCTCACCTGGCTGGCAGGCACACACCACAGGCTCAGCAGTTAAAGATACAGACACGTTCCAGCTCTGCGGTCCTCTGGCTTGAGCATGCCTCAGAAGCACCTGGGGCAGGAGGTGGGGTATCCTGCCGCAGAGCGTTGGGGCCCACCTTGAGGGTTTCTAATTTACCAGGTCTGGGTTCGGGGTAGGGAGGGAGAATTCCTGACCGTCTCCCTGGTGCTGGTGGTCTGGGGTCACACTCTTGAGAACAGCTGCTTGGGACAGTGACCGCCACGGAGGAGAGACCCAAGTCAGAACCCCTGAAGGTATTTCCTCGTAAGAAGGAAAACTGCCCAGGCCTAAAATCTCCGCATCACCCACCCTTTCCCAAAGAGCATTTCAGATGCTAGCAAACTGCACTCGATAAATCACGCAGTGCCAGCACTCAAGAATTCACCTCTTTAATGAAAAAGGCCCACGGAAGCAGCTGCCTGCTACCGGCCTGCTCCAGATACTTTATAAAAGTCGGAATTGGCTCCATTCATCTTCCTCTCCCCTTTCACACCTGCAGTCTCAAATTTCCTGGGGCTGGGGCTGAAAGCGTGACTCTTGATGGCGAGGCATGAGGCATCACTTTTTCCTCGTGAGCTCGGCACCCTGCTGAGCACACCTGTCCAGATGTCTTGCTGGAACCCAGCCCACCAGAGAGTTTCCAGCAAATATGAGAAAAATAAAACGGTCTTTAAAATTCCTCCCGTGCTCTTGAACTTTCCAGCTGCTGCTGCTGGGAGTCTGAGTGTGGTACTCCAACCTGGAGGCACCTCTCGAGCTCCCAGAGCTCCCAGCATCTGTTGACCAACAGCCTCATCACCCTCATTATGAGAGAGATCAGGGCCGCCAGGATGAGACGGGCAGGGGGCAGTGAGCACGCGCAGGGCTTTCTTCCTCATAAGTGGGGCGAGGGGGGAGGTGGGCGCTTCGTTATTTCATTTTTTTCCCCTCAAATCAGAAAATGGGAAAATGACTGCATGAAAGAGAAAAATTCCCTCGAAACAAATACCTTTCATGTCACTCCTTCTGGGTGCTAAAACGTTTCACCCTTTCTCCTTAAATTCTGTGGATTTTGTTGATGGCTGAGGAGGAGAAGTTACCCTTGTGGGAAGGGAACAAGGGACTGAGAGAGTGGAAAGAGAGAAGTGCTTCTTTGAGGAAGCAGAGTCGAGAAAACAGGAGACAGCTGGCAAGAGGGGACACAGCTCTGCGAAAGATGACATGGCGCGTTTCTCTGCCCTGCCTTTGGGTGCCCCCCCCATAAATAACCCAGACAAACACCCTGCACACTAGGTTTTGCTCTCCTTCCCCCGCTTTTTAAGTCTCATTAAAAGCCGATATTGTTCGGCCTCAAGATGGAGAGCTCAGCATGGATTTTACTGAACGTTAAATCAACCAGCAAGCGTAGCCAGCAAACTCTGTGGCACTTTAACTTTAAATAATGCAATAATTATTGAATTTCCTTTTTATAACTGAAGTGCTNCCCCCGCTTTTTAAGTCTCATTAAAAGCCGATATTGTTCGGCCTCAAGATGGAGAGCTCAGCATGGATTTTACTGAACGTTAAATCAACCAGCAAGCGTAGCCAGCAAACTCTGTGGCACTTTAACTTTAAATAATGCAATAATTATTGAATTTCCTTTTTATAACTGAAGTGCTGGAATGTAAACAATGGAGCTGTAATTGCAGGAAGGGGGGATCAATAGAGGCAATCGTTTTCAGCCATGTTAATTGTAAATACAATTGCTCCAAGATGTCAGACTTGTTCTTCTTGCTCCCAGAATCATCCTAACGGATGACAGAGTCCAACTTTCCCATTACAGCTGTTCGTTTCTTTAAGAGGTTCTCAATCAGGTCTGATCAATCTGTCAAGATAATGCATGGAGTAAGTAAGACTCTTCCAAACACAGCCTCCCAATCAATAGCCTGGACCAGCTTAATGAGGTGGGGCTAAGGCCCAGAGGGAGGCAACGGCCCCCAGCTTGCGCCTAGGTTTGGCAGGCTGGCTTCCTCGCCTGGCCTTGGTAAACAGATCAGCCCTTAATGAGGACATTAGTTATGCATGCTTCAGCAAGCAGCAAGGCACCCGTCCCTGGGGACAGACGGACAGAAAACAAAATAGATTAACAGAAAACAATATGGTGCCAAATTGGGTCCAACTGGAGACCTTTCCCTCCTTCTCCTGCGCTCCGTAATTGTCCAGCAGAGTGGAGGACGCCAATTAATCATTCCAATGGGCACGAGCTCAAGGACTGGGAGCATCCTTTGAGAGCGGGAAGATCTCTGGGTGTCTGCTGGCCTCCCTGGGGCTGTCGCTCTTAACGCCCGCATCCCCAGCATGACATCTCCCAGGTACAAGAGGGGCCTCTCCCAGAAGGAGACAAGGGAGACCACACTGGGAGGCCGTGGGCCCAAGCCAGACAAGAACAAGTCTGGTATTCTTCACGGCTGCCGCCAGTTTTTGAGATCGAGTCTTGGTCCTGGGAATGGGTGAGCCCTCATAGACGAGGAGGAAGTCAAGAGTCTAGAATCCCACTTCACCCATCCCAGCATCTATGCCATTTGCACAGGCATCACAGGAGTCTGAATTCCCATGAGATAACCTGGAGGGTTCTTGGGGAGTCTGGAGAGCCGTTTTATCTCCCTCAGAGGCCATGTGNGGGGGGGCTCAGACACTGAGCTCTCTCCTCAGGTTGTCAAATGGAATAAGGCCATCATTCGACACAGGGCCATGAGGATCCAGAGAGTAAATCAATAGGAATATATTTCATAAACGGTCAGGCAAAGTTAAAAGAAAAAGCACTGCTGGGTGACGAGAATCCTTTGGAGGGGGGCACTGAAGACTTGGGACGCCTTCCCCACCATCCAATTTCATTGGGGTCCTAAGTCTAGACAGAGACGAATTAATTACTGGATCACCCACTCACTCACCTCGCTAATGAAATCGTCGGCCTTGCTGGGCAGGAACGGGTGAGGAGGACCGGCTAGCCCCTGGGTGTGAGTCCCACCGGTGCCAGCTTCATTTCCCAGCGCCAACATGACTCACGAGATGACACAAATTGCCAGTGGGCTTTCTCATTATGTGACCTTCAGCAAGCCACCCTTTCCCGCTCCGGTGATAAAATCTGGATGGCGACGTGGAGAACCTACTTCACGGCCTTACGGTGAGGAATGATAATGGCGCACAGCTTGTAATGACCGGGAAGCACCCTGTCTTTGTGGACAGCTAGATTACTTACCGTTTAGAATAATACTGCCTGTTTCATGCTGAGAAGGCACTCAGATTTTAGCTGAACTGAAGGCTGAACATAGTCACTAATGAGCAGTGTCCTTCCCATAGAAACACTGAAAGCTACTCAGTCTACTGAATAAAATGACCAGCAATAGATCAGCAAGAAGCTGATGCGGGCTTAGTTACCACGAAACCAGGGTCACTGCATCCAACATCCGATACGCAACTTCTTGAGATCACAGAAATAAACCAGAGCAGGCCGAGCGGACATCTGCATTTTTAAGGATGGGCCGGGACAAAACCATTTCTTAATCCACAATTTCCCTGGAATTTATAAAAAAATACAACTTCTTAAAAGGCGTATTTTTACCATCTAGATCAGCTGCCGGCCACTTTTTTTCTGTAAATATCTGGACAGTAAACATTTTAGGCTGAGGGCCAGCTGGTCTCTGTCATCCCTGCCTAACTCAGCCACCAAAGCACAAAAGCAGTGACGGACTGTGTTCCAATAAAACTTTATTTATAAAAACAAGTAACTGGCTGGATTTGTCCATCTAGTAGCCATGTGCTAACCTCTGATGTAAAACTTTGTGAAAGCTTTACCCAATCATTCAGAATATCCATGAAGAGAGGTGAACAGAGTCATGTGTACACACAGACACTTTTTTAAGCAGAATAAGTTCCTTCCAACTCGTCAAACCCCAGTAAGAGCCAGACATGCAAACCTGTTATAAAAGTAAGCTGTTTCAAAGTGAAGGTCAACAGTAATTCAAGTACCATTTAACTTGGAATTATGAAGTCACTCCAGAACAATTCGTCCTTGTTTTCAGACATTTCAATGCAAGAACATGTGGGTAAATGTGCTTCACAGTTGGCAGTACCTGTTCTCAAGTGCCGCATCTCAGTCTATAACCACTGTGAACAACACCAGGTAACAGTTAAGGTTACACATTTATTCAGAACTAAACAATACCTGTAACCAATTCAAATTTTAACCAACCTAATGATGGAATTACTAATGACAATTAAAAAAAAAAAAAAAAAAGAGGCATCCTCTGTGCCCTTTAGCAGTTGAAAATAACCTGTGTTTAAAGAGCCCAGGGAGCAAAACGAAAAGGTGAAAGGTCACAATTGTCCCTGTGTATCTTCCTGCACACCACGCTTCTGTTTCCTAAGCATCTCTTGAAAGGAGAATGCCAGCAATGATCTTGACATCCAACAATGAGTAATCAGGAAGTCTGGATTTAGAGAAATAAAATATTTAAACATTCTCTCAATAACACCATCCATGTTTATCTAGCCTTGCACAGACTTCAAAGGGCTTGGTCCTTCATTAGCTCAACTGGTTCTCACAACTACCTTGTGAAATAAGGGATATACAGATGCCTTTCTTCACTGTCCCAAGAACAGAGGAGAGCGTTAGGTCAAAGATGAGAAACTGGCCGTAACCAAGGAGACTGGGTTCGAGCTTCGAAACTTTTTTTTTTTCCCGAAACTCTGCGTTTTAAAAAATTCTTAACTTCAGGACTAACACATTATGATCGACAACTCCGCTGTACAACCAAGACTTAGAGATGGTGTCTCACAGTTATCTGGGTAAGATCGAGCAGGCTTTCTCCACCCAGCACTAGCACCCGCAGGAGATGCCTGCACGGCTCCTGTAGGCTCTTAGGTTTGTCTCTGCCACTTGTAAATGAGATTGGGGCTTGTATGTGGGTGGCCACGCAAGTTGACCCCCGGTCTTCTCATCCTGGATCTGGTGCCTACACTGTGAATAACCCANTTCTCCACCCAGCACTAGCACCCGCAGGAGATGCCTGCACGGCTCCTGTAGGCTCTTAGGTTTGTCTCTGCCACTTGTAAATGAGATTGGGGCTTGTATGTGGGTGGCCACGCAAGTTGACCCCCGGTCTTCTCATCCTGGATCTGGTGCCTACACTGTGAATAACCCAGTGCAAAGATCTCCCGAAAACCAGTGCCTCTATTGGGAGTACTGGACTGAAAAAACCAAAGGTGGAAACCTAAGCTGCACCACACTCAGGCGAGAAGGGTGTGCAGGATGAATGTGGCTTCATGAGGGAAGCCAACTTAATTCTGCCACTGGAGTTAATATTTGTTAATTGGTAGGAAAAGGTAAAATTAATGAGGACATTAACATAGCTATTTAAAAACAGCTCCATGTTCCTCCCACTGTAACACATGGAACTATCAGGAAGTAATTGAGGGAAAAGGACACTGTCAATTCTCAATTATCTGCATGAATGAAGCGCTCAGTGACACGGATAATCCAAGTCATTTACATTTGGATTTAGAAAGTAACATCTTTTTCCCTTGGAAAACTTACCTTCCTAATTACAGCTTGCCGAATGTGACGGAGAAATCAGTTCACCTTCTCTGCCAGAGAAGAAAGTTGTTGGGGAGGGTATAGAAACTGGCGGGAATTTCAGAGCTGCCACAGATAACCCAAGGCAGATTAAAAAAGAACTACCCAGTGGAGGTCCAAAATGGCAACCACTGGCCACTTGTGATGATGTACGTCTGAATTAACTTAAATACAATTTGCAGTTCCNTCACCTTCTCTGCCAGAGAAGAAAGTTGTTGGGGAGGGTATAGAAACTGGCGGGAATTTCAGAGCTGCCACAGATAACCCAAGGCAGATTAAAAAAGAACTACCCAGTGGAGGTCCAAAATGGCAACCACTGGCCACTTGTGATGATGTACGTCTGAATTAACTTAAATACAATTTGCAGTTCCGCTCCTCAGCCACGCAGGCTGTGTGGCGAGTGCTCATAGCCACCTGGGGCCAGTGGCTACCACGCGGTAGCAGATGCAGAACATGTCCATCATCGGGGAAGGCTTCAGAGACAGCTCTGAACTCTAGGTTGAGGACAACCTCTTTATCTTCTGGATCAAGTATAAAGTTGGGGGCAGGGAGATGCTCTGCTGCCACTTTTACAGAAAACAAAAAGGAACTGTAATTCTTGACTCTCTCAGCCAGTTTAATTTCAGGCCCCATAATGTAGACTCTGCCCAGGGAATAGCACACACAAAAATAAGCATTCCATTCTAAGTAAAATGAAGCTTTTTAATTAACACAGCAGAAAAATGGGTGGATAAAAGGTGAGGCAGAAGAGTCCAGTTCTGAGCAAACTTTGGACATCTGTACCTGCACCCAGTGTGGCCACAGGGCTGAAGGGTAAACAAGAGGGAGCTGGCACCCTCAAGGGGCCCGCCCGGGAAGGTGGCTGCTCAGGTGCCGCTTGGGAGCCGAGTCGAGCCTGGTGTCACTTCACATCCTCATTAATTATCTTGAAAGGAGAGGGTTGGTAAACAGCAAGTTAATTAAATTCTCAGATGATGCTAATTCGGGAGGCTTTCTCAAGACTGGCAAGGGCAGAGGCAATATAAATGGGACCTGGATGACTTAGAAGTCGGAGTGGAAAATAAAATTAAGCGCTGGCTAAACAAACGCCGCTTTAAATAAATCTTTTGGAAGAGCCAAAATGTGCCCGAAAAGGAATCTGGAAAATAGTTGTACTAAAATGAAAAGGTTTCCAACAGTCTAAGGCATATAAGCAAAATGGGAGCTTTTTTTTACGATTTTTAATACAAATGTTTACATGCCCTTGGGCTTCCCTCATGGCCCAGCTGGTAAAGAATCTGCTTGCAATGCGGGAGACGTGGGTTCGATCCGTGGGTTGGGAAGATGCCCCAGAGAAGGGAACAGCTATCCACTCCGGTATTCTGGCCTGAAGAATTCCACGGACTGTACAGTACATGGGGTCACAAAGAGTGGGACGCGACTGAGTGACTTTGACTTGACTTTACATGCGCTTAGGAGGAGATCTATAGGAGAAGCCTGTTCACTGCCGCTGCCCTTGAGAGGCGTGGAGACAGACCAGAGGCAGTGCAGGGCCTTCCACTCCTACTTCATACTCTTTAAAACTGAAGACATTTTTCAAATAAGCAGGTAGGATGAGTTGGGTTTTTTTTAACTAGTTTTTGTTGTTGGCTGTTGTTAAGCTTCTTAGTTTGAAATAATTTTAGAGGTGCAGAAGAACAGCAGAGATGCGGTACACAGTACAGAGTTCCCACGTGTTCTCACCCAGCCTCTCCTGCTGTTAATGTTTTGCGTCTTAACATCCAGGACATTTGTCAAAACCAAGAAGCAGACATGGGCTCAAAGCTGTGACTGAAGAACAGACTTTGCACATTTATGGTAATTTCCACTCATGCCCTTTCTCTGTGCCAGGATCCAAAGCAGGATGCCACCCGGCGTTTAGATGTTACGGCTCCAATCCCTGCCGCTTCCTCCCTATGTCTCTGGCGACTTCATCACTTCTGGAGAGAACTGGACAGGTGTCTGTAGAGCTTCCCTCGATCCTGACTGGTCAGATGTTTTCTTACAGTTTGACTGAGGTTACTGCATCACTTCCGGGGAACGTGACGTCAACATGACTGACTATTCACCGGTCATGTTAACTTTCATCACNTAATGTAGACTCTGCCCAGGGAATAGCACACACAAAAATAAGCATTCCATTCTAAGTAAAATGAAGCTTTTTAATTAACACAGCAGAAAAATGGGTGGATAAAAGGTGAGGCAGAAGAGTCCAGTTCTGAGCAAACTTTGGACATCTGCACCTGCACCCAGTGTGGCCACAGGGATGAAGGGTAAACAAGAGGGAGCTGGCACCCTCAAGGGGCCCGCCCGGGAAGGTGGCTGCTCAGGTGCCGCTTGGGAGCCGAGTCGAGCCTGGTGTCACTTCACATCCTCATTAATTATCTTGAAAGGAGAGGGTTGGTAAACAGCAAGTTAATTAAATTCTCAGATGATGCTAATTCGGGAGGCTTTCTCAAGACTGGCAAGGGCAGAGGCAATATAAATGGGACCTGGATGGCTTAGAAGTCGGAGTGGAAAATAAAATTAAGCGCTGGCTAAACAAACGCCGCTTTAAATAAATCTTTTGGAAGAGCCAAAATGTGCCCGAAAAGGAATCTGGAAAATAGTTGTACTAAAATGAAAAGGTTTCCAACAGTCTAAGGCATATAAGCAAAATGGGAGCTTTTTTTTACGATTTTTAATACAAATGTTTACATGCCCTTGGGCTTCCCTCATGGCCCAGCTGGTAAAGAATCTGCCTGCAATGCGGGAGACGTGGGTTCGATCCGTGGGTTGGGAAGATGCCCCAGAGAAGGGAACAGCTATCCACTCCGGTATTCTGGCCTGAAGAATTCCACGGACTGTACAGTACATGGGGTCACAAAGAGTGGGACGCGACTGAGTGACTTTGACTTGACTTTACATGCGCTTAGGAGGAGATCTATAGGAGAAGCCTGTTCACTGCCGCTGCCCTTGAGAGGCGTGGAGACAGACCAGAGGCAGTGCAGGGCCTTCCACTCCTACTTCATACTCTTTAAAACTGAAGACATTTTTCAAATAAGCAGGTAGGATGAGTTGGGTTTTTTTTAACTAGTTTTTGTTGTTGGCTGTTGTTAAGCTTCTTAGTTTGAAATAATTTTAGAGGTGCAGAAGAACAGCAGAGATGCGGTACACAGTACAGAGTTCCCACGTGTTCTCACCCAGCCTCTCCTGCTGTTAATGTTTTGCGTCTTAACATCCAGGACATTTGTCAAAACCAAGAAGCAGACATGGGCTCAAAGCTGTGACTGAAGAACAGACTTTGCACATTTATGGTAATTTCCACTCATGCCCTTTCTCTGTGCCAGGATCCAAAGCAGGATGCCACCCGGCGTTTAGATGTTACGGCTCCAATCCCTGCCGCTTCCTCCCTATGTCTCTGGCGACTTCATCACTTCTGGAGAGAACTGGACAGGTGTCTGTAGAGCTTCCCTCGATCCTGACTGGTCAGATGTTTTCTTACAGTTTGACTGAGGTTACTGCATCACTTCCGGGGAACGTGACGTCAACATGACTGACTATTCACCGGTCATGTTAACTTTCATCACTCAAGAGAGGGTGGTCCTGCCAGGCTGCCCCACTGGCAAGTTATTCTCTTTTCCTTTCCATGTTTGATTCATCAGAAGTGAGTCACTAAATCCAGCCCACGGTCAAGAGGAAGGGAATGAAGCTCCACCTTCTGGTTACTATGTTGTTAAATTAAATTTAAAAATTTTTCTAAGAGACAACCTTCTCTTCATTTAAAAAGAAGTATCTAAGGATGATGTCTATCTAGAAAGTTAGAACTGTTGTCTTCCTTTTGAATACTTAGATTCTCAACGACACAGACAAATGTAGGCCCACAGCTGCAGAGTCCTCATCCTGGGCCAGGCAGTGTCCTGCCCACTTAGACATATTAACTCATTTAATCCTTAAAACAGCCTGATGAAAGTGGCCCTGTGATATTACATTAATCGACCCCAAGTTACAAGTGGGGAAAGGTGGCACAAGGGTGGCACAATGGCTTGCTCATGTGAACACAGTTATTAAATGGTGGGGCGGGATTTGAACTCAAGCCTCCTGGCTCTAGAGGTCATGCAGTCTAGAGAGCTCTCTGTAATCCTGCTTCTCAGCATACAATTCCACAAGTTCAGGACAGTCAAATGCATAGCAAAGTGTAATTCACAAAGAAAAGCGACCTGGGGCAGGATGTCTAGACCATGGAAGAGACAGAAGCACAGTCAAGGTAGCTTCTGAGGATCCGCATTGCAGGGCTAAGCGGCCCAACAAAACAGAGGTGTTCTGGGTGGGAAGAGGTCAGGTTTCAACAGAAGACAGTCCTCCTCTACCCTTAGAGTGAGGCAGGGGATGCCAGACACCCGAGCAGGTCAAAGGAACTCTCTTGGTCCCCAAGTACAGGAGATGCTCAAAATCCACGGACCACAGTGCTTTCTGACACCCCAGCCCATCTGTCACAGAGACCAGCTTGGAATCGGCTCTTCCCAACCACATTCTCTTTTCCTCCTCTTCTGAGGGTTCACTGCAACACCCTCAGAAGATATATCTGGAGTCAGCAACAGAGCACAAAGGTCAGGGCTAGAGCAAGTCTGTCTGTCTGGGGGGGAGAGAGGATGCCAGCTCACAAAGAGCCAGCCACCCAGATGTGCGGTGGGTGCATGGGGAGGGAGACACTTTGGCCCATGACCTGTCTGATCCACAACATGGGCTTACTTAATCCCAGCCGTTAATGATGTGATATCCTGACACCAGAAAGAAATAGAGAAATGCACTGCTTCTAGAAAAACAAGAAAGGAATCAGAAATGTGTGGACAGCTACCTCTCTCCCCCGATCGCCCACGTTACTCAGGTTCCCACACTGATCTTTATCAGTTCCCTTCATCACAGAAAAACACGATGACGCGAGCAGGGAGCAATTCCTTTCCCCCCTTGCTGGGTGCCCACCCCACATCACTGCCTTCTCTAAATATCCCCTTCATTTCCTCTCCATCTAACTCTCGCTTGTACTATTCTCCAACTGATTCACCTGCAAAAATTTGCCTTTAAGATTGACGCTAACATAGAACCACATCAATTCTAACACCACCCTGACCCCATCTCACACAGGGACAGAGAGCAGCTCTTTCATCAACACCTGGAAGCACAGAACAGGGAAGAGAAGGTGCCACCCCTGATGGCTGGCTAAGTGTCGATTTTCCAGATCAGCATGGTTGGCTTCAGTTTAAACACATCCATCAAGCTAGATCTTAAGGGGAAAACAGAACACCTCCTCTCAAGATGGAGTCTCAGTGTGTATTTTTAAAAGCATGTCTGCCCATTTTATTAAATGCAGAAGAGGATTAACAGCAGATATCTGGGTGCTTACTATGTGCAGGCCATGGTTCTCAGGCCTGTTCTAAACTAAAACAGATATATCACCAACCACCCTAGAGAGAACTGTATAACATTTCAATGTATTCTTTCTCATGCATTTCAATGCTTTTCCTGGTTGAAGAAAAGAAAATCCTATCCAACAGGGGCACATTTCCCGATTTTTAATGGCCCCCAAATCTAAAACTTATGGACTGGAGCATGATGTTGGCAAACATCTAAAGTCACTTAAGCAGATGTTTGTAAGCACTTAGGAAAGTACTGAATCACGAGAAGCAAACATACATGCATCAAGTACAGAATAAGAAGCTAACATCTTTCTTTCCTTGATTTTCGGCTTCATCTTCCCCTCAAGAAATGGAAGTCACTATTGCTCTTATTACTAATACTGAACTGGTGGGTCATCAGAAATTAATGACATCGGATTTGTCTCTCATGATATCCTTGTGAAAAATCTGGAAACAGGATGATCTGACTCTAATATGGTAAGGTGTCTCTGTGCTTAGGAATGTGGCAGAAAGGACACTGATCATACATGAAAGCCCACCTGGAACAAAACGTGTACAGGAAATCACAGTGACCTCATGGACCGCTCTCATCTCACTTTTCCAATAGGATGTTAACTGAGATAAAGGTTCTGCCCATCAACACCCCACGCCCCTAACACGGTCTAAAAGTCACAGAGAACAGTAAACAGGTGAAATTTAGACACTTTGAAAAGATGACTGGTGAGAATTACAACACTTTAATACCAGGCAGTATTTAGTTACACAACGAAAGTAACTAAAATAGTTCGTTATGGGCCCAAGTCAAGGCAAATTAATGAAACAGGAGAAAGTGTAGAAACGGATCCAAATAAGAATTTACTGTGTGATATGGTGGCGCGTGTAAGTGCAGAGGAAAGAATGGGTTGCTTCGTAAGTGGGGCTGGGAAGATAACTGAGAAAAAAAACAAACAGGGAGGAATCCTTGCCTCATGACATATACCAAAATAAACTCCAGAAGGATGACCATGTTTAGTGTCAAAACACCACAGAAGAACTAACAGCAAACGTTGTCGTGAACGTGGTGTGGGCAGGGGAAAGGGATTCCTAAGCGTCACAAAGGCGAAGGAGGCAGAAACGAAAAGGCTCCCCTATATAAAAATCTGTAAGCTGGGAATCTCAAACATATAAACAGTAAAAGATAATGATGAACTGGGGTGGGGAGGGGGGTGGAATGAAACCGTAACAGAGAACAAACACGTTTAGCATTTTTTATATGGAAGGAGCTCTTCTAATTTGTTTATGTACATTATACCCTTGCCAGAATATTATGTACAACAGTGAGATACTAGAAACAATATGAACGTTAAGTGGAGGAGTAGCTGAATAAATGGTAGCATCTTCCTATGGCAGGGTCTTGTCCAGTTGTTAAAAATCATGTGGTATAAACATATTCAGTGAAATCAAAAAAAAACAAACATGGCCAAGTTAAAAGCCAGTCACAAGACAGAGCATCACTCAAACTCTACAGAATAACAATACCCCACCTGGACAGAAGTAGCCAAAATTATGTATGCCAACGTGCTTAAAATTAAAGCTGCCTTTGGCTGGTGAAATTAGGGGTTCTTCTCTTCTGTGCGTCTCTGCATTTCTAGAAGTTCAAAAAAAANATGATAAATAGCATCAGCAGGAAGATGTTCCTCTTTTGGGAGAGAGGAACAGGGAACAACTGCCTCTCCCCTTGCAGGTAACAGAGCAGACAGTATCTCAACAGTATCTCAACAGAAAAGATTCTAACAATTAAAGATGGCCCCTAGAGTCCTGCACATAAAGAAAGTGGAAATATTCAGAGACTTTCATGATCATTGCTTAGAGGCATTTCTACAGGACATTCCTTCAACAGGGTCAGTACTTCCTAAAGGCCCTTCAAAGCCCCAGGAGCTTGTTAGAAATGCAGATCCCTTGTATTAATATTTCTCCAACTCAGATGCAAAGAATCAAACTCATGGGCAAAACTCCTGAAACTATACTTCAAAGGATTCACCAGCTGATTCTGATGCACAATCAGGTTCAGAAACCCTTGGTGAGGTGAAATCTTTAATACGTTTTAAGAAATATCTGGGGTTTTTTGAAGGCAATATATTGAAAGAAACAAAAAAAAAAATCACCAAATTCTGTCATTAAGATGGATCTTTCCCTGGTGGTTCAAACGGTAAAGAATACCTGCAATGTGGGAGATCAGGGTTCAATCTCTCAGTTGGGAAGAGCCCCTGGAGAAGAAAACGGCAACCCACTCCAGTATTCTGATCTGGAGAATCTCCTGGATGGAAGAGCCTGGCCGGCTGTAGTCCATGGGGTCACAAAGAGTCACGCAAGATTGAGCAACTTTCACTTTCACTTTTAGCCAGTATCCATCTAAACATCTCTAATCTACTTGCAGAATATTCACAATTTCACATAAATGAAATAAGCTATATATGTAGCATTTTTATACTATGTTGAGATCATCTTTCCAACTAAAGATACATACACACCATCACTTTTAACAGCTGCATAGTAATCCACAGCAAGGACTTACAGTAATGATTTTATGCAGTCCCAATGACCAGTTTACCAACTTAAAACAAAAACCTGAAATAAGCAATGGTGTAACGAGGTGCATTTCAAAAGCATATCAACAACCAGAAGTCAGGGTGCCTCACCAGAGACCTAAGGCCACTACACATCGGCAGAAAATCACACTCTTCTGCATGCTTACCGACAGGACACACAGGGCCCTGGATCCCCTCACAAGTAGGAAGATGATAAACATTTAGAGGGAAAACGGCCAGTCTGTGTGCAGCCTGCAGACCAGCTTCCCCAAGTGGAAAAAGACAACTTTCTAAAATCTTAAAGCAAATCTATCAAAGATCAGAAGAAAACCTTCCTGAAGAACGCACAGACACTCTCTGCCTCTGACTCCAGGGCCGAGGTCTCGGGTGTAGAGCCGGTCCTCTCCTCCTGCCCCTGTGCCCAGCACCAGGCTCAGACACAGGGAGCTAACAGGGTGACAATCAGCAGAGCATCTGGGAGATGTGGCCGCCAGGACTTGCACGAGCCCATCACAGAAATGTGACCAGGGACTTCCCTCCACGACTCCATGGCCCAAACTCCTCCAGCTTCTCTTTCCTTTGGAAGGCACGAGGAGCTGGAAATACAGGGGGCTCTTGCAAGAGACCACGAGGCAGTAGAGAGGCAGACAGGGCTGAGGGGGGCTGGGCTACTCAGGTGTGACCTGAGAAAGACCTTAGAAAAATCTTTAGAGGAAATCTCACTGTCATTTGGATTTAGGGCCACCCTTGCTCCCTGATAAAGCATCTGAATACCAAGGAGTCAGGCATGACAGAGATGGGGGATGTGGCCTGGCCTCTACATGCAGAAAGGAGGTGAGGCGTCTGGAAGGAAAGGACCAGGGCAGAGAGGGGCCATGTACCCAGATTGGCTCTCATGTGCTGTGATGTGTGCTGATTCCAGGCCCTCGGAAGCCGGCTATGGCCTTGTCCTAAGGAAGAAGATGGGTCTCTGCTGGTCTCCTAGCAACACTTTGCCAGCAGCAGGCAGTGTCCAGGAAAAAAGTAAAATGGCCACAGGCACAGATGCGAAACTGAAGCAGGCTTAGCTCCCAGTTAGGCACGGGGAGACCCAGGGCCCTTGGCCCCCAAACCAAGCTCTGCCGAAAGGCATTTTGGGGCCCAGCGACCGAGGTGGTCTCACTTCTCCTCCCCGGCCCTGCAGCGTCTGCAGAACTCCACACCTGCTGCCTCGTGCCTTGCCACCACGGAACAGAAAGGTCGGATTCTCCCTCCACATGTCAGGGGTGTGATAACCGGAAGTGCACATTCCATTTTCCTGAGAGCTTTAATCCCAGGTAGTAATGCCCAAGACACCCACATCTTGACTCTTCTCTTTGCCCCCCCATTCTTCCTTCTGCAATTGTTTCGACAAGCCCACTTCACTCGGCAACCCCTCTGCTAAACAGGCTGAGCTCCCATCATCTCCCAACCACAGTACCAGCTCAAGACCATCCGCACTAGAGGACCTTCCCTCTGGCCACTGGCAACTGTTCATTCTATGAGCCTAAGTTCACCACATTCTACTTAACCCAACATGCCAATGAAAGCCAAGCGGGAGGCATGATGACTAAAATGAAACTGGAACTGCTTTGTGTGATTCGATACAGATTATAAGAAATTTGCTTTCAATTGCTATGTGCTGTATCACTTTTGGAACTCCTTCACATTTATCAAATTTATCACATTTATCCAATCCTAATAACTGGGAGGCAAACGGGCCCAAGATGCTATTAAGGCGCCTGTGCAGGGTCTGAGGCTGGACCATGTCATTTTTGTTACTGTTTAGTCGCTCAGCTGTGTCCGACTCTTCGCAACCCCATGCACTGTGGCCCGCCAGGCTCCTCTGCCCATGGGATGTCCCAAGCAAGAATACTCGAGTGGGCTGCCATTGCCTTCTTCAGGGGATCATCTCAACCCAGGGATCAAACCTGCAATCTCTTGCATCTCCTGCAGTAGAAGGTGGATTCTTTACCACTGCACTACCTGGGAAGCCCAGTACATGTCAGAACTAAGCACAAAATCGAGTCCCACTCCCCAATAAGTCACTCAGATATGAGTAGTAAGCTCATATATGGTGAAGACACTATAGGGACTGGTTAATTTAGAAGTATCCAAGGTACCATATTGTACATAGAAATTACAGCAAATATATACACATATGTGTATATTTACATGTGTGTCCATTTACATATTAAATATATATACATAAACCACACCCATCATCTATCCATTCAACCGGGTATCAGGGACATAAGGGATATACTCGTAGCCGTGATACAGGCAAACTCCTTGTTCTGTTTATGGAATCAGGTATCGCGTTCATGGTTTTCCAGGGTCTGCACATCTAGGGCCCTGATTCAGGCCAGGCGGTCAGTCTCCAGGGTCGTTTTAGACACGCAATGAAAAGAAGCGCCGACGCCCCCAGGAATGAACGTTATCCCGCTGCCAGCAGTGCTGTCCCCCAGATGTCTGTCCCGACCTCGTCAATCTCAGGTCCCTTCCCCCCGGTAGCAGCTGAAGTGGGAGCTGATGAAAAAGCACCACTAAGGAAAAGCCAGTGCTCATTCCACACCAGCATCAACAGTTGACCATTTCTATCCTCCTCTGGGCAGCCTCGTCCTTCCTGGAGTGCCTGCCAGGCAGGTTCCTGTCAGTATGTTCCCTGTAACGCCCGCCTCACGGTGCTATTACTCAGGAGGCGTCATAATAATAACTACCCTGATGGCAAGTTCACAAGTGGGTTAGTCATCGGCGCTGACAGGGCTGGCTCACACTCGCCCTGGGCTCTCAAGTTCAGCCACCAGAGTGTTCTGAAACAGACCGTTCTGCTGGTGGTGATTCTTTTTTCTCCTTTAGAATTGGTTTCTATAGGTTAAACCTCTTGGAACCACAGCCAACGATTTTCAACTTAGCAGCACATAACCAAAACTAGAATGACTTTAGATGTGACCGTACTCTCCACAACACTTCAACCCAAGGCGTCTTTTTGTGGAGGCACCTCTAAAGCCACATGGCAGGAGCTTCCTCGGAGTGTTTCAAGAAAATTACCACTGCTTTCCCACGGTGGCAGTCACTGCTGGGAAAACCATGGTGGAGGCAAGCACCAAACAATTCCTAACCAATCACTTGCTGCCTCCCTGACTGTTCCCTCCTTGAGAAGCAAACAATCGCCACTGGCTGCTGGGTTTCACCGCAAGTTGTTTCAAGTCAGCGGAGGGGATGCCGCTTCAGTGCCACCAGAGCCGTGCTGGGGATCTTCAGGCAGAGTGCGGGGTGGTTGGGGCACCGAGGCAGCAGCCTATGGGCTGGGGCTGGAGGGTGTGACGACAACGCCAGCCTTAAAAAGCCAACAGGCTGTTGAATGCCAAGCCTGCACTATTAATTTGCATATGACATTAATTCTGCTGTCAGTGTGTTAATGTGTGATTAATTCTGTCATGGGTTAGAGCAAGGAGAATTAGTTAATTGTCAGAAACTCTTCTCATTCACTCTCTCATGCATCCCCCGCCTCCCTCGAACATCCCTCTTTTTTCTCTCTCTCTCTCTCTCTTTCTTTTTATTAAACTAACCTCCTGGGTCTTCTTCCTCAGGGCGCTTCTTTCCCCACAGGATTTTCATCCCATCTCCTCCCACCCTTTCTGTAAATGCATTTCCAGAAGTGAGAAAGCCGATGGGTTGGGTACCCCCCCCCCCATCCCCCAGCAAGTCTGGACTCTGTCCAGGCAGTCGTGGGGGTGGTTTGGGACGGTCTCACAACAGGGACACACAGATCCCATTCATGTCCGTGGTCCATTGCCAAAGCCGGCGATACCTGTAATGCATTGTACAATCCGCTGTTTGTGTGCTATGCAAATAACCTGTGGGGCTGGAACGAGCTGGAATGTGGAGTGAACACAAAGCCATTGCTGTGCTATAGAAATGGGTCAGTCACTGCCCATTTTCTCTGGCTGCCCAGAGGCTGGCCAGCTTCTTCCTTCTGAACAAGCCTTGGCCACTGTGCGTGAACCTGAGTTCAGCTCAGTCATCAAAGGCCCACTGCATTTTCATTCGTCATTATTCCATCAGCTAGCTAGCTAGACTTTAAAAAAAAAAAAAAAAAAGGTCCAATAAAAAGAATCTCAGGGCTCCTAACTCTATTATGGGCATGAGAGTTCTACAGTCTACAAACAGTCAGAAAATTTCATGGGGTATGAACATGTCGCAAGTCAACCTGAACTGCCCCCAACCACAGTGGTAATGTCAAGGACACCAGGCATTGGTGAAGGACTGGCAGTTCTGAAGATGACAGTTCCNCATGAGAGTTCTACAGTCTACAAACAGTCAGAAAATTTCATGGGGTATGAACATGTCGCAAGTCAACCTGAACTGCCCCCAACCACAGTGGTAATGTCAAGGACACCAGGCATTGGTGAAGGACTGGCAGTTCTGAAGATGACAGTTCCCGGCTATGCCAAAGTACGGTCCCAACTCTTACCCCACTCTTGGGTCCTTCCATTATACTGTGGGTTGCCTTGATTTTTGAAGAACTAAGACTGAGGAAGAAGGAAGAAGTGAACAAAACTAAATTCACTGATGCCCTCAATTGCAATGCTATGGTCACCCATAATTCTCACTTACAGGCTGGGAAACCAACTGTTTCCATGTGGCTTAATCCCTTCCAGATCGATTTTCTAGGGGGCTGGAATGGGCACCTGCCAAGGGCGGGCAGGGATCATAAGTTTTACATCCTCTGGAAGGCAAGAAAGGCATGACAAGAAGCACAAGTTTCACCCTCCCTCCTCAAGACAAGCTACAGAATACATGTCAGGTTGTTGAAAAGGGCCCTAAATTTACGTCTCAAAGCATGTTTCCAACATTTCCCATATAAACAGTTAACTGCAATATAGAGGGAGATGTACCTGTTGCAAACAACATTTTATGATCTTTTTACAAAGCACAGGGCTCATTTTAAAGACTAGAAGCCACTGTGTTTTTCATTTTTGTTTTTTTAATTTGGAAAAGAACACCAATTGGGACTTCTTTTTTTAATTAGGAAAGAGTAATGTTCTTATAGGCCATATAATTATAATCTCTTGTCATTTTATTTCACATATAGTCTTACCACTAAACTCTAGCTAGATGTTGGAAGGGGACCAAGTATGATTTCTCACGATAACCAACAGTGCTCCTAAGGAGTGTGCACCTCTCTTTCTCTCTCACTCACACACACTCTTGCTTCCCTGTCTCACTCATTTCATCCCACCCTCTTACTCACATCCTTCACCAAGTAATAAAAGCCAGATAAATCCAGAGGAGGCAAAAGAAGGGATCTCAGCAGCAACTCCACTTTCCCATCACTTGTTTGTGTTACAACTTTCCAAAAATGAATTAAGATCTAGAATCCAAAGGGGGGCGGGGAAATCCCCCAGTACTCAGGGAAGTTACCAGAGAAATCGATGAGCTGCAAGTGTGTGTGATCAACAGGAATTTGGGTCCCTTTCTCCTTTTCAGACTATGTGTAGCTCAAATTGCTTTAATATGGGCATTATTCACACATGAAACTGGAATTACTCAGCACGTGGGAAATAGGTCCCGACCACCCATGGCCATTAAGGATCCCATGACATTTTTGTAAGTCAGCCAAACAGCAACACAGACAGCAGGCCCAGCAGTTGCTGGATTTGGAGGAGGAATGACTGCATTCAAAGCAGAAAACTCCTCCTTCTGGTCCATCCTCAGGGTCTATCAGTGACATCATCGTGGCCAATCTCGTCCAGGTACAACACATCCAACCTCAAAATGGCTAATTCTGGCTTTTGTGAGCACTGACATACTACATGCAAAGCATTGCCAAGAAGTCAGCTCCTCTGGGGTTATTAGTTTTAAAGGAAAGTCTCAGGTAAGGAGAGCTCAGAAGCTGGTGTCAAGCACAGTGGGCTGGAGCAGAGTTCTAGCACAGGGTTTCTGGACTGTTCTTGCAGCAGAATGGCCTCTTAAAATCCATTTCAACATTTCGTTCCTTGGTTTCACTTTTGGGATTTTTCTGAACATTTGGTATCTCCCGTTCCCTTCCCACACAAATGGCCAGTCTGCCCCTTTCCCCCCTATACCGTAATAATCCTCACTCTACACATTCTCTCCTTCCTCAGCTCCACAATCTCTGTCAATCATTTCTTTAAGAAGCCTTCTGGAACCATTTTCCCCAGTGGGGCAGTGGAGTTCTCTCCAAGGGAATGCTCCCCTGCCCTCCTGATCTGCAGTTACCTGGAAGAAGGCGGCCCTTCTCCAGGTGCTAGGGACCTGGGGAGCAGGGGAGCAGACATCGCGCAGGAGGGGCAGAGCTGCATGGGATGCTGGGGGAGCGCTCGGCCATCCATGAAAGACACCCTGTGACTTGGTCCCAAAGGCAGTGGTGGCCTTCCTGGCAGCCTGGAAGTGGGGTGGGGGGGTGGGCAGCAGCAGGGCACTAGGGCTCCTAGCAGGGCCCGTGCACGCCCGCCTGCCTGCCCGCCCACCCACCTCCGAGCCGCCCAGGGTAGCATGAAAGGCTTTCCACGCCAGGCAGGCTCCCAGCGCTGTGCGCTCCACAGAGCTCTCTCCCCCACCAAAAAGCCTGAGGCCTCCGGAGTGTACACTAACCACAAGCCTTTCAGTGGCTCATGTATTTACAAACTGAGGCATGTCGAAATCAAAGGGGATACCACATGACATAATTCGCATTAAAATGTCAACAGGCTGACAATTTATAGAGTCAATCCACGGAAGGTGGGGAGGACTAAGACTTAGTAATTGTTTAATTCCTGCTGAAACCCAGGGCCGCTGAGCCTTTGCGAAGCCGGGGTGTGCTGGGGGCCTCCAGCCGGTGCAGTGCCCCACGGCGGCTGGCAACAGGCCAAGGCCGGGGGACAGCTTTAACCATTTAGGGCACTTGATTGTGAGAGAGGGAGAGGGGGGAAGAACAGGCTTCAGTGAAACACGGCCAGAGCGGGCGTGGGTGGCCGAGCTGTGTCCTTCCTCAAAACGGCTCAGTGGGGGTCCCCAAGGGAAAGGTCCTTGTGGCTGCCCCCACCCTCGCACTCCCTGTATTTCCCACGTGCCCCAAACCTAGAGATTTGAATACATGCAAAAGGGCCCCCAGCCACGGTTTCCTGACTGCTCTGCGGCAGCAGTCTGTCTGCTCACCAAGCAGAAGGCGTGTTGGCTGATTCTGCACCTCAAATATGCCAGCCCCCAAGCACCAGGGCCCTGCCTCCCAAAGGAGTAAATGCAAAGTCATGACCCAAACCAGACCCCCGACTCACAGAAAATCACCCTAGACGTTTCTTCCACGTCTCCTATCGTCCCGACCAATAGCACTGTTCTGACCTATGGCTCGTAATACACAAACTCTTAGTGCCTGTTTTGGACTCAGTATTCCCTGCCCACAGGCGTGGATGCTCTTGGACTTCTGAAAATAGTTTCACTTGCATTATTTCTAATGAACTGATAGCTACCTGGGGAAGGATCCACCTAGGGTTGTGGGGTTGGTGGGTGAAACGTGGAGTTCAACAAAGTTTTTTGGTGGGCATGTGTGTGCTAAGTCACTTCAATCGTGTCCAATTCTGTGTGGCTCCATGGACTGCAGCCCGCCAGGCTCCTCTGTCCATGGGATTCTCCAGGCAAGAATACTGGAGTGAGTGTCTGTACCTTCCTCCAGGGAATCTTTCCGACCCAGAAAATCAAACCTGTGTCTCTTTGGGGGGGGGGGGGGGGGGGGCATGCCAGTATCAATGCCCTTGAATGCACCCCAAGCTCTGAGACAAGTTATACCTTCTCCTCATGACACATGAGAGACACACCAAGAAGCGCTATTAATATCAGGGAACGCTTACAGCTACTGACCATTATCAGCATCAGCCACAAAAAGCATGTTCCAAAAAGGAGGCTTCGCTCTGTGGGACCTGCCCCCAAGGATGCCTGGGGCCACGTGGGCTGTGGCGGGGCTCCCCGTACAAACTCACTGTCTGTGTATAAACAGGAACGCCTCGTTCTCTCTTCTACCTCATTAACTGAAACACATTAAAACAAGGGTGCACTGGGAGCAGAAAATGAGACTGTTAAACCAAGCTGAGATAATCCTCATCAGCTGTGGGAAATGAGACCGCATCAATTATGCTGAATCAACTACAGTCACAGGAAGGCGTTGGGCTCTGAGACCCCCAACACGAAAAGGGGGACAAGGGGAAAATAAACCTTCACTTAAATATATACATATAAACATCTATTGTATGAATATATATATGCACTTATATGTGTGTGGTGGGGAGGGGGCTTCCCTGGTGGCTCTGACAGTCAAGAATCTGCCTGCAATGTGGGAGATCTAGGTTCAATCCCTGGGTTGGGAAGATCCCCTGGAGAAGGGCATGGCAATCCTCTCCAGTATACTCTTCTGGAGAATCCCCGTGGACAGAAGTGCCTGGTGGGCTACAGTCCCTGGGGCGCAAAGCGTAGGACACGACTGAGTGACTAAGCACAGCACATTTATGTATATGTATATACAACACGCTTCATACCTACTCCCCTTAGGAGCTCTTCCTTGCTAATATCCCATGAGACAGCAGCGCTATCTGATAAAGTACTCCTTTAAGAGTCTGCTTAAAAACTCAAACTATCAAAAATTGGAGGAAAACAAAGAAAAACAAAGGCAAATTTATTTTTTAGATGGTGGGGTGGGGGGCAGTGAATTCCGTGTGACCTACTCTCATAGAGTGGCTTCCGAAGTCCAAAGCGTGTGGAAGCCACCAAGTCCTCATACCCAAAATGACCAGGACACCAACCGCACAACCCACAGTGAGAACGCCTCAAAACGGAAATGGCTGGGAAGACGGCAGCAATCCAAGCTCTCCAGTGCAAAACCAAACTGGTGTCTGCCTTCGCCTGCCACTGCCAACTGTGAGCACCAGCTCAGAATCAATAACATTTAGAAACGCCCATAAATCCTGCTAGAGAGGAAAGGAAAGATAGTGTCTGTAAGGTTCCAAAATAAGGAAGGTAATGATTACATTGAAGATAAGTGATGGAAACATCCCCTACATCTGAGTGTGTAAGAAATGCAAAAGACCCGCATACAATAGTTACAAAATGTAAAATTTCACCCAAGGAGTAATAATTGTGGCGCGTGACAATGCCCCACGTCCTACGTATTAGAATATTGCATTTGGTGGCAATAATCACTACATGTGAACTGAGTGTTGTTATGCAAAACTTCCTTCTGTATTTCCTCATTTGTGTCCAAATTTGCAAACTTGGCATGTTACTGCCATTGATTTGCATTCTGTTCCATCGGTCTTTCCTAGCATCAGCCATGGACACCTTCCTCATGCGCCTGTGGACACCAGCATGAAACTCAACCTTTCACAAGTTCAGGCCTCAGAGTCGTCGTTCAGCTCACCATTCAAATGACAAAGAGCGGCTCCGTCTCTCAAGTGTGCTTGCCAGGTCCACTCATGCTGACCTAACCATCAGGCAGGCAATGAGCTCGGTGAGATTTTTCTGTTGCACATACCTTTTTGCACATCGTTTTCAGCTGTTAAAAACTATTTCATATTAGGTTTTGCTGCTTTAAAACCAAGGAAAGAGGCCTCTCCTTCTGCTTACTGACTCAGAGCTGTAATCAGAGGTCCTAGGTTTAGTCATTTCGTTCATTAAACTAAAAAAAAAAAAATTCAGCTTTCAAAAGAAGAGAGGAAGGGAGAAAACATCCATAACTTGAGTAGCCAAGGAGATTAACTTCTAATATACAAATAACGAGAGAGGAGGAATGCACAGTTTAAAGAAAAAAAAAGTTTCAGCTGAAGAAAAATTTTGGAATATTGTAAATTAATGGGTAACAAATGGCTGCCATGGAAACGGCTTGCGCATTTGACTGCAGGTGTTTGCTACAGTGAATGGAGACGGGATGGTACAGCCATAAGCATGGCCATGAATGTAAACACTGAAGGAAGACTCCTAAGGCAACGCTAAGCCACCCATGCCACCAACACGGTGGTTCTCAATGGAAACGAACCCAGTTAGGCAAGGTGGGTAAAGAAGCTCTGCAGCTCTGGCTAATACTTCATCTGTGCTCAGAAGCCGCTCCCCCTTTACGACAGTCTGTGGTATCGCCAAGGTTACAAAACATAAACAGACACAAATACAAGACAGTAGAGAGACGCCAAAACCAAATACATTCCCGTTTAACTAGAACGTAACTTGCACTTTTCAATCTTCACGCTCTGTGCTGTGCATTTTTGGATTATCATTTCTTTAGTGGGAATTTGCGCTAGCTTTTTAATCTGAAAACTATATACATATATAATATATGTATGGCTATGCATACATATGGGCTTCCCAGGTGGCGCTTATGATGAAGAACCAGCTTGCCAATGCAGGAGACGCAGGAGACCAGGGTTCAATCCCTGGGTTGGGAAGATTCCCTGAAAAGGGCATGACAATCTGCTACAGTATTCTTGCCTGGAGAATCCCCATGGACAGAGGAGGGCTACAGTCCATGGGGTTGGAAAGAGCTGACCACAACTGAAGTGACTTAAGCACGCACACACATGGGAATTGGGAAAACTTCAATCCTTACTTGAACCTAATTCTGGTCACATAAGGGAAATGTGGGTCTTTGGGGGCTTGTGGGGTAGCCTTGCTTTAAAAAATCAAATTCTAAAGTCCCCAGGTTAGGCAGGATATTATTATAAAATTATGTCAGTAAAAGTAACTTTACTGCTCATTCCTCTCACAGCTCAGAGAAGTGGTCAAAGAAGAAGTAGCAAAAATAAAGCTGTACTTGGACCACTTTCTAACTTTGCTAAGTACTTCACTAGATAACTTCTTGCTCCATTACAGAAGAAAAGAGATCGGTGTATTCTTTAAAAAAAAAAAAAAAAATTCCGGCAAACACACCCTCTCAGTGCTGAAGGGGAACTCAGTGGTTTCTCGCAACCCCTCTTTCTTCCAATGGGACCACAGCGGATTACCCGAAGTAAAGTAACTTGCCCAAAGTCTTCACTACACATTGGTCACATCTCAAGACAAATGCTTTTTCCCTTCTAGAAAACTGAAACAATCCACCAGCCTTTCTATTCCCCAAACCCAAGGTGTGCCGAGTTCAAAACTAATGAAAACCAACTATAAAACAACTTCCCTGTTGGCCTGCATATGCCAATGGGAAACCTAAGGCAGGAAAGTGACATTCCTAGAGGAGAGCACGCTGTACTGAGCCGGGCACTGACTGCACTGTGCGCAGGTATATCCCGGGCACGACCACACTGAACTTGCTCAACAGTCCTGCCAGGCAGGTCATTTCAGTAGCCTGTTGCACAGCAGAAGACACAGAGGGATCAAGTTCCATGTCCAAAGCCGCACGTCTGTGAAGGGCAGGAGTTGAGATTCAAATGCCGGCAGCCTACCAGGGAGCTTCCTTCCCTCTTTAAAACCCTGAGAGCTACCTGGATTTCCCGTAAGACGTGTGGGAATTGTACCTTGAAGTTTTCTAGCACCTGGTATCTGATGAGCATCTGAAACTTCTGGAACAGACACCGAGGAGCCTATATCTCTCCCGAAGCCCCGAGAGCTACCTGCTTTTCCCGAGGCACATGGGTATCCCATCTTGAAGTTTTCTAGCACCTGGCACCTAGTGAGCATCTGACACATCTGGAACGACCAAGAGCCTGCTCGACTCCCATTGCCTCTCCTGCACGGTTTGAGACCTCTCAGTTGGGTGCGTTTCTGCCTCATGCTTCTGTTCTTTTGCAAAAAAGCAGAAATCCCTGAGCCCAATCTTCAGAGACACAGCAGAACATTCTCGTAGGAAGCTGGAGGGGAAGACAGTGTGGGTGAAGAAGAGAACTCACAGCAGACCTGCAGCTTCCATGTGTGGACTTCACAGTGGAAATACCACTTGGCCATCAGGTTTTAGTATTCTGCACTCAAAGTTATATCATGAAAATTTCAATAACAGAGAAGAGTTTTACTCAAAAAAATAACAATAATAATAATAGAGTAGATGCCTCTCACCCTGATGGTAAAACTAATATAATACAGGACTTCCCTGGTGGACCAGTGGCTAAGACTCCATGCTCCCAGTGCAGGAGGCCTGGGTTCAATTCCTGGTGAGGGAACTAGATCCCAAATGCCACAACCAAGAGTTCGAGTGCTGCAACTGAAGACCCCACAAGGCACAATTAAGAGCTAGCACAGCCATAAATAATATTTTTAAAAATAACTTAAAAATAAAATACTTTGTTATATATATTATGTATCCATTCTTTTATCCATCTATCAATGATGATTCCATTTTGATGCACTCCAAAGTCAACTGCAGACATGAATAAACTTTACCACCCCTCCCCAATACTTTACACACAGTATTAACTACAGTTCAAGATTCATTTATGGGGTGAAAAGTGAAAGTGGCTCAGTCATATCCAACTCTTTGCAACCCCATGGACTACATAGTCCATGGAATTCTCCAGGTCAGAATACCGGAATGGGTAGCCTTTCCCTTCTCCAGGGGATCTTCCCAACCCAAGTATCGAACCCAGGTCTCCCACATCACAGGTAGATTCTCTACCAGCTGAGCCACGAGGGAAATCCAAGACTACTGGAGTGGGTAGCTGATCCCTTCTCCAGCAGCTATTCCTAACCCAGGAATTAAACTGGGATATCCTGCATTGCAGGCAGATTCTTTACCAACTGAACTACTGGGGAAGCCCATTTATGGGGTACTTTTTAAAAAATACTTTTTTATTATCTGAACAGATTATTTGAGTGGACTTTCCTACTAGTAAAATATTTAAAAGGCCCCAATTCCACTGTGTTACCAGTATGAAATGTTTGGCTCACAACTTTTTTTTTTTTTTCCTGAGAAGGAACAGTAACCACAAGTGCATGAAAGGAAGTGCTAGTCACTAAAATCCGTTTAAAATTACGGCCTCGGGTTTGCTATGTAGAAGAAATGAATCTGCCTTTGTCCTCTGTCTGGCTTGCCCATCTACGTGATCACTCCCTCTCCAAAGCTGGTCCAAGCACACTCCAGCCTTCCTCCTTCCAGGAGGTCTGTTCTGATCTGACCACCGGAGGTGATTCCTCCCTCCTTCTACCTCCTTCCAGACTTGGGTAACTTTCATGTACGTATCTGCATATTGTGCATGACAGTGTGTTTCAAACTACAGGTCCTGATCCTTCAGGGCTGTGGTTTTGAATCTGGAACTACACACTAGAAACCCACAGTCAATGAATCAGAGTCTCTGAGGGTTGGGCCAGGCAGTCCCCCTCACCCCTTTTCTAAGATCCCTTGCTCTGCTCTGCTTAGTCACTCAGTCATGTCCGACTCTTTGTGACCCCACGGACTGCAGCCCACCCGGCTCCTCTGTCCATTGGGGCGTCTCCAGGCAAGAATACTGGAGTAGGTTGTCAGGCCCTCCTCCAGGGGATCTTCCCCACCCAGGGATGGAACCCAGGCCTCCTGCATTGCAAGCAGATTCTTTAATGTCTGAGCCACCAGAGAAGCCCTTAGGGGGGGTCATAAAAATCAGTAACCTAAATGCAACCAGCATTTGTGTAAAAACCAAGGGAATAGGATAAAAAGTATCACGATGTAGCTCATACAATAAGCATAAAATTATTTTGTAAAACTCTTGTTTCAATTATATATACAAAATATCACTCCTACACACGCTTAGTCACCTATTAAAATGTATCTCTTTTTGGACACTAGTCAACAAAGTTTACAAAGTTTAGAAACACAGCCATAAAGAAGTTAGTAGGCTATACTGCTCCTTACAGGTACTCCAAGATGTATGGCTTGAACATGGGGCAAGAGGAGAGGGAACTGGAGTTTCTCTCTTACTGAGAATACATTCTGCCACATGGTTCTCTTCGGGCTAACCAGCATTATTCAAAAGCAAAGAGGGGAGCGTGAACAGTACAGATTTGAAGGAAACAGAAGAACCTAGGCTTTGGGTTTCTATATTTAAGATTCTTGTCCTTGGGTATCAAATCTTCAGTTGATGCTGACTGTCCATCTACTACCTGTAGGACTGGGAAGGATACAAAGTTGGGTAAGAATAAACAGATCCTGCTGTGAGTGAGTGAAGTCACTCAGTCATGTCCAGCTCTTTGGGACCCCCTGGACTGCAGCCTATCAGGCTCCTCCATCCATGGGATTTCCAGGCAAGAGTGCTGGAGTGGATTGTTACTGCCTCCTCCACGGGATCTTCCCGACCCAGGGATGGAACCCGGGTCTCCTGCACGGCACGAAGATGCTTTACCATCTGAGCCACCAGGAAATAAACAGATCCTGCTGTAAAGGATCTTGCAATTGAGTCGAGGAGACAGGCCACTATAAAAACTGGCTATACTACGAAGCAGGAGCAAAGTCCCACCACTTTTTCTACCTCAACATCAATCTCTATGACTGCTGATAGAAAGAGTTGTGATATTTGGCTGATAAAACATGGGGACACAGAGCCAAGGCCAGCTGCAAGTAAGGCTTTTCAAAATACTTGGACACAAGCTAATTGTCCCAGGACTGTTTCTCATGTGGGTCAGTACAGAAAAAAAGCTGCACAAAACTGACAGCAAATAGCATGGTTATAAACAGCTCTGGAAAGCTCTGGTCCACACAGGACATCCAGTTTATTCTGACATACGCTTTTGGACTGACAACTATGTAAAGTCAGGGGTTCAGACTGGGCTGCTACACTAGGTCTTAGAACTGAAGGAAACCATGGGCACATTCTGCAAGTGCTTTTGTTGCCCAGTAAGTATTTATTGAGCTGGTGTCAGACATTGTTCTAAATGCCAAGGATACAGCCATTAATAAGACAACCGAGGTCGCCGATCTTCTGGTAGACAAATAAAAATGAATGAACAAACAAGAAAAATAGATAATAACTGTCAATGCAGAGAAGCAGGCTCAGATGGAGCTCCTCTCTAACTACTTGGGAGTGGGTGGTCAAGGGGCTGCCTCTCTGAGGACCAGAGCTGCGTGTCGAGGTCAAGGAGGCTCACTCCAGGCAGTGGGACCTCAAGTGCAAAGGTGCAGCAGGAGGTGCCAGCTTGGCCTGTTGAAGGAACAGCAAGAAGGCTGGTGGGGCTGGAGTGTCACGGGAAGGGAAACGGGATTACAACATGAGGCTGGTGTGGTGGGTGGAGTCTAGGTCACGGAGAGGTTTATAAGCCAGCGCTTTAAGGCTGGCTTGTCTTTTGAGGGATGGAAAGCCACTGTTGGGTCTTTGCAAGGGAGTGATATGACCTGATTTTCCTCTTCATGAAATTACTGCGTGGAGAGTGGACAGTCAAGGGCAAGAGGTGCAGCAAGGAGGGAGCTGACACGGGGAGAGACGGGAGGGAAGGTGGTGGAAACGTGTTTTGAAGGTGGAGCTGACAGGGCTTAGTGATGATTTGGCTAGAGGGGAGTGAAAGAAAGAGAGGGCCACAGTAATTCCCAGCTTTCAGGCTTGGGTGAACGGTAGACTGGCGACAGCCCTGACTGGGGTGGGGGAGCCCGAGGGAGAGGGGGCTTGGCAGTGATATGGTCAGCAAGACACCTCTTCAGACCATGCTAAGTCTGGGGGTCAGCCATCAAACATTCGACCAGAAATGCCCAGTGCAGAAGCAGTCGGAAGGAGAGTGCAGGGGTCAAGGGCAGATTCCGGTGTCACCAGAAGCGAGATGTTGTTGGAGAACTACCAAAGGAAAAAAGAAGTGGGACTGAGCCACATTCTGAAGTCTCAAGCATTTACTGTAAATAACAGAAGTGAAGCCAGCAAGGAGCCCCAGGAGACAGGCCAGTGAGGGAGCAGAGAAACCAGAAGACTGATGTCACAGAAGCCAGGAGGGGACACAGTGATTCCACTCACAGGTGGGCATGACCAAGGGAGGGCAAGGGGATGTGAGCAGGGAGAACTGTCATCCCGACCGTGGCCAGGGGCAACACCCGCCCCGGCTAGGAACCAGTCAGCCTCGGCAGGTACAGGCTGCCAGCCTGAGGTTGAGGACAACCTGCGAGGTCCACAGCGCCCCCCGGTCACCTGCAGAAAACCAAGCCTTGCAGTCTGCCTGATCCCCTCCTATCGCTGAGTGGCGGAGGAAGCACAAACACGACCTCACTCCTGCATCCCAACATCCCTCCCCGACTCCAAGAACCCTTTCTGGTCCTTTCTGTGAGTTGTTCCATTTCACTCGCCAAATTACGGGCGTTCTATACTTTTTCACCATCTGATATCAAAACAGCACCTTTCAAATACTTTTCAGCTACTTTCGTGGCAAACCAACTTGCTTTTGGGAAAAACAAGAGAGCAGTGGGAAAGAAATCAGTAAGCATCTGTGGGTGTCTCCTTGTCTTGTGTCACGGGGCATTCTCAAGAGATACTTGCTGCTTAAGGCAGCCTGTATTCTGAAGAGGTTTCCTGGAGAAACAATTTGACACGTAACACAGAGACTGAGCCTGGTGCCAAATGGTATGACATGCACTCGGGGAGGAGAACCGTCTGTGGCTGCAGTAGCGGGAGAGAGCTCTCTGGAAAACCAGGGATCTGTCACCAGAACATAAAGGCGGGCCAGGAAACCTGCTACCCTTTAAAAGAAAAAAGAAAAGACTTTCATCGGGGCCCAAAGCCTATCTCAGAAATGTGGATACAAATTATAAAGAAACGAGCATTTACAGTGACATCTGCTGGATTAATTAGCTGTGTAATTAGTCTCCCTCAGTGGAGCTGGGCTTTGTCATTGCTGTCTGAGACTTCCCCAGGTGAGACTGGATTCCAGCTGCCATGTACCAAGAGGAAGAAAGAGCAGGCCAGGCAAAGAGGGGAAAGCACGCGCCAGTGTTTGTGGGAGGTGGTGAGAACGGAGGAGTGTCTCAAGGACTTTGGAGGTCCTCTGGGTCCCAGAACATTGGAGAGGAAAAGTCAAGAAGGGAGGAGGGCTTGAGGACTCCCTATTTGCTATTTGCTAAGTCGCTTCAGTCGTGTCTGACTCTGTGTGACGCCAGAGACAGCAGCCCACCAAGCTCCCCCGTCCCCAGGATTCTCCAGGCAAGAACACTGGAGTGGGTTGCCACTTCCTTCTCCAATGTGTGAGAATGAAAAGTGAAAGTGAAGTCAGTCATGTCCGACTCTCAGTGACCCCATGGACTGCAGCCTACCAGGCTCCTCTATCCATGGGATTTTCCAGGCAAGAGTACTGGAGTGGGGCTGCCATTACCTTGTAACAAACCCACAGATGCCCCGAGCCTGGACGCTGGATAAACTCAAAGGACCAAAGGCCCAGAAATGCAAGTATGATCACAGCAAGAGGACGGGGATGACAAGGGTGGGCGGGGGCGGATTCAAAGATGGACACGATGAGCCTGGACCAAGCATACAAGCTTACAGAACTCCAGTCCCTGGAGAGACAGTTGCATCTTTCCACACTGGCAGCTGTGGCCATCACTAACAGGAACTCAGACTGGGCAAAAAAATAAATGAATAAATACAAATGGTTGGATCCTAGTGCGAGAACCAGAAGTGGAAGAACACATGCAAGGAGATGCCTCCAGCCAAATCTTTCCCCACAGGGCTTCCTAAGCCACAGCTGGCTGCGGAGTCACACTGGCTGACTCACGTCTAGGACACTGAGGAAATGGCAGTGCCGGGACCCACGCCTGCTGGCTCGGCTGACTGGAGGAACCGAGGAATGCTCCCCAGGCTCCATCTTTGATGACTGTAGAAAATGAGAGAGCTGGCAGGAGAAGGGAAGTACAGAAACATGAAGGCCCAGCAAGAGTGGGACAATCACCAACTTGTGTGCCCCATGGTTTTGGAACGATGACCTTCTCCTAATTCAGAAGTACACCTGGCGTCTGTTCATATTCTCTGGGCACTCTTCCAATGGGAAGAAGACTCGGAAAAAAGAGCAACGCGAAAGGCAGACAGGAACTGGGATCCTCGTCACAGAGTACAGACACTGGAGGTGAAACACGCTCCCAGTGCCTGCCGCTCACTACAAGCTCCCCACCCAGAAGATGTGTTTAAGTAACATGTCACAAGATTTATCAGCTTGAGCCAAAAATCCTACTTCAGGATTCAGCACAAAATCAGACTCAATACAAGCTGCTGACCCACAGGAAGGAAAACCCTTCTCATTTACGGGTGTCCTAGAGATGAAGCCAGAGGATGGTGCCCTACGTGCTGGGGTCCAAGCCTGCAGCAGGAGAGGGCAGCAAGGTGATGGGTGACCAGCCTAGAACCAGGGCCCCTGGGGCCTCCTCTCCTGCAGACAGACAACAGTAACACGGTGTGGCAGGGCACCCAGACTAGTCCAGGGGTCGGTGCAAAAGTGACTACAAGGGCCCAGAAAGCTTCAGGAAGGAGCCTGTGGCCAGAAAGAGACAGAAACTCAACAGGGACTGCACGGAGATGAGAAATTCTTCCCACAGTTTTAATCCACAGGCCGGCAGGCAAATGAAAACACTGGTTAAAAGTGTTGACCTAAGAGACCAGGTATGCTTTAGAGGCCCCCGTCCNCCCAGAAAGCTTCAGGAAGGAGCCTGTGGCCAGAAAGAGACAGAAACTCAACAGGGACTGCACGGAGATGAGAAATTCTTCCCACAGTTTTAATCCACAGGCCGGCAGGCAAATGAAAACACTGGTTAAAAGTGTTGACCTAAGAGACCAGGTATGCTTTAGAGGCCCCCGTCCTGGGCCTGGGAACCTGCTCCGCTAATTAACAGGTTACAAATCAAATATTATCAGTAGATAAACATTTCTAACCTTCCAACTAGTCTGGCTTTTACAGAATGAGGACACAGACCCTAGAGGAGGTTTGCTACTCACACTTGGTGATCAGTCCCGATTCAAAGCCACTTTTGCATCTCCTATAAGCATCCCGCATGTGGAAGGCACAAGCAAAACAGCCAATGCCCAAGGGCTGTGAATTTCTACCACCTACATACAAGTTAGAACAGCAGGAAGAGGCCCAAGGAGCCAAGCAAGAGCAAGGACAGTGGAAACACTGGACACAGCCGCAGGGCGCTGCAGTGAGCATGCCGCCATCCATCTCGCCGTGTGACGTGAGAGCACTTCAAACAGACGGGAATAATGAAAAAATTATTGAGAAACAAATTTTAACAAATAGCTCTGGAGAAAATTTCAGATTTCATTATAGGAAAAGCACTTTATTTAATGTAGAAAATGCGAAAATCTGATATGACAGTTTTCTATAAATAACAAAAATTGGAAATCATCATTAGAGGCTTCTGTAATTTTCCTCTTTTGTTGGGACCCATTAAAAAAAAAAAAAAAAAAAGGGCTTTACCAACACGGAAGCCACTTATCTCTCTTCATGCTCCCGTCAGGCCAGTTGGTAGAACTGTGAGAGAATTTCTTCATCGTCTGGAGGAAGGGTTGCCAGCAAAAATATAGGGTGCCCAGGAAAACGTGAATTTCAGATAAGAAATAGGATTATTATTTTATGGAACATACTTAACAATAAAAATGATGCTTTGTCTGAAATTTACCTTTAGCTGGGTATTTCACACTTTTATTTGCTAAATTTGGCACCTTGACCTTGAGATCTTTGCAGTGGTATTTTTAAAGGTAAGTCATATATACATATGTGTACACACACACACACACACACGCATTTTTTTTTTCAGCCTCTTGGGCACCAGGGCACATGGGCCTACTTGTTCCATGGCACGTGGAATCTAAGTTCCCCAACTAGGGATGGAACCAATGTCCCCTGCACTGGAAGGTGGATTCTTAACCACTGGACCACCAGGAAAGTCCCTGTGCTATTTTCAGTGCTCCACAGGGTCACCAGTCTGATGTTGCTGGTTTCAATAACCTCCAATATCTCTGTGAGCACTAAAAATTTTATTTTTTGGCTGTGACATTTTTAACTTTCACCCTACAACCTGGTTGCTTTAAAAAAGAAAAAGAGCACTGGAAACCTACGTTTATTAAATATTAAAGTATAAAATGACTCAGTGCTACCAAAATGGTTTTCATAGCAACAGCCTTTCCCACCCTACACTTAAACAGTATTTATAGTTTTATGTTATGTTGGAAAAAAAAAAAGGACTCAAGGCTTCGGTTCAGGTGTATTATGTAATTATTTAAAAACTCTTGCCTTCCAACAATGTTCCTGACAATACTTAATTGTTTCCTTATAATTTCCCTTTCAAAATAAAAAACCAGAAACACCTGTTGGGACTAAATGTATTCAAATTTGCCCTTTTAGTCCAAGTCGTGGGCAAGTTGAAAGGACTCAAAGTTGGGTTTACGCCTTTGCCCGCTATGAGCTGGCACAGCTTTCCTCCAGACGGGGTTTACCTAGAGCAACTGCAGCACATGGAATTACTCTGGAATGTAGAGGCAATGGAATATTCACAGCAAAGTTCTCCTAAGGGTCACAGACCACCCCTAAGATGGCAAATGGCATCCATGAAAAGAATTCCACTAGGAGTATGGGGCTGGGGTCAGGGTGGGGGATGGAGAGTTTGAGATTCTTCTTTCCCAAGAAGGTCTAGGGTTTGCTTAAGGATTTGTGGGGGTGACAGAGAGGGGAGATGGGAGGGTTAAGTGTTTCGACAAAGTGGTATAGTTCCTCGACTCCCCCATTCCTCAAGCTGGGGTGAAGGGCTGTGGCCCGCCTTCTCTGGAACCCAGAAGGAGACCTGCCACCAGTAGCTGAAAACAGCCCCCCCCCCCCCCGGAAACCAGCAGATACAGCCACGCCATCTCCACACTACCCGAACAAGAGCTTCGGAAAAACAAACTTCTCGGACGCTGAGTATTGTTCTTTCTCTATTAAATGGTGAGACCCACAGTCTTCACTAAGAAAAAACAAAAAAAAATTGGCCCCTCTCTCTAGCCCCCTTCTCTCCTAGAGACTCCTTCATCCTGGTGAGTTTGATGAAGGTAATTAATCCAAGAAATTCCACCCCGGAGAATACGTGGGAGAGGGCGAGGAAAAGGAGAGGGGAAGAAACGTCATCCACGGGGCCTCACAGGCCTGGAAAAGGGAGCGTCTGTCTCTGTCCCCTCTTCCTGCACCTCAGTGCTTCTGACAGCAATGCTTGGTAAACATGCCCAGACTGACCCAAATCTGCACAGTGCTCAGGGGTGCTTTGCAAGATCTACAAACGGGGGACAATGAACAGGGCTTCTCACATCAGCAAGGGAAGAAGAGCTATTTGAGAAACTGCTCAACAACCGCCCATCCAGTCTGAAAGAAAACGTAGTTCTAAATCACACAATACAGAGTCCTACAATATACCATCTGTATCTCTCAGAGGAAAGTCTTAAATGTGGGGAGAAAGTACTAAAGAAACTATCAGCCAACCGGTGCCACCCTGCCTGGGTTTGAAGACAGACTCCAACAACGCTCAGGGCCCTCTGCCTTGGTCCCCCCATTTGAAAACAGGTGGGTCAAGGGAAGAATCAATCAATGAATACCTGGGAAGCAGGTATGACAGTACCTGCTAGTGGTAAGTGTCATGTAGGAGCTGGTGATTACTTTTATTATAATATTAGCAGCAAGACAGAGGCCCCCCCCCCCCGGGAAAAGAGTCAGAACCGTAAGGACACAGATGTGCAGACTGGACTGCACACAGATGGAAAGTTCCTGCAGGCTGAAGCACATTATACGGCAAGTGAAAGACGAGTAACAGACCCCCCAGAGCTACTGCAATATCCACGGCACAGAAGGAACTGCTGGCCCCGATAAACCAACAGCTTTTGCAAATCAATCAGAAAAAAAGACCAACCCACCAAAACAGATGAAAGAATGAATAAAAACAGGGCAAAGACTGTGTGAACAGAAAAGTCACTAAGGAAATTCAGATGGACAATAAATGCATGAAAACATCTTCACCCTGACAGTTAAAGAGACGCACACTGGAACACATTCACAAACGGGATGAAAACAGAAAAATAAGACTGTGTTGGTCACTATGTGGGAGTTTGAACATCATCTATTATATGGAGGGGATAAAATGTTAATAAAACTTGAAATGTTTAATAGTTAAAATACTTAAAACTTCATGTTTAAAATATTCTTAATAATGTTAATAATATTCTGAAAGGGTCTTCTTTCTGAAGGGCCATTAGGGAAGACTCTATCCAGCACTGCACCCTAAAACCAGCGGGCCTTCCTCCTGGAACAGCTCGAGTGTGGAGAGACTTCCCTACCATAAGCTCAAAACTGCAGGTATCGTGAATGCCCATCAGCAAGGGCCTGGTCACTGAGTGGAAAACTACACAGCCACTAAAAAGAGTGACCGAGACCGATACGCTATGGCCTGAAATGATTTTCAGGATGATAGGTGACATGACAAAAGCAAGCCAAAAGCATAGTGTGTGTCTAGGGGATTTCATAAGGGAATAAAATGTGTATATACCCTCACGCACACTTTCTATCACTATAAGCATAGGGGGAAAAACCCCACAACCCCAAAAGAGAAAATTAGATAACCTAATCCATGTCGTAAGAGAAGAGCTGGAGAGCAGAAAAAGGACTTACACTTTAAGACTACTGAAAAGTACTTAAAGGTATGAGAAAGGGCTACGGTGTAATACTGTATACATGCTACATAATTCCAATTTTGTAAGACGCCTCACCCATCTTGTATAGAAAAAGAAAGAAAGAAAGAAAAACATGTTATCCTCTTTGATGGGATTAGGCAAATGATTTGGAACTTCCCTGGTAGCGCAGACAATAAAATGTCTGCCTGCAACGCGGGTGACCCGGGTTCGATCCCTGGGTCGGGAAGATCCCCTGGAGAAGGAAATGGCAGCCCACTCCAGTACTCTTGCCTGGAAAATTCCATGGACAGAGGAGCCTTGTAGGTTACAGTCCATAGGGTCGCAAAGAGTCGGACACAACTGAGCGACTTCACTTCGCTAATATTCTCTTATACTTACCTGGATTTCTCAAAATTTCTACAGTGAACACACATTACTCATACTAATAATTTTTACTATAAAAAAAATAAGGAATCCACATTTTATTATTCATTTACACTTGAGATAAACTCAGAATGCTAGTCTTGTAACAAATAAGAATAATAATATTCTGAAGGAGTCTCCTCAGTTCTTTACCATCCACAAAAAGGACTCAGGAAGGGTGAGAGAAAATGAAAATGTTCAGAGTACCTGGGGGAAGACAAGGAGGGACTGTTACGGAAAATGATCACGAGACTGGTCTTTCGATAGGTGGGACACTTAGTTGTTTGCTTTGCCCGTGCTGCGCAGCGTGTGGAACCTTAGTTCCTTCATCAAGGATCAAGCCCATGCCCCCTGGCACTGGGAGCACTGAGTCTTAACCACTGGACTGCCAGGGACTCCCAAGGTGGCGCGTTTACTCCTGGACACAGGCACATTTAGTAAGATTTCGATTCCATTACTCGGTATCTAAAGTGTGGAGCCGAAAGCTTAACAGGGATCCAACCTTCCTGATGTGAAAGTCTACGTAGCCCAGTAACCAGAGGGCAAAGCCTGGCTTAGAGCCAATCAGCTAAGGGAATGTGTCGAATCACACGGTACACTGGAGGGATTCGCAGATGCAGGATGGTTCTGGAGGGAGGGCAAGGCTGCAGTGAGGTTGACCTTTCACACAGCACCCACCGGCCATCTGCTGGCCAAGCACTCCTACATCACGTGTTGGCCACAGTTCCTACCATGCTGAAGGGTTCAATCTCTCCCAGTTTGAGCCCTGCCTCTAAAAAAAAGATTCAATCTTTCTACCTTCCCAGAGCCCCCATGAAGTTAGCTGGTGGCCAGAACCACTGCCAGGGCTCACCCAGCTCTCCAGGGGTGACCAGGGGACCCATGTGCACACAGTCTCCCAGTCCGGCCCCAGGAGCCCCAACTCCGCGAGCCCAGCCATCAAGTGAGGGAAATGAACTTCAGATGCCCAGCTGCGCTGGGAGATGGAAGGCATGAAGGCGAAATGTGCTAAGATTTACCAAAACATCTGGCCTTTCACACCTTTTAAATCAGCCACAGGAAAACACTCCCCGCCTTTCATTTTTGGTTGAAGGCACCAAAGTATAGAGAGAAGAAGGCAGAGGTATGCACTTAAAAAAATAAATAAATAAATAGTCACCCTAATGAGAAAACAAGGTTTAAGGAAACTGGTTCCAGAGTCACGATGTAAACCAGATGACACCTGTAACAGGGCTTCAGACGCGAAGCCACATCAGGCAGTGAGGAGGAGGAGCGGGGCGGGAGGGGCAGCTTTCTGCTTTCCAAGCAGGACAGAGGCTGCCAGTCACCATCTGTGGGCACAAAGTGTGCAGCTACGTGCCTAAGACCCCCTGTGCTGTGCACCCATAAAAGGGCATGAAGAATGCAAACTTCAGCCCAAATCTTTTTGTCTCACTTGTACATCTGATCTGTCCATCCATCCTTTGGTGAACTTACTGCCCTGCTGGGCGAGTGAACCCCAAGTTTCTTATACATCAGGGAAATAACCGGGAAGACAGATTCCAAAGCAGTGCAGAGTCTGGCAGAGGGTTTCTCCCTTCCTTCTACCTCGGATAATCCGAACAGCACTGAGGTCCACTATGTAGAGAAGCTAGGTACCTATCTTTCAGCCAATTGGTTCCATACTCTACTTCTTTGTTTAGGTCAAAGAGATGTGGTGTCTCCCCCTCCGTTTGCCTGGGGGACCCTATACAACCCACATGGGGTCCAGACTCAACTCTGGGGGAAGACAAGCTTCTTTGTGTACAACTTAAGATTAATATGAAAACTTGGGGCTGGGCCCAATCAAAGGAAAGTCAGCTGGGAACTGTTGGAGTAACAGATTCTGGTGGGGGTCTTAATCTATCTGCTCAAGTTGATGGATTTCCATCCCAATGACTCTCAGGTGAAGAAAAACATCAAAGTGAAAGCCAGATTCTGATAGCTGGCAGGTGTGCACTGATCTCCAGCTGCCCTTTTGGCACCTTCTTCCCCCAAGCAGAAAACACTTCAATGTTCAGAGAGCTCGCCAGGGACAGCAGGGAAGTCCAGATAAATACAGAAGGACTCGTGTGAGCCCTGAACCCACTCCCTAGCTCGTGATCTGCTTAGCACGGAGGAGAGTGGAGGGCAGGCATTATCAGTACCTGCTGCACACCGCCCCCCCTGGCTATTTAAGACTAGCAAGGGCACCCCGCATTGCTGTAGGGGCAAGGAGTGGGAGACCAGGGCCCAGGAGCAGGTCTTCCAGGAGAAAAGTGAAAACATTTATGTTGGGAAGCAGTCAGGTGCGGAATGCCCCTTCCAGACCTCAAGCCCTCGTGAGAGACAAGCATCTTACCCACAACACGCTTCCATTCCGGCTCTGATGAATCGCTACAGACAAAAACCAAAAAAACAAAGAGTTCGGCTTCTAAGCCTGACTGGGATCCCTGGCCTTCGCGCTGCATCGCAGCATCGCTCACTCACAGTGCCCGTGATGGCAGCCCTGAGGGTATAGACATACGACCACTGGGGGCTGGACCAGGGCCACCATGACCCTAAGTCTGCTACGCCCGAACCTAGGTTGTGAACTTTCAAAGATGTGAACGTGTGTTCCACCAACGCCAGGCATGAGGGAAACTGCAGCCGGCCCTCCATCTCCTATTGCTGACGATCCTTCAGCTCTACCGTCCCCCGCCTCCTCTCCCTCCTCCATCAGTACTCTTCCTGCCTGTTCACTCAATGCCCACCCCTGTGTGCCAGATGGTGTACTGTAATAGTAAACTGTTACAGCTCATAGTATATAATACTGTACTGTAGCATTAAAAATGTTTTATTCTTGTGTTTTTTAAAAAATGTATTATTAATGTTTGCATGAAAAGTATTATAAACCTATCACAGTACAGTACTATATCACCAGTTGTGTTAGCTGGGTACCTAGGCTAACCTGGTTGGACTTGCACACACCCTCTCAGAGTGGAACTTGTTCATATGTAGGAGGACTTAATGTATTTAAAGACTCGAGGAATTCAATCACAAGCATTTCAGAAG
This sequence comes from Neotragus moschatus, assembly GCA_006410615.1. Lineage (NCBI taxonomy): Eukaryota > Metazoa > Chordata > Mammalia > Artiodactyla > Bovidae > Neotragus > Neotragus moschatus. Next base: position 5,319,914 of record SJYA01002795.1, on the reverse strand, counting down.
GCTAACCTGGGAGCCAAGAAAAAAGGAAACAGCTTCCATCTGATGCCAGGGCCTCTCCACCTGAACCCTATTTTCTTTTACTTCCAGGAGGCAGGAAGAACTCGATGAACATTAATCTTGATTTAAAAACCACTCTCACACAATAATCCAAACTAACCAGACAATCCCAGGCAAGAGAGATAGAATCACCCGTTTCCCCATTTTGCTGATCAGCCCAACCCTCTCCTGTGTCAGGATAAGAAATTATCTCATGCTTTCAGAGGCTCAGTCCTAATCCAGCAACATAGCGCCGCGATTTATGACACCAAGAGGGGGAGACTCTGGACCTGTCTGAGACCCAGTGACAGACCGGAAAGCCACACTTCTGCTAGTGCCCCTGAGACCGCTGGTCTGTCTCCTCAAGCAGGGAAAAGGAAGAGGACAGGGTGGGAAGAGAGGGTGGGAGACCCGTGAGGAAGCCGAAGACAGCACGGCCAGTTGAGCAGATGCAGCAGAAGGCAAGTGTGGGCATCTCCTTGACCGGTCCACAAGCAATCTGCCAGGGAACCAAGATGGGGTGAAGCAGGGGGGCGGGACAGGGGCGAGGGTGGGCCATGGGGAGGAGGGCCGTGTGTGAGAAGCTGGGGCCCTCCCCGGGTCAGCAGCATCTGGAGCTGTTTCTCTAGCAGACAGTAAAGAACTCGATTATATCCAGTTAACTGTGCTCTAAACTGATTATGCATGTGCTCAGCTAATGGATTACATTAGCAAGAGGAAAAATAACATGCAATCAATCTCCATTTACCACAGGCCACACCAGGGCCTACAGAAAAGCTGACTCTCGAACCACCTCCGATCCCCACCCCAAATCCCAGGACTGACAACAAGACCCTGTGCTAGGGACCCCCTCGGTGGCGAGAGAAGTTTACCTCAGTCACATCGCGGGGCAGAAAGGCCTTGAGGCGGGCACTGAAATAGTAAGGTTCCGGGTCACATCTGGGAGTGGGTGGGAGAGCTCCCTGCCCCCCATGGCAGAGTCATGGGAACATTTGTTACCCAAGCTAATGAGACCAGACTAACGACCTTCGGCTCCTGACCCAGGGAATTCTGTCCTGAATGTGGGTGGAGGTCACCCCTGGCGGGTGCCAGCCATACCTACTGCCTGGGCACCTCTCCTCCGAGCGCTGGTCCCCACATCCCACCCTGCATTCCCACATCTTCACTTCTGCAACGCCGCCTTTTCTGAGCAGGAGACTCCTCCATCTTTACTAAGGAAAAAAGATGAGAGAACTACAGCAGGGGAGGATGGGCACCCAGGGCTAGCTAAGCAAAGCACAAAGGGTGACGCTCGAGTCGCTTCCCGCACATCCGCCCTGAACACCACCTCTACCCGATTCTCAAGGTGTGCCCAGAGGACAAGGAGTGGGGACCAGCAAGGTCAGCAAATCCCCCAAGTTCCAGGCCCTTTGGAAGGAAGCAAACCCAAGGCTGCTCTCACTGGAGGCCGCAGTGTGGACAGTTAATGACCACCCCACACATTCTATAACCTAAAAGGCAATGTTTCTCCTCGGATGGAAGAGGCCAGCTTCATGCCACCTGTAGAGGACCGCATTGAAAGCTGCATACGACCTTCCAGGGCTGCACCGAGTCCTTCATACTAATTTTTGCTCAGTTGGGTTGTTTAGAAACTCTTTTCTTTTTTTTTCCCCCATGGGTATCTCCATCAGGTTTTCGCGACCACACCGGCACCACCCTGTGGCCAGTGAGAACCTCTGATTTAAACTGATGGCCAGGAGCCTCTCTTCCAAGGGTGGCACTCAGGGAAGCCAACCAGTGAGGGTCCAGCTCACGGAGAACAGGGCGGGCTTGGCTGTCTGGTGTCTAGACCCTCCCCTCCACACCACTTGAGCCCATTCACGCCTGAGTCAGCAGTCAATCCCAGAACATTCTCTCCCCACCACCTGGTGCCTGCTTTCTCCTCCTTTCCCAAAAATGGTTTCTCATCCATGCAACACAAGCCTCTAGACAAGCTGAGAATGAGCAACTGTAAAATGAATCACATTTATCAATCTCAGCAGAGGCTGACGTGGGGACAGGATCAGGGTCTTCCTTATTTGGAGTCTCCATTCAAAATCACTGTAAGCAGAGAGGGGATTCAAGGAGCTCAGGGTGAGGGGCAACCTGGCCCACAGATGTGGGAATCAGTGTGAATGAAAGAGGAGAGGCTGATAACAAGAGGGAGGGAAACGGAGTGATAGGGAGAGGGCGTGGAAGGGACGTGGAGGGAGGCTGGGCAGATTTATGGCGATTTGTACCTGATTGTTCATACTAAAGCCATTATGGGATGATTAGAGAAAAAGGTGAGGCTTTAAGTCCAGTGAAAATCAATAGAAACGTCTGGAGCAATTCTGCCGTGCAAGTGGAAGGACTATTACAGTATCCGAGACCTCCTCCTCGTTACTGTCTATGGACTGAGGGGAAGAAGGAAGGGGGCAGGGGGGGTGAGGAAGGAGGGCTCTGAAGGAATGAGAGGTGGAGAGGACTTAGGAGGAGGAGGAAGGCAGAAGCCCAGCCAAAAAAAAAAAAAAAGAAAATACGAGGAAGAGAACAGAGGCACAGAACACGGCAAACAGGAAAAAAGAAACCAGGGGCCCCTCATTTGACCGTGTTTCTCCCCATAGCACTCACCACCTTCTAGCCTACCATATAATTTATTTACTTTGTCTATCACCCATCCCCCAAAAGAAAGGACGCTCTGGGAGGGCAGGGACTTTTCCTCTGCCTTGTGCATGGATGCAGGCTCAGAACAGGGCCTGGGTTATGGGAGGGGTTCAATGTATCTCCTGAATGAATGAATGGACAAATAAACAAAGCACCCCAGGGGGCATTCAGGGAGCAGAGGCTAAAAACGGGGGAATAACCAGAGGGAAGAGGAGAACCGAAAGCCTGCAGGGAGACATAGGAGCACAAAGGTAAAGGGGGAAGTAGGGAAATGGCAATGGTCAGTTAGGAAAGAAGTCAGTTCTAAGGAAGGCAGGTGGAACAATGCATAGTACTGGGCTGCTATAAATACAGCCTGGCCCCTAAATGAGGCACCCCGCAGAGAGATCCTTCAGTTCCCAGCTGAAGCCCTCCAGCGAGTCACCAGCTCCCCTCCCAATGCCAGGGCACCAGCCAGCCGCCAGTCCCTCCAGTTAACGGCACAACGTGTCCATCTGCCCCCAGCCTTCTGGTCACCTGGGGGATCAGCTCCACTCCTTCCAGAGACAGTGCGGGGCTCACCTTGTACAGCTTCAGGCTGGCCTCGTGCCTGGAGTTGACCGTGTGCAGCCGCAGCTTCTCCAAGCTGTTGGTGTAGTAGTCACAGGCGTTGCACTTGAGGTGGACGGGGTTGCCAATGGCCACGCACTTGAGCCGCCACTCGTTGGCCTTGCCGCCCTCCTTGATGTGGGCCACCAGCTGGTACTTCTGCACATGCTTGTCCGTCTTGCAGTGCAGCTGGAAGTTGGCCTTGAGCTGGGTGTTGTAGCGGCAGAGCTTGCACTGGTACGAGTCCCCCATCACTGCCTTCCACGCCTCCTCTGGGAGGCTGCGCTCCACGTTCATGTGCAGCCCCAGCAGGTCCAGGGTGTCCGTGGTGAACTTGTTGCAGACAGCGCACTGGAAGAGCTTGAGCGACGGGTCGTTGGTCTGGATGAAGCTCTCGCCCAGGTTCATCAGCTCCTCCGACACCAGCTGCCCGCCCCCAAGCCGCATGTCTAGGGGGATTTCACCGCCCACTGCAGGGAAAGAGAAGGGCGAGAGTCAGAGGCCGGGCTCGCAGTGTTCCTACCTGAGGCGCTGCCCACCCTCCACCATCCGTGACCCAGGTTCCAGTAGAAAAAAGATCACATTTCAAGCATCACAAGGTGCTATCCACTGCGAAAATTTACAACGAAAATCAGTTTGATGTGGTCAGATCTCTCTCATGGACATTCTGAAATTTGCACAAAGTTGTGTTGTTATATATATTTTTTTCTTTTGTAAAAGAATGCCTAGAAGAAGGTAGGAACCATATAATCTCTTGAATGAATTCAGCTCCTCACTCAGATCCAAGAAAAGACAGACATAAAAGCATCACTCACTGGACGTAGGAGAATCTGAGGCTTCAGACCCCAAACTGAGTCATAGCTGCGTTCTAAGACCCCCAAGCCTTCGCGGCGAATCAGAATTGGGCTGAGCAGCAGCGCTGCCTAGCAGAACTTTTTGTGAAGATGGAAACTCTGGGTATCTGGACTGTCCAACGTGAAAGTCACTAGTCATGTGTGGCTATGGGACACCTGACATGTGGCTAGGATACAGCTGGGGAGCCGCATTTTTCATTTTTACTTCATTTACAGTTAGGTCAGCGGCTACCGTAGTGGACAGCGCGGCTCTAAATCTGAGATTTCCAGAATGATCTCCTTATTCCTCAGCACAGCTGCCTGTCAGAGGCGCTGGCTCCTCCCACATCTCCCCAAGAGTACAATCATTTCCTGTCCTTAAGCCCCCACGCAGCATGGAACGTAAGTCTACTCTAGGACCTGTCACGTTCCCCTCTGGTATTATCTCAGCCATTCAATACAGGTGCAACCTCTTTAGGACAAGGATCCAATCTTCTCCTTGCTGAACTTCTAAAGGGTACCCAGCCCTCCGCACAGGGGCCCAAACATCTGCCATGCCAGCCAGGGTACAGAGCAGCCAAAATGTTACAGGTTTGGCAAGTTGGGTGGAGATGAGCAGTGAGACGCAAAGGTCAGCTCACAGCCCTGGAAAAAACGGGGTCTGAGACGGCTCTGCTCCTCCCTCTCCAGCCCGGCTCTTTCTCAGTCCATCATGGCCCTGCATAAACTGAGGGCCGGCTCTCACTCACCAGCACTAAGTTAACACTGTGAGCTCTTCTTTCTGTCACGAGAAAGGCTTGGAAAGAGCAGCCTTCCCTCCACTACCTAGAAGCCTACAGTCGAGCAGAATGCTGAGCATCGGCTTCTATTTTTTGCTTTTCCACTAAACACACACACGCTCGAGCTATGTCTCCCCGTGCCACTCCCCAGCTGATATTTAAACCTGACCTTTCACATGTGGCTGGGCCGAAGGTTTGTTGTTTTTGATGACTGATTAGAATCCAACTTAGTAGCTAATCAAAGAAAAGATGTTACTATTAAAAAAAATTTTTTTTTTCTTTTTTCTGCTGTATGAGGTACTCTGAATGAGGAGCTCAGTCCAGGCTCGACTGAGCAGAGTGGCAGGATTTGAAGCCTGCGGACAGTCTAGCAAGCCACAGAAATCTTTTGCATACACGTGCCAGAAGACTCTGGAAGCTTTCTGCCTGTCTTCTCTCTTTCCAGCTCCCCTGGTGAGAGGAGCCATAGCTATGACATTCTTCCTAGGACAAGAGAGAAAAAGAGATGGGGGAAAAAAAGCCTAAAAGCTCCATCCCTTAATAGGGATACAGGCCAGGCAGCAACCACAAAACACATTCAATGTTCAGTGGAAGCAGAAACTGCCCGGAGGGTAAGACAAGGAGCAAACATATATTTGTTTCTGATGCCGACCACCTGAAGCATCAAATCTTCTTCAGTTTTAAAATTTAACCTCAACACATCAATACCGCTCCAAAGAGAAATTCAGCTGTCACTTGCTGGGTGCCTGAGTGAAAGTGAGAAGTCCTCCGAACACGCAAACGAAATAAGTCCCTGCTGCCATCCCAAGCTCTTAAAATGAAATGCAAATCCAAGACAGAAGCAGAGAAGCAGTGAAATGGGGGTGATGGGCAAGCCAAAACTCTCTCTGAGAACTATACCCTGGAGAAACACACACAGGGCTTGGACTCCCACACATCCACTGGGCTGGAAGGAACAAAGTCAGTCCCCAAGAAGTGGAGGAACCTCACCCAATTCACAGGCAGGTCAAGTGGGGGGAGAGAGCACGCACTGAGAACTTAGCCAGTGCCTACTCTTGAGTCACGCCGGATGGATGGTCTTGGAGAGGATCCCACCTCCCCCCACATTTAACTTTAAGACTGGAGACTGACACCCTGGCACAGAGTTCCACCCTGAGCACACCCTCAGAGAGACACAGGGATTAAAAGACACCTCCTACCATCAAAGGCAGAATCAGAGGAGTTCTTAAACCTGGTGCAAATGGTTGGCTACTTGGGAAACATGTAGGTGCCTTGGCAAGCCACCCATTTCTCCATGCTGTGCTGAACTATAATCCAGACGGATGTCTGGAAGGATGGTCATCTGGACTCAAGCCTAACATCTCATCTACAGATAGAGGCAAATTCAAGCAGACCAGACCAATGATGCCGAGCTTTTCCTTGGCAGAGTCTAGAAGGCACACGTCCCCAGGATCAGTGGAGGTTCCATCGAAGGGAGAAAGAGAACACTGACTTATACGAGCAGGAGTGTAGTTCTCAACCACTACTTCCCCCTGCAGAGCCCAGTAATGCCTAATAACACCCACAGCCTTCTCCTAGCACGCCTAAGGACCAATCAGCCGGGCTGCATACGGAACTGAAAGCTACACTCTATTTGCCTACGCTGCCTTCTGCTGAGGTCCCACGACTGAAATAACGGGTCCGGGTGGACACATTCTATCCCTCCCACAGGCACGCAGGCTTCTGGCATCAAGTATTTTTGTCACTCTCACCCTCATCTCAACAGCGCTTGTGGCTTAAAGCAGGCACGGGAGGTGTTCAGGGACTCACCTCGATTGCCAAACACTGATGCTGGAAATTCAAGGGCCCTCCGTGACTACCTGGATAAGGTCCTTAGAAGGAAGAACACTATCCTCTTTAAGAAAGAAAGTCCGGCTCTGCTATGTCTGTGCAGCGCTCAAGGATCCGTTTCATATGTTCTGCATCTGCCCTCTGCTCATGAGGCAGTGTCCCGCAGACGCACAGACAGTGGGTGCTAAAAGCAAGCCATTTATCTACCACTCACTTCAAGCCGCAGTCAGGATTACTGGTTTTCAAGGTAATTAAAAAGTCTTCACTTTGACCCAGTATGAACCCATACATTTCCTGTGTCTTCGTTCCACTGACGTTTGATTTACTCCAAGACCTGCTTCCCCAAGATTCTAAATCTCCAGGTGAAGAAAACCCCAAGCCCCNTCACTACACTTCCGTGGAGCCGGAGGGCACCTGTGTCTCATGTGAACCCAAACCACTGTCCACGGGCTCAACACAAGAGTTCAGGGGATTCTAGAGAAAAAAAAAAAAAAGATGTGATGACCGGATGCTCGAGCAGAGCGCAGAACGACTCTCAACAGAGCAAAGGTTCACGAAATCCACGGGACTCGCCAGGGTCGGCGGGGGCCTTGGCCCGCGCACACGTCCTCCCCGGTCTCACTCCCATGGCTCAGGACAGACACACACGGGGCAGCCTCACCTAGAGCCGGCGTCATGGCGGCCACGGGCCCGGCGGGGTCCAGCTGGAAGCCGCCCATCACGAACGGGGCGTCCGGGGCGGCGCTGTCCACCTTCAGGCTGGGCAGGCCGGCGCTCTGGGCCAGGTAGTACTGGTAGAGCTCGGCCTCGGCGGGGGCGGGCAGGCCCAGGCCCAGGGGGCGGCCGTGCTGGGCCTGCGACATGCTCTGCTGCAGCAGCAGCATGTTGTGCATGTGCTTCTCGCTCGTCATGTGGATGCGCAGGTTCCGCGCCACGTTGGTCTCGTAGTCGCACACCTCACACCGCCAGGTGGGCTTGGTTTTTGGTTTGGTGGGCGAGGGGGCCCCGCAGGAGCTGCCCATGTTGGCCGCGGCAGCGGCCGCTGCTGCTGCGGCCGCCGCCGCCCCAGCCGTGTGGCTGAACACCTGCTCCCCCCCGCCGTTCTGCAAGTTCTGCATGTTGTTGAGATGCTTGTCGGACTGCATATGGATACTGAGGTTGCCTTTGGTCGTTGTGGAGTAGTTACACACCTCGCAGCGGAAAGGCTTGTAACCGCACGTGTAGCTCTCGCCTCGTGCCAGCCGGGGGTGGGGCTGCCCGCTCTTGCAGTAGACGCAGGAGCCCCCTGGCTCCGGGTGCTTCTCCTTCATGTGCGCCTCCAGCGTCTGCTGGTACTTGTAGTGCCAGTTGCACTTGGGGCACTTGAGTGTCTTGCACGAGTTGCGAGAATGCATCATGGTCATGTGGCCGCCCAGCGAGCGGGAGGAGCCCAGGACCGTGTCGCATTTGGGGCACTCCACGCCGCTCCCCGAGGGGCACTCCCCTACCCCGAGCTCGCAGAGGGAGCCAGCGTGCTGGTGATGGGGGACGAAGCCCCCCTCGTCCCCCTCTGTGCTTTCATTTGGTTCTGGTGCTGTGGCATTGTCTTTATTGGCACTTTCATCAGCAAAGTCCAGCCTCCTGCCGCCCTCTGCCACGTTGGCCCTGACGCCCTCACTGTTAAAGCTTAAACGATTCCTCCTGTTCGCACCATCAAAGACAACAAAGGAAGAAGCGGAATTAGAACTAGTAGAAGCTGCGCCCCTCGACAGGGTCTGGAGCACATTAGGCATTAAGGGGGAGTTAGAAATGCTTTGGTTTGAGAGAGCAAGGTCCTTTTTGCTGCTACTACCTGCCGCGGCCCCAGACTCCTCGGGGGGCCTGTCCTCCAGCTCGTCATCCAGCTCGCTTGGAAAGAGTCCTTTGCAGCCCTCCTCCTCCTCCTCTTCCTCCTCCTCTTCTTCCTCCTCTTCCTCTTCCTCCGCCTCCTCTTCCTCCTCCTCCTCCTCCGCCTCCTCCTCGGCAGGCTCTGCCTTCTCGGAGAAACAGTCCGGATCACCCACTTCTTGCTTCTCTCCTGCTGCTGCCCCAGAGTCCTTGCCCTCTGAGGATTTGGTAGGACTGGAGGCCAGAGGCCCCAGGGGGACTGAGGTAATGGGGGTCTTCAGGACGGAGCTGGTGAGCCCGCCAAGGTTCAGGAGAGTGCTGGGGGTCAGGAGACCCGCCTGGGGCTGCTCGGGGCCGGCAGTGGGGCCAGCGGGAAGAGCCTCCTCCCCTTCCATTCGAATGCCACTGAATTTCCCATAAAAACTGTGTCCGGGGCCTATGAGGTTAGCGGTGGAAACTAAAGGGAGTTGAAAGTTTTTGTTTTTTGGTTCCAGAAAACTTACAAGGGGTTCCTTGTCTTTGCCGATCCCTTGGATGATGGCGGAGATGTTCTTATTGCTAAGAATCTTCCGCTCCTCTTCACTCAGGGTCATTCGGTGGTCGTGCACCGCGTGGGTCACAAAGGAACGGACGTACCCGAAGGAGAGCTTGCACAGGAAACACATCAGGATGGGCTTCCTCTTGCCATAGAGCACGAAGCCATCGAATGTGGACAGGTCCACGTTGTTGGGAGCATCTTTGGATACGCAGGAGCTTTTGGCGGAGCCATCGCTGTTTAGGTAATCCTTGTTGCTTTTGTGCCGCACGTCAAATACGCGGAAGCTGTGCAGGACGGGGCTGAGCCCCGCCAGGGCTGAGGTATTCGGGAAAGCCTGGTCTGGGCCCTCAAACCACTTCCCGAAGGATGAGGCTATGTGGAAAGTGTTGATGATCTGGGGATAGACGGGTGCCGCACAGGAAGGGTCCCCCTGCTTGGCCCCCGGGGCCGCGGCGGCGGAGGGGAGAGAGTTCAGGAAGAGCGACGGCAGAGGCCCGCCGCCGCCCCCGCCCCCGCCCTGGGTCAGCTGGCTTAGACTCTCGACGATGTACGCCGAGCCGTCCGGCTGGAGCACGATCTCCCCGGCCAGGTTCTCCACGTCGCTCTCCTCGTCCCCCTCCTCGCTGCTGTCGCTGCCGCTCTCCTCCCTCGGGGGCGCGGGCGGCGGCGGCGGCGGGGGGCGGGCGCCGGGGCAGTGGTGCTCCATGTAGGTCTGCAGGCTGGCGAAGGAGGCCGAGCACTCGTTGCAGCTGACCTCCTTGCCAGCGGCGGCGGCGGCGGCGGCGGGCTCGGCGGCGGGCCCGGCCGGGGCGGTGCTCTCCGCGAGGCGCTCATTGAAGGGGGCCCTCAGGCCGTCCAGGGGCCCGTGGCTCTCGCTTGTGGGCTGCTCCATGCTACTGGGTTTGTCGGGGAGGTGGGTGCTGTTGAGTTCAGTCCATTGCTGGTGCTGAGGGATACCGCACCCATTGTCCTTCCCCGAGACGACGGGCGAGTCACAGCCTTCCATGGTAAGGCCTGCGTGGAGCTTTCATTGCACCCAGTACGGATCGGACCTGAAGGGCGGAGGCAAGGGGGAGAGGAGGGAGAGAAGGGGGAAGAGAGAGAGAAAGGAAAGAGGTTAGGAGGGCCGAGGCTGAGGTCCTGCACAGAGCACTCTGCCCTGGCAGGCTTCTGTCTTCCACACCCACAACAGAGACGGCGAGGCAGCAGGGACCCCGGGCCGTCGCCCCACCCCGTCCATGCTGAGCAGGCGGGCGGTGCCCCTGGGTGTCACAGGAGGAGGGGGGTTCGGGGAAAGGGGCATCAGGAGAAGCCCTTTCTGTCTTCAGACAGTCAGCTGCTGTACCCCTGGAGACCAGTTTGAATTTGAGATCTTTGCAAGCACAGCGTTAAAGAGTCAAGGCCCGGCGATCAGACAGGGGTCAAGAGGAGGCTTGTTTTCAACTTGCTGGGACACAGAACAGTGGCCCCACCACATACAGATGGCAACACAGAGCCACCCCTGTTGCCCACACTGTCTGTGGGCCAGGGGAACACCTGGAACAGACAGAGAGGAGAAAGAAAACTTTGCACCCCTAGAGAGAGGATGATGAACCTGGGCGGGGACATGCCATTTGATTTAGAAGCAAAGTTGTGCCCTTGCTCTTACTGACCACATTTTTAGTTTGAGAAATTCACGGAGAAGTGTTTGAGGGCTGCAGGGGTCAAGGGCAAGTGTGCAGTCCTGGGCAAGCTCTGTGAAGCCCCTCAAAGGCCCCATGGCTGCAGTCACCCTGTCCCAGTCTTGAAAACACTGTCTCATTTTACAAGTAGTAAAACTGAGGCCCTAGATCTAAAAAATGACTCCAATGCCACTGGGACACTAAGAAAGGTGGCGTGCTCAATGCCCATCTCCTCCCCGTAACCCACAAAACACACTTGCTTGTGACTCAGCTAGCTTCAGACTCAAAATACAGAGGTGCAAAACATGAGCATGATGTCTCTAGGAAGATCCACCCAGACTCTCAGTGGGCTGAGTCCACCGCCAGCAGGGAGGATATCGCCCTGCCTGGATGGAGCGCGTTCACCACTGACTGGGTGGGTTCTGCTGTCAAGGATCTCACAGCGAGCAGAGATGGCAGCTGGGCTCCGCCAGCCCCAGTTCCACACCTGCCTCTTACTTATTAGTAGTTACCCAAGCAGCTGTCCTTCAGCCCTGGGGCTTTTCCGTTTCCGACTCCAAAGTGCCACTGAGCTCAATCTGCCCTCTGAGACCTCATGTCCCTGGGGAGGGAGACATTAGACCGCTTGCCTCTGCTCTGCTCCTGTGGCAACATCATCACAGGAGCGTTTCTTCTGCCTGGCCCCGCTCCTACAGGCAACTCAGCGCCTTGCAAGGTTTTCAAAGTGCTCGCTGTGAATCCCAGGCCACCCTCCCTGCCACGCCTCCTTCCTGGAGAACACTTGGCTGCTTCTCCACCCACCATCTCATTCACACACGGTGGATGAAGGTTTTGGCTGGGTTTGCTTCCCCCAACCCCCGCCTCCATCTTCCCATTCTTTTTTTCATTGCTTGATTCTCGACTGCACAGTGAACCAATAGCTCCCTCTCGGGAAAAGATGGGGAAAGCAGGTTTACCAGAAGTTTCAGGAGAAACAACTTTTTGGAAGAACGTGTCATATTTTGTTTGTTAACACACAAGCATGTACATGCACACACACCAGCTCTTAGCTTATAACCTCAAATTCCATTACAACAAAGTTTCATGTGCCTTAGAAAAGATATATTGAGTTTAAACAAACACAACTACACTAAACCAAACCAAACAGCAAATGCGATAAGACATCCTCACAAGGCTCAGTTGGGATACAGGTGAGAATCCAGGGTGGCTCTTCCCTAAGGACGCGTGTGATTGGCTGGATGATATCTGATTGACAGCTTGGGCCAAAGAGGCTGGCAGGCCTGAAGAGGCGGGAGGGTTAACAGCCCGATTGTAAAATCAATGTCATAAATGCTTGGTAAGTTACAGGAACATGCGGGAAGGGGAGGCCACGATTGATAAAGGAGAACAGCTTTGATGCTTCACCAGGGACTTGTGTATTGACAGCAAAGCCAATCTCTTCTCCAGCCTGGACTGGGCTGAGAAACCTACAAAGCGTTTACCAATTAATTGGTGGGCTTTTCTTGCTCTGCTCTCTTCTTCCTCCTCCTCCTCCATAAATCACCTGGTTAAGGGACTGGGACTTTTAAAAAGTCACCCAACTTTATTTTCGATTCCTCAGCAAAAGATGTCAAGAGAAGATGACCTTGTGGGCAAAGACAGATATCCTGTGGTGGTGGGTGACACTTGCCCCATGAGGGGGCACACATAGGGGACCCCTCATTCGCAAGGGGGCAACAGCCCATTGAGACGCTGGTGGGAAAGACGGAGCCTGCTCGGGATCCCAAACACCTGCTCTGGGCTTCCTGTCAGTGCCTGCTGGCCAGGGTAAGCAGGCGGCTCTTGCCACTTTGCTAAGCCAAGTGTGGTTCGGGGCCAAAGAGCCTGTCTTCGCCAGGGAGCCTGTGAAAAATGCAGGCTCTCAGCCCTACCCCAGATGAGAATCTGCATTTTTAATACCGTCCCCATGGGCGGTACATTACTGAAGCTTGAGTGAGACACTCTGCTTTATGACAGATCGCTGCTCCTCTGCGCTTGGAGCCTATGCTGCCAGGTAACCAGGCAGGGTCAGTCTTGGGCTCACTCATCAGTCCCTGGGAGGTGCAGGGATGGGGGGGCCAGAATTTCTTAACGCTGCCCCACCTTTGAGCCCCAGGATCTCAGGCCCTCTCCCCGCCCCNAGGAGATGGGAGAAACTGTTGCCTCTGTTGAGGAGCCCAGGCAGCATCACCAGAGAGAAGTGAATGGACGGGCTCCTGGGGGTTCCCTGCTCTGCTGGAGGGGGGACTTCAGTGAGCACTACCTGAAGGCGATTTGGCAGTGGGTGTCCAAAACCTCAAAAATGCCTGTGCCCTTTGACTCAGCAATTGCCCCGATCCGGGAAACAATCCAAGATACGCACAGAGATAGAAGATTATTCATCACAATGTTTGTAACAGGAAAAAAAAAAAAAAAAAGATGGCGATAATCTGGAGAGGCAAGGTATTTTCTAAATTACAGTGCATGGCATTCCATAGGATGTTATAAAATATCACTTTTAAAAGAAACTACGTACAGGGGTGGGTGGGAAATGACCACACAGGGTGCCAAGTGAACAAAGCCTATATAGGTTCTGCATGTGGAAATCCGTGGGATTTCCGTCAATTTTACAGAGGTAATTGCTAGGGGATGAGGTTATAGGCGACTTCATGTCCTACTCTGCGCCTTTTTTCCCCAGAGCTTTTTCAAAATGAAAACCATCTGAAGGGAAGCCATCACTTCTTGAGAGTGGTGTCATGGTAAGGCCTGTGGGTCCAACACCACCTGGATGCTTATAACATTCCATAAGATGGGGGCTATTTGTAGCCCCATTTTGAGGCTGGGAAAACTGAGGTTGCTTGACCTAAATGACAAATGACATAATGTTTGTCAAATAACAAACGAAAGCCTAAATGGCAACACCATAATCTGGCTGTAGAGCCTGTGTTCTTAGCCATTCTGCTATGTCTTCTTGTCTTTTTTTTTTTTTAGCTATTTCTCTCTTTTATTTTTTGCCCCACCATGTGGCATTTGGAATCTTAGTTCCCCATCCAGGGATCTAACCTGTACCCTTTGCCCTGGGAGTGCAAAGCTTAACCACTGGACCACTGGTGAAGTCCCATCTTCTCTGTTTTAGTGTCTGTTTCTCAAAGAGAACTTCAGTACATCTGACAGTCGCATTCAATCTTTAGGTACCAGGGTCTGTTCCAAGATCATGGGCTATCAGGATGACTGTGTAAAGGAACACCACCAGTTCACAGACACATTTCTCCCTCTTTTTTTTTTAACTTGGGAGTGATAGAGGAGATGAGAGTTCAAAATGCACTCTCTTACTTGGATATCTTCACACAGGAAAGAAGGGATAAGAGGCCCATTATCTTGACTTCTTTCAAGGGGGGGGAAAAAAAAGGCAGTTCCAGAAACTATAGATCAAAAAATGTATTCATCCATTAACTCAGCATTTACTGTCCACCTATTATGTGTCAGATGCTCAGAGAATCAACAATAGGAATCAGCTTACATTCTTGTGCGGAAAGACTGCAAACAAATAAATATAATGTTAAATGGCAAAAAAGCACTCAGAAGTAATATAAAACAAGAGAAATGGGAGGAAGATGTGTATCATCATTTTGGATAAAGTATATATATATATATTAGATTTAAAAGGATGTGTTAGAGACTATATACTGCAAGTTCCTCACAGTTTTAGAAGAGAGTCGACAGTTGTTGAATAGCATCTCAGGGAGGAAAGGTCCTGAGGACTCAGCAATTAGCTGTAGATTCAGTAAGAAAATGCACATAAACTGGAAAATAGCTTCACTTAGACTCAACGATCTGAGAAATGCAATAGAGGGTCCTTTTTGATTTTAATAACGTATCCCAAAGTTTATCATTTCTGTGCATCTAGGGGACCAAATGTCTTTCAGATAATAAAGTCTGCCTACTCTTACAGCTGGAAGATGTTATTACCTAAAGTACCCACTCAAAGGTCAATGTGTCTAGGGACATGCCTTAAAGTCCTGCCTTATCCCTGGTTCCCTTCACTTAAATCGACAACTTTAGGGGTGGATGAGACCAAGCACGTACATCAGTTGAGGGGACTAACATGCTAAATGGTGGAATCAAGACTTTAAAAAAAAATCTGGGTAAGCTGGAACAACAGGGTGAAACAAACAAGAGGAAATTTTGGAGTGAGAAATAGGAAGCCTTGTATTTAGGTTCAAGTAAGCGGTAAAACCAACAGGGAATTAAAGAGACTTGGATTAACAGGAGTTCATGCAAAAAAACCAAAAAAACGTACCTGGAGGTGTTCCTTCACTACAAATTCAGAGGCAGCCTAAAGCTGACACAATGGCCAAACGTGTGGAGGCAGCCTCTGGGCTACAGGGGTGCCTCTATCTGTTCCAGCTGAGCAGAATCACAGCCCTCTCGTCTTCTCTAACTGCATGAAGAGTGTCATGAGCCATGTGGGGGAATCTGGTAAAAGGTGTACTGACTAATGCATGGCTGACCATGATCAGCTCAAGAGCAAAAAAAAAAAAAATCAAGGTTCTCATTGCAGGGCAAGACAACCCTCTTCAACTATGCAAAGCCCTGCCTGCCACATACAATGAGGATTAGTTTCACATCTCCTACTGAGCTTTAGGGTTTAACTAGGAGTAAATGAGGGGCAATTTATTTAAAAAAAAAAAAAACAGAGTTCAACTCAATATAAACACAAATCTTTCTCTGGATTAATCAGAGTTCCCAAGTGGAATGCTGACCCTGGTTTCATGCGTGGAGAAGGGCCTTTTGCTATGGCCAGGAGGTTCCACATCAGGCCGCCTCTTGGGTCGTCTGAAAGGTGAAGATTCTGTTCATTCCTGGTGACCCACTGGGTTATTCAGTCAGCTTTATCCTCCTCCTCTGTGATCCCCCAGTTTTGCATATGGTGACACATTGCAGTTCTAGAGCTATCACACGGCTGTAACGACGTGCTGGCTTGTCTGTTTCTGCCATGAGGCCACGAGCAGCTGGAGAGCAAGATCCATGTCTCACTCATCTCTGTATCTTTCACATCCACAATCTAACAGGTGCTTAATGAAACCCCAGGGAAAATTAACATATTGGGAGAGGTGATTAACACTTTGAGAGAGGAAAAAAACACGTGATCCCTAGACACATTCCTTCTTTTCCTCTAAACTGAAGACATGTCTGGTGCAACCCTTCTCCTCTGAATGGAAGCAGGTCTCCTTGGAGAGCTGGCCAATTTGGGGGCTGGGGCAGGTAGAGCCCAAGATGAGCGTGGAGCACCTTTCTGAGCCAGGACATAAGGAAATGCTCTAGGAATGAATGAAGAGCGTGCCCAAAGGCCCAGGAGCATCTGCAGGCGCTCTCGGTGCCCGAGCCTGGGACAATTACAGCAAGAGAGTTACAGGAGAGTAAAGGATTACAACCCAACATATAAAATTAGAGTCCATGATTCCATACTTTGATAATTTCTTTTTTTTAATGTGGCAGAAGGCAGAGTTTTTGCTTAGGGTGGAAATCCCACTAACAAATACAGAGGGAATGATAAAGTTAGAACAATACCATCTGGTAACCATCATCATAGTAGTAACCCATTCAGCAAAGAATCAATGAATACTAAAAACAGTGGGTGAAAGTTTTGTTTTTTTTCCCTTGAAAGAAGTCAAGATAATGGGCCTCTTATCCCTTCTTTCCTGTGTGAAGATATCCAAGTAAGAGAGTGCATTTTGAACTCTCATCTCCTCGATCACTCCCAAGTTAAAAAAAAAAAAAAAGAGGGAGAAATGTGTCTGTGAACTGGTAGTGTTCCTTTACACAGTCATCCTGATAGCCCATGATCTTGGAACAGACCCTGGTACCTAAAGATTGAATGCGACTGTCAGATGTACTGAAGTTCTCTTTGAGAAACAGCCTCAAAGAATCTCCCCACAAGTCACTTATTAATTACAGAAGGAAAAAAACCAGTGACTTTACACTGGAGAAGCCGGGCAGCACCACCTCCCTTCATCACATGGTCGAAGTGAGGATCACCAGGAATGAGACGAGTAGCCACCCTGTGCCTCCTGAGCGGACGCATGAAGAACATGCCATCTCTTCTGTGACATGCCTGCCAAAAATGCAAAACCCAAGTCTAATCACGAGAGAACAGCAGGCAGATCCAAACTGGGGACAGTCTAATGGCCTAGGCTCTTCAGAAATTTCAGTGTCAAGAGGCAGAAAGACACACTGTTTCGGATTCAAAAGTTAGACTAAAAAGACGTGACCAATGAGCAAAAACACAGAATCTGGACTTTTCCCAAATAAAGGGCACAGTGGGAACAGCTTGCAAAATCTGATTAAGGTCTGTAGATTGGGAAATAGTGGTAGATGAGTGTTAGTCACTAATTTTGATAACTGCAGTGTGGTTATATAAAAGAGCATCTTTGTTTTTAAGAAACAGGCACAGGTCCATTTAGAGGTAAAGGGGTATGCTGTCTCCATTTTCCAACCGCTTAGGAAATACATGTGTGAGCACATATCTCTGTGCAAACACGCATGATGACAAACACACAGATCGAAGGGAGAAAATGCTATTAGTAACATGGGAGAGGACAGGGTGAAATGTGTGTGAGAATTCTCTATTCTATCCTGATAACTTTCTTGTACATCTGAAATTACGTTAAATGAAAAAGAAAAAAAAAAATTGTCCAGTGTGGGAACTCTATGTGTTGAATCTCCCAAAATACCTACAAACAGCCAACCCAGCCTGATCAACCACCCTTATCTTCATTTGAAATCCATTCCTGGCACAGCTTCATGACAGGAGGGAGGCTTCGACGGGGAGGTGCAGACAGATAGAGGAAACTGGTCTTCCCTTTCTTCAGCCAAAAGGTTCTAGATAGGACTCCCTGGTTGGAGACAACAAATGGTCATTCTAATTCAGGCAGGATTTCAAGTAACACGTACTGAAACCTACTTACTGTGGCATCCTGATTCAAGACAGATTTCCCTAACCTGGTGAAGTGCAATTCTAAATGTAAGGGCAAGGATAGCCACCACAGAAAGCAAGAAATCCAGCAACCTACAGAGAGTGGGCACTGCTTAACGTAGACTAAAACAAATTAGCAAAATACACAATGATGAATAAACTATCCCCACAGTCTAAGAAAAAAAAAGCAAGCGAGAGCAAGCGAGCCAAGGGCAACCTAGGTTTGGAGATAAGTAGAAACCTCATTCAAGGGGCAAAGAAATAATACCCTCAGCTGTTTAGCCTGGAATCCACTGAAGAATCATATCCAATTCCATTCTGTGCTTTACACAACAACGGTTTTTGTATATTGCTGCTGCGTGTAAGTCAGTAAGTGTTAAACCATAAATAGGCGTGATTCCAACTTCTTGGTAGCTATTTCCCTGTAGCCTTGAGAATCATTCTGTAACTATGGAGAGATCAGGGAACACACACGTGCTGGAACAGGTCTCCTGTGCTGCATGAGGACCACTGCCCGGAAGGCCCAGAGAATCGTCCAGGCCCTGGGCTTCATGTTTGCTAATAACTGCATCTGTGCTCTTTCCAGCGTGAACATAAATCAGCCTAGAAGTGAAAACTGCTAGCTCAGTCCATTCTGCAGGGAATCCACAACTACCGCGATATTCTGGCTCTGACAGAGCCATGCAGGGGAGGAGGAGAGAGTCCCGAGATCTGCAGCAGAGCCAGGTCTAACAGGCCAGGCTGTGGGTGTCAGGAGAGAGGAGCTGGTATTTACTGGAACAGATTTGTTACTATGTATGCAGACACACCCAAAGTTCAAAAATGACCAAACCCATAATACTGTAATGAAAAGTGAAACCACTCAGTTTTGACTGATTCTGTGTTTTTCTTTAAAAAAAGGGGGAGGGCAGAATTTGGGGCATTTTAACCAGCTATATGAATATTTGTATCCAACACTTAGGTACTTCCTTCACTGTCTACCCTGAGACCTCTCCCCCATATCCTGAGAACAACGGGCCAGTATCCTTTGTCCATCACTGGCCTGAATGGTTCTCGCCTGACCTGAATTTATTCATCATAATGCATGGATCTCCCTCCCAGATGTGAAGCCGCCCCTCCTTCCAGCAAATGCAGTCCCTTGAACTTTCCACTTGGATCATCTGCCCCTCCTACCGGCAAGTAGGTACCCCTTCCCCTCCATCCTCACCCAACCTCCAGTGCTTTCTATGCAAACTGGATACCTTCCCCACTAAGTGTGAACAACTACTTCAATGTCTTCTGTGCCAGCACCCAAAACTTTTCAACTCCAATTTCCTAAAAATCCACCTTGAAAGATCCCATTTCTGATCTCTCCATTTCTCCTATTGGGCTGTGGAGCAAAAGTTAGGAAATGATGCAAAATGTACCATCTGGACCGTTAAGAGTTTCAATCTGGCATTTCATGATGTTAAGACTTATTTTAAATAATGTCTTCTGACTAAAGCAGTATGAACACACTATTTTTAAAAACTCAGGGTATCTGTAGAAAAACTCAATATCTGAAATAAAAAACCACCTACAATATTACCAGAGAGCCACTGGGAGTTACGAAGCTTTTAGGTTTTTTCCCTTCTTCATGTTTATAGTTATAGATCTTTACCAACCTCAGATCACACTGCCCCTTAAGTGGACTGCCCCTTTAACTTAATTTAGGCATTGAAGTGTTCCCAGGACATGAAATATTCTTCATAGGTTAGAAATAATGGCTACATTGTATCTTACGGACACAGCATAATTCATAATTACTGGACATTTAAGCAATCCTTAATATTTTGCTGTTTACGCTGTATAGCAATAAACTTCACACATTTTTCTGCACATATAATAACAAAATAATAAAAATAAGCAGTAGCTCAATTACTACCTACTTAGTAGGGCCAGGCACAATTCTAAGAACTTTTTAAGGATACATTATTTCCTTCTATTCTTTCAACAGCCCATTTTACAGATGAGGAAATTGAGGCCTAGAGGGTTAAATGTTAATACCTTATACAAGTCACATACTACCAAAGTCAACCTTTGAAACCATAAGCCTTCCTTCCTACTTTAAAACCTAGGCTTTCACCCATAACATTCCATCTCTATTTCCGTGGGACATATTTCTGGAAGTGTAACTGCTGGCTCAAAAGCTAGGAATATTTCAGGCTGCCTGGCATAGGCCAAGTGGCCCTCTAGGAAAGCCTCTCCAACACACGCTCACTGGCACAAGAGCCTCAATTTTCCTGCACCTTCATCAATAGTGGGTATTATTTTGCTTAAAAAAAAAAAAAAAAGTCAATTTGGCAGGCAAGAAATGGCATTTCATTCTCACTTCCATTTTTTGCCAGTAAAAGAGAACCCATCTGCGGATACTTACTGGATACTTTTTTTGTAAATTGCCTGTTATTCCTACGGCAGGGGTGTACTGTCCTTTCCATGATGATTACTAGGAGGGCTTCATAGGGTTTCGCTGGCCAGTCCCCCTCCCACTTGCCAGGCTACCACATTCCACTCCCACATAAGCTTCTGAACGGGAACCTGACTGTTCACATTCTCAGGCACATGACGCAGCTCTGGCCTTCCCTCAGGGCTCAACTCCTTTCAACAAGTGGACTGGGTCCTCAGCCTCACTTTCCCATCACCGATCTTCTAAAGCCAGGTGGCTGCACCAGCTCCACGTGCTTACGGAGAGCTAGACTGCATCGCATTAACAGTTCTCAAGCTTTGCTGCGCGGCGGGCCCAACCGTAGACCCGAGTGAAGATACACACAGAGGCCAGCCCACCCCCCACCCCAGAACACAGGCTCAGGCTCTCTGGAGGGGCTGCTAGACACTGTTTCTGCGGGAAGAGGTGTTAGAAGGCCCCATGTCTCCCAGATGCAAGGTCACCAACACCCTTCTCAGGGTAGCCAAGGACTCCTCCTCTTTTCCTCTCATCTTCTTCCATCTCCCCTGCATTCAAAACTGCTGACTTTCCCCTTGCAACCTTTTCTCCGCCTTGCTTCTCTGACATGGCTTTCCGGCTCCCCTCCTACCTCTCTAACCATATGTGGATGCACTTTTCCAGGTACTTAATAAAATGCCCTACTATGTTACCCCCAGCAATCTCTCCTCTCTGTTCTATAGAATTAACCAGCATCGTACTTCACCACCTTCCTTGGTTCTCTGCTCTTATCTCTGTATGTCAACTACCTTAACTACTTCTGTGGTTTCAGTTACTGAAATTATGAGTTGACTCCCAAAGCAAAAACCTCCATTCCTGACTTATCACCTGAATGTGCATCTCATACTTTCAGTAGACCACAAGACGTCTGTAAGCGGCTGGCCTCCCATCATGCCACACTTGGTGTGGCTTGACGTGTCCAAGCGGTACTGCCCCTCGCCGACTGCCCTGGGCTCTCTGGATGGAACTCTTGGTAACATCTTTGATTCCAGAAAACAGAAAGGAAAGATCATCCTAGTCTTCTTGCTGTCATCTTCACCCAGTGCCTTTCCCATGTAAAAGACAGTTGCCAAAATATTCAAACAGATGCTCCCCAGACTGGTTTTAACACACTCTAAAATTGACCCCACACTACGAATCAGTCAGCTCTCACTTCTCGGACAGCAGAGTCTCAACCCCATCAATACATTCTTGCCTCTGTTTCTGCACCCCACAACCTGTGGATGGCCTCTCTCTTCCTCAACATTCATCCAAACCTTGGACGTCCCTTAAAAAGCACAAGCTCCAGTTTCACAGAGGCAATAAAACTCCCCTCCTATCATTCAAACTGCAGTCACAAAATTAAAAGATGCATGCTCCTTGGAAGAAAAACTATGACAAACCTAGAGAGCGTCATAAAAAGCAGAGACATAACGTTGTTGACAAAGGTTCACATAGTCAAAGCTATGGTTTTTCCTGATAGTCATCAATGGATGTAAGAGTCAGACCATAAAGATGGCTGAGCACCGAAGAATTGATGCTTTCAAACTGTGGTGCTAGAGAAAGACTCTGGACAGTCCCTTGGACAGTAAGGAGATCAAACGAATCACTCTTAAAGGAAATCAACCCAGAATATCCACTGGAAGGACTGATGCTGATGCTGAAGCTCCAGTACTATGGCCACTTAATGTGAAGAATGGACTCACTGAGACTCTGATGCTGGGAACGATTGAGGCAGAAGGGGAAGGGGGCAACGGAGGACAAGATGGGTGGATGGCATCATCAACTAAGTGGATATGAGTTTGAGCAAACTTGGGGAGACAGTGGAGAACAGGGAAGCCTGGCGTGCTGAAGTCCATGGGGGTCGCAGAGTCAGGCATGACTTAGTGAATGAACAACACGACAGATCACTCAAACCCACCAAATTATTTCTCCTTGCTGAACTCCAACAGGAATCACCACCACACTGACACTAAAACAATTCCTCCTTGTACCACCTGGGTTACTTTTATCTCTACTTGAGTACATCATGAGAAACGCTGGACGGGAAGAAACACAAGCTGGAATCAAGATTGCCGGGAAAAATATCAATAATCTCAGATATGCAGATGACACNGGAGGAGAAGGGGACGACAGAGGATGAGATGGCTGGATGGCATCACCGACTCGATGGATGCGAGTCTGACTGAACTCCGGGAGCTGGTGATGGACAGGGAGGCCTGGCGTGCTGCGATTCATGGGGTCACAAGGAGTTGGACACGACTGAGCGACTGAACTGAACTGAATGGACTATAAGCTGCTTGAAGGTGAAAATCAGCTTATAATTCTGTTCATCTCCCAGCACAGTGCTAAACAGGTAGTAAAAACTTGATTAAGAGCACTTTCTCTGAGACATCTTAAATAATATTAGTGGAAGAGCGCTGATCTCAACATTACTAATAATTGACCACCAAAGGCCCATTCTTCCTAATTTGGAGGCTCAGGTATGACACCTGAGTATTTCAGTATTTTGTGGTTTATTATTTCCTATTCCAAATAATCTGGAAGATTTGAAGTCTACAGGGGCAGCCCTCATTCCAGCCATCCTAAATAGACTGGTCAAGGAGATGGAAATCCAGAAAGCCAAGCAAATCCCTAAATATCTGGGCTTGCGGGGCAGAATGAGGGGAATTGGGTATGGACAAAGTTTTTTCCTTGTGGAAAGAGCTATAAAGCCATCTATGCTCTTGAGTAAAGGAAGACCATGAGTCCACTGGTTCCTGAATTCTTATAAACTAGTTATTGGTCAGCAGAACTTTTAATTTGAGTCACAGGAGAAACTGCAGGGGTTCAAGGCTGTACAGATGCAAGAGAAACTGACCTGGGCAGATTCTCTGTTTGCACATACTATTTCTGGGATGGAGTAGAAGCAGCCATGGGCCTCGAGCTTTCTTCTACACAGATCTGATCTGTGAGAACAAAGGAATAACCTGTAAGCTACCTTTCTCTGGTCCTTCAGCAGCACCTGGGAAACCCCATCCAGCATTCCTGGTAGAGGAACTTCTGCTCTCCACAAGCTCCACCACCGGACATGGTCATGCTGGGATGGTCAGGAAACCAGGCAAGGGCCAAGTGAGAGGTGGCCTTGGGGAAGGAATGTCCCCCTCAATGCGCATCTCCAAAATGACTCTTTGAAAAAGGAGTGTGTTTTCCTCTCAGCAGGAAGAAAGCCACATGGCGGGCTCCCCATCGGCAGCGCGCTCTGGCACAAGGCTCCGGAGTTGGCACCAGGACAAAACAAACAAGGGTTGCCCTTCGAAGGCTCATTAATGGGGCAACACACACACAGGGCCTCTCACCAGTGCAGGCACAGCGCGGTCTTCAGATCTTCCCTGGCTCGTTAGCATAAACAGCTTTTCAAGCAGCAGGGAGCAAGAGGCCGCGAGCAGGGATGGAGGCTGTCCGGCCCAGCCCCTGGCAATTCCTTCCCTTACGGCCAAGTGGACCAGAAGCCACGGTGACCTTGGCGGACTTCAAGATGGACTGAAGACGGTATGGGTTCTGTTCGCCCTCTGAGTGTATGTGAAGAACTTCCAAACTCTGAAGCTTAAAACCCAACCAGGTGTTGGGTGGTGGGGTGTGTGGGTGGCAGGGTAGGAGAAGTGAAACTGACTTGTGTGCCCTACTCTTCAGAGCCCCTTCTCCATCCCAAGTGGTAATCAGAAAGCCAATTATTTGCACCATTACTTTTAATCAAGAAAAACGGATTGAGACGTATTTACCACTAGCCACTTCAAAGAGTGGCCCAGGGAATTAGGCAAATCAACAAAGGAAAATTCCTCCTTCAAACATAAGGATCCAAGAGTTTGCACTGCCTTAGCCTTCCAGAAGCCACCTGAAGAACCAAGCGACAGTGGGTAACGATGACCCCCTCACAAACTCAGCACAAGTGGTCCAGATGGACTTTTTCTCATTGCTCCAGATGCTGCTCTTGGGTCAATGGCTGCTGTGAAGAATCACAGAGGCCACATTAAATAGGACGTGGCTTAATCATGCTGGAAAGTCTCTTATCCAGGCACTACTACGACCAAACAATTCAGTCTGGGAATGAGTATGATTATGTATTTTTCCTTAATGGTTTCCTGAACACCCTGGTTAGGTCTGATCCCTGGTGGGGAATTGCCAGTTCAAGTCATAAAAAGTGATCAATGTAGATCAAGACCTTGTGCTAAGTGTCTGAGATGAGAGGATAGAAATATATCTGTACAACAAAATTCTGTAAAGCAATTATCCTTCAATTAAAAAATAATTTTTCAAAAAAATCTTTAAAAAAAAGAAAAGAAATATATCTATACAAACACACAAACACATGAAAAAGGCATGTTGACGTCAAGAACTCCAGCACCCCTCTGAAGTGACACCGTCTGTCCTCTCCCACCTAGAGCTCGGGTCATCCCTTCAAAACTTCCAGCCAGCAGCTCTAATCCCAGGCAGTGCCAGAACAAGTTGACAAGAACTGTTCCCACAGCTCCAGAAGGCCCCAGCGTTAAGCCATGCTGAGATGGGGGTACCCAACCTGGCTGGTTAACAGAGCTCATCTCTTAGGCCACGATAGGGAAGAGGCTACTGGGATTCTGGCCCTGGTGCTCTTCGCTTTAAACCCCTGTGAATCATGCTCGGCCAAAAACTCACTGTCTGCTCGAACGATTTTTATCCGTTCACACAACAGATGTCCACCAAGTGCCTACAATATGCACAGCGGCCCTGTCATCGATACAGACTCCCAACTAGCTTGCTCTCATTAGAGGCCAGAAATGCATAAGAACCTGGACAGCAGTGGCCATCCAGGCGGGGCACTAGCTCGAGGAGGCGCAGAACTTCACGTGCTGCTGGATTCATGGTGTCAACACAGTTATCCGGGTTACCACCGCTCCCCACATTCCTGGGCCTTCCTGCTCGAAGGCCAGAATCTGTCCTTCTATGAGCCAGAGGTGGCCTGTGACGACCTCTGATGTCCACTGCATTTAAAAACACAGTTCAACTACTGCAACACGTGGTTTGACAAGTTGTGCAACTGGCCTGAGCCCCTCTGGTGCTGGGGATACCATAACCCCTCCCCACACCCCTGCCGTGCCCCCAGCCATGCTCATTTCTCTCTAGGGTCTCATCCTCAAGCTACAAGGGAGTCAGGAACCTACAGGGAGTCAGATTCCTAAAGGAAACTTACGGAAGTCTGAGATTTCCTGATGACCCAGGAGGAAAGCGTGCTGTCCCCCAAACAACTTAAGAAAAACTGCCAGAACCACCGATCCGGCCTTCCCACGAGCGCTGCTTCTCCTCGGATACTTGGGTTCACCATCCCCAAGCCTCACCCGGAGGCGTTCGGGCTGGCCTGCTTCCATGTGGCCAAGCCATGCCCCTCAGTAGACCCTCCTTCTTGTTCATGACAGGGTCCTGGGAGTTTGGGAGAATAATGCAGAGGTGGGGAGCCTGGCTCTTAATGGACTGATCATTGAAGCATAATGTCTAGGAATTAAAATAAACCAGCTCTCAGAAGCCTATTCACCAACCTCAACTCAGCTTCCAGTTGTCGCCCACCCCCCCGCCCCACCCAACCCCTGGCAACCATCTGGTTTCCTGTTACAGGTCAGTGGGAGAAACTGAAATTTCTGAAATTCATTTGGTGTTTGTCTGGGGTGGGAGGTGGGTTGGGGAGAAAGAAAAGTGAAAGCCCCCTTCCTCGTGTGTCCCCCTCACAGCTGTTCTGCTGACCTCACCTGGAGGGCAGGACAAACCTGTGCACTATCTGAACCATCTGCACGTGAAGGGTGGGGGCCAGAGTTCAGGGGAAGAAGGGAAAAGAAAAGGACCAGGAATCTTCATTCTTTTCTTTTATTTGAGAGAATCTTCCCTAAGCATTCACTCCCTGGCCTTCTGCCTCCGGGATGGAAAGTGTTACTCAGCTGCAAGGCCTCTTGCTAATTGTGGGTTTTTATTTTTATTTCCTATTACCCTCTTGCACGCCTGATGAGATTATTTTACCGGAACTGACACAGCTGGAAGCAGCAGGCATACGTGGAGCCTCTGAGGAGGTGATGCAATTTCATTTTCATTGATCAGAAATCAGCAGGGCAGTAAGTGATGGGAAATTCCATTAGAAGAAAACTTGCAAGCCATGAGCCTCAACTTCCTCGCCACACCCAGGACCCCTCCACCCAAGGGTCTCGCCTTCCCTCTGGACTAGGTCAGCATAGAGCAGAGACTTGGAAGCGTCTGCTCGGTGTGGGGAGGAGAGAATCAAGGCCAAGCCGCTGGCCTGGGAGGGTGCCTGGCTGGGAGAAGAACATGGGGAGGACTCCATCAACCAACAAGGGCACTTCGGTTCTCTGTGGTTGAGACAGAAGTCATCCAGGGACCCAGAACAGGAGCCTTCAAAACCACAGCCCCTCAAAACCAGCGCTTAGAGGACTGTCTTCCCAAGTGGCAGAAACAATAAAAAAGGAGGCCACTAGCAAAAGTTGTAAGTATGTCCTCTGGTCACTTGTAGAGCTGCTCCTGAAGGCACCTCCCGTGTGTTTACTGAGCACCTATTGTGTGCTGGGGGCTCAACAAGCACAGACTCAGACCCTCCCCTAAAGCTGTAGGAGGGGCATCCTCTCCTGGACGATCAAGGAAGCAGAGGTCCTGGGTCAGCAGGGTATGGGAAAGAGTCCATCAGAACCATGGCCTTACTGAGGAGAGCAGGCACAGCGTCCCCAAGGCCAAGGCAGGCTGCTGGAGAGCCAAGCAGAGAAGCTGCTCCACGACTGCCTAGCGTGCCTTCTCCCAGGGGTACACCCACCTCCATCACCCCGTGCATCTCCTCAACGGCGCTCTCGGCGTCCAAGGCTGGAGCCAGAGGTGGACTCTTCAGAATACGTAGAATGGCTACTGTTTCAGGATTTAAAACCCCCTGTCCCCAATGTTTGCCTAGCGAATACTGCTTCACTCACCAAAAGCCTAGGGGGAAAAGGTAGCAAGGAGCTATTGACAGAGATAAGTTCTACCAAAAAATAAGCATCGTCAGCCAAGTCCACTGCATTTAAAAACTGCCAGACTTCCTCTGGCAGTTTTGCCATAAAAAGATGAATCCGAGAAGGACTGGGGCCACACTCAAAAGAGTCAATACTGCTCCCAACAACTCTTCACCACTAAAATGGGGAAAAATGTAAATGCGCAAGTGATGACAACATGTCAAATTTAAACTCTATTGGCTAAGTTTTTACTGAGCACCTAATGTGTGGCTCAACAAAGCAGAAAATAGGCAAGACAGGGACTCTAGGTGAATGAGCTTGCAGACCAGATCAGAGTCACGTGAGAACATCCAGCATGGAGTCATTCATTCACGCTGCTTACAAGAATACACAACACAACATGATAGCATAAACTGAGGCCAGGGCGAAAGAAGAAAGAATAAACAATGGTGCAGAAAATCTGAGCCAAAAATGAAGCTTAAAATGCATATAACAGGGAAATCCCTGGTGGTCCAGTGGTTACAACTATGCCTTTCAATGCAGGGGGGCAAGTTCGATCCATTATTGGGGAACTAATGTCCCACATGCTTCATGGCCAAAAAAAAAAAAAGGATACGGCAGAAGTAGTGGTGTAACAAATTCAATAAAGACTTTAAAAAACAGTCCACATTAAAAAAGCTTAAATTTTATAATTTCAGAAAAATGCATATGATAATAACCAACACGTTGAGCCATAAACTTGGCTCTAAGCTTTCTGAAAGTTCCGAAAGAAAGCATAATAACCTTGCTTAAGGTATACTATTCACAATGTTCAAGAGAAAAAGAACAAGTTAATCACTCAGGATTATTTAGGGNACATTAAAAAAGCTTAAATTTTATAATTTCAGAAAAATGCATATGATAATAACCAACACGTTGAGCCATAAACTTGGCTCTAAGCTTTCTGAAAGTTCCGAAAGAAAGCATAATAACCTTGCTTAAGGTATACTATTCACAATGTTCAAGAGAAAAAGAACAAGTTAATCACTCAGGATTATTTAGGGTCCACAATTTCTCAAACACAAAAACTGGGATAAGGAACAGGTAGCAAGTGTTCCCTCTGAGGTCATAATAAGAAGGCTTGAGTTTAAGGTCATTCGGACTCACTGTCTTCTTTGATGGACAAGAATAATGACCCCAGAGGGTGCTGGTGGCTTGTCCAAGGTCAGTGGCAGTGTTAGAAAGGGGACGTGAGTATCTTCACACCACGACAGTGCCTCTTCTATGACATGGACGTACTCCCCATCGTGGTTCTAAGTCCATGGGATGGTCAGGGGCGAGGCACATGTGGAGGCCACAGTGAGGCGTGACGGGACTGATCCAGATTTGAGAGCTAAGAATTAGACACCTAAATGCAGTAGGTAGACCTCGTTCGGAAACCCCTTCAAACACATCAACTGTAAGAAGCCATTCTGGGGACCATCAGGTAAGGGTGAAGAGCAATCGGATATTTGATTGCGTGCAAGAATGCGTTACTTTTGTTATGCCGACATAATGTTACTACCACCTAAGAAAATGATCAAGCCTCATGATATCTTTGATTAGCTCTAAAATCAAAGCAAATGAGCAAAAAGAGGAAAGAAACCCAACAAAAAGTGAATTATTATCAAGTGTAGGTGAGGGAGTTCATCATCATCATTATATTATTATTATTTTTTTACATAATACACTTTATTTTTTTCTTTTAAAAAAGAAAGTTCTGTCTTT
This sequence comes from Neotragus moschatus, assembly GCA_006410615.1. Taxonomy (NCBI): domain Eukaryota; kingdom Metazoa; phylum Chordata; class Mammalia; order Artiodactyla; family Bovidae; genus Neotragus; species Neotragus moschatus. The sequence continues at coordinate 5,290,968 of SJYA01002795.1, read as the reverse complement.
ATCCAGTTCAGGAGCACCTTCGGAAGAAAGAATGGCCTTAGCCAAAGCCACGCTTCTCAGCCTTGAGTTGACATATTCATGGCAAGCTAAGCCTTTTTTCAAGGAAATATGGATTCTTCTTTATTTAGAAGAACTAAAAGACTTCCAAAGAAGTATTTTTGGCCCCAGCTACCTCTAAATCTTGTTCAAAACTCAACATTTGCTGACCCTACCCTTACTCCTACCCTTGGAAGGTACAAGGCACCATCCTACCACTAATACAGGAAGGGGTAACAGGCATCTCGCATTAGGCACAGTCCCTGACACATTTATACATGGCCACTATCAATACCACTGCTGAGAAAAAAAAAATGAGCCCAATGTAACAGCCTAAGATTACATAAGAGCTTGATTTAGAGTTTGGAGTCAAACTCATGATTAAGAAAAAACACACCCACTGATAAGTGAAAAGCCTCCACTGGTTGATTTAGTGGGTTAAAAAATAACTTTAAACACTTCCAGTGAATTTACGAAATAAGGCAATATTTACCAACCATTGTTTTTGAGTTCACTGTCTTTCATCTCAGTATGAATGTTTTATAAGTCACCTTAATTGCTTTGTAAAGTCTGAATGGAGCTGGTTCCCACTGGGGCTGGCTCTTTGTGCTCATCTTCAAGTAGGCTGAGCCAATGATAAGTGGGCTTCTTGCTGCATGGAGGCCTTTACACGCCCATCGCCACGCTGCAGCTTCCTGGGAAATACTCTTTGCAAAGCACTTTTTCACAGCAGCATTGGTGTTTGACCAAGAAAACAATCACACCCGGCACCAACTTCCCTAGGAACAAATAACAATGCTCCTTCAATTTATACGGTGGTTTATACATTTTGAAACACTCATATTCATTTCTCACTTGACCACCAACAATCGTGTTTTGTTAAGTAGACAGAATAGGAACCACAACTCAGACTTTACAGGTTCAAAAAAAAATTCTAAAACAGCAGAGTAACTACTATGAGTCAATCTTTCCCAAGGTCACCAGCTGGTGAGCAGCAAATCAGGAACCAGAATCCATTCTCCAGTTTCTACTCCAGGGTTCTTTTCTCTATGAAGACACCACTTTCTGAAAAAGAATCAACTTTCCAAACCCTTCAAGGATAACATTTCATCTTCTAAATAAGAAAGAAAAAAAAAAAACCCTGAGTATACCAAAGACCCAAAAAAAGATATTTCACTTCTCTGCTCACACCTAAAAAGCAAAACTATAAATAACACCAAATACCGGGTTGCTCCACACAGCCAAGAACCTTGATGTGAGACATTAAATCTTAAAATTTTACATAGAACGTGAGTCCCTCTAAAACATCCTCTACCACACAGACAATACTGCTGCCCAGAAGTCTGACCAGATGACTCAAAAAGCTATTGGCGAAAAGAACAAAGTAAAAAGCTGTCAACATCTAGGAGCTCTTCAGGAATGAGGTCAAACTTAGAAGAGCTAGTATCAATGCAGAGCTCAATTTAAGACCAGCGAGGCAACACAAAGGGTGATTTGGGCCACAATTCTACTGCATTTATAACCCAATCAAAATGCACACATCTACATAACACTAAAAAATGGAGGTATCATCCCCATCATGCGTTGCTTAGTCTACAGTGGCAAAGTAAGGGCCATCTGGCCTACCCTCTGCTGTCACAGTGGAGCCCTTGGGGCTACTGTCCCTATCATAATGGAAAGTAATGGAAGTTGGGTCAGCTTAACCACTGCCCACCCTCTGAGTCTGACTAATGTAGCTAATATTTAAGGAAGAATGTTGTTCTTGTTTAGTTGCTAAGTCGTGTCCAACTCTTTTGCAACCCCATGGAGTGCAGTCCACCAGGCTCCTCTGCCCATGGGATTTACCTGGCAAGAATACTGGAGTGGGTTGCCATTTTCTTCTCCAGGGGATCTTCCCGACCTATAGATGGAACTCGCATCCCCTGCTTTGGCAGGCAGATTCTTTACCACTGAGTCACCAGGGAAGCCCATTTAGGAAGAACATGATGCTTAAAATAAAACTTACCAACTTGTGGAACCAAGGTAGTCTGGGTACAGGGAGACTGAAGACAAAAGCATGTGGGTACAGAAAACAAGACAGTGATGGGGATCCCTTGACATCCCAGTGGGAGACATGGTGGCCTTGTAGGGTGGGGTCAGGAGGGTAAGCTTGGCCCTGGTTAGATCCCCAGACCAACCTAGAGAACCACTCTCACCAACTTCCCACCATTACTCCCTAGGGCCATACCCTCACCTGCACAGGCCTCTGTCTACTCAAGACCATCTGTGAGCTCAGCCCTGCTTGTCAAGCCTGTGGCTGGATTCTGCGGTCATGTCTCGCTATTACTCCCCTAGACCCCATCAGATAAGAGTCTACAGCCTTACATCTTGCTGCCCAGACCCTATGACCTGGCTTTCTGACCCTCTCTCATATGGACCCTTATTTGCTGGGACTTGAATTACGTGATCTGGAAGCCCATACACCTGGCATCCCCTCTTGCCTGTTACCTACTCACACTTCTCCAAGCTCAGTCTGAAGCCAAGCCCCTTGCCTTCATCACATACCTACTGGCCTCCTCCCCATCTGATAAACTTTCATTTCTGGATCCTCTTAAGGGATCAGGAAGCCAGAGGCTACAGCCTGGCAGGGAGGGCAGGAAAGTGTCAGCTGCCAAAGCGATTCACCCTCCCCCAGTCCAACTACTGCCGCCTCCTTCTCCTCCTCTGCACCCCAGCGACTCCATAAAACTCACCAGCTTTAAAAACTGATTCCTAAATGTAGCTGCTGGCTTCTCACTAGAAGTCGTCCCTCTGGTTGACTAGCACGCCTGGGTTGTTTGGTCTAGAAAGGTAAAGACCCCATGGCAGTGTGCACTAAAATTGGTTTAAAGGGGTTATGTTGCCAGATAGGCTGTGCAAGCTCACTCCCAGCATCATTTATACTCATTTTATATGTGAATACATATATACACACATATATACATAAAGACACATATGCATACACATATACACACATTTCTCATTCAGAACAAACTAGAGTAGTTATTAAGAGAAAAATGACATAGACAGTTAACACACACACACACACCATCGTCCCCACTGCTGCTAGAAAGACCTTGTCCTTAAAGTTTCTGGATGACTATCACTTACCACTGCCTAATTCTTAACTACTGGCTGGGTCTGGGGACTCCATCCCTTGCTCCCTAGAGGTAAGTACCCATGTTGCTTTTGTTTTATCAGGAGAAAAGGAGGGTGTAAAACATGAATCAGACGAGAGACTGGGGACAGCCGGTGAGAGTGATGTAAAATCTACCTCCAGCATTCTGTCATCTCATGATCGACCATTTCACTTCAGACACTCACTGGTCCGGAGGAACCTGAATCCTAAAACGAGATGTCCCCAAGTAAGTGGTTACTCTCAAAAAGCAAACCGTGGATCTCAAAGCAGAACGCTCCAAATGTCCCAAGAATGCCTGTTACATAAGGGCCTCAGCGCTGCAGTGCTCAATTCCATCATGGGGGCAAGAGGGGTGGAATGGACATGACCACTGGACATGGCCAAGGCAGGGGAAAATCAGGATTTTTTATCTTAACATTCAAATTCCTGAGTATCCATTGAAATCCCACTGCTATAATTATTTCATACACTGTCTACACACACACACACGCATGCACACACACACACACACACAAGATGCCTTTAAAAACCTGCATTAACTTCTCTGTTTAAAAACCTTCCTTCTGTTGGGTGCCTTGAGATAAAAGCTGTGTTTGACTCTGGCCAGCCTTTGAATTCTGGCACTTGCCTGGTCTGGGACCAGAGCAGTTTTCCGTCTAACCAGGGAAAGCACAGGCCCTGCCGGCAGAGCAGGGGTTAATGGAAGCTGACCGCAGCACAGTTGTTAAGGTAATCAATACCACTGAGATACTAAAGCAGCATAAGCCACAATATTGATTGCCAAGCAGATGATAAAACTGTTTATTATGATAATTGCAGGGTCCCTGCAAGATGCTCCCAGTGCTTCCTAAAGCTGTTTACAAAACTAATAAAGATTTGCCATTTCAAGGTCTTCCATTTAAACCACCCTTCCTCCGCAAAACTCCTGGTCCACCACCAAAAAGCAGGCCACACCCCTGGGCTATGAACATGTTCTTTCCTGGGGCAGCACCAGAGCCTGTCCTAGGTATGTCATGACCCTCAGGGGCCTCTGAGGAAAGGGCTGACCTTCCACACCCTCACCCTGCCCCCAACTTCAGGAAAGGGAGGCCGGAAGCCCAGCCGACTAGACGCTCAGGGCGTGAAGATTTCCTCCTCAGAGCCCGCCATGTGATAATTATGGGGTTTTATTGAATGGAGGGGGCTGCTCAGGGCTACTTGAGCTAACATCCATTTGTTATAGCACATTTAAGAAACCACATCACCTTGGTTTGTAATTAAAATTTCTCTGGAGGACTTGGTGGCCATGGAACTGACTGAAGATGTTCAAACGCTGATTCTAGAACGCATTCCTGCAGACACAGCTCAGTGGTGACTTTCACTGCTACACTGGGCTCATGTCTCCAGTTCTATCATACCCAACACAACAGCTTCATGTGTGTTGACAGTGGAATTAACTCTTTGGTTATAAATACAGTCATGTGCCTTGAGACCCAAGTCTTTAGATTAACAGCACTGTTAATGATGACTGTAATAATATTTTCACATGCTATGATACTATTTTTCAAGATGATCTAGATGAATGTGGAAATGTTTCTCAGTAGAAGCAAGCATCTCACAGGTAGTGTGAACGCTCTTCAAATCGTTCCAGAGGAAATTTTACTGGGTTCTGAGTTTAAGTATGGTAGCTTCAGGATGCCAAGCCTGCCAGTAGACTAACACATTCTGTGTTTGGAGAATGTTCAAGAAGGAAAAAAGGAACCCGAGTTCTGAGAAGAAGCCAGTAGCCATTCCATTAGAAGGAGAAGGTAAAGGCCCCATCCTTCACTTGACCCTCGATAGCATTGGCTGGCCCACAATAACCAGCAGGATTTTCCCCATGACAGAATTTGACAGGCCTTCAAAACCACATTTGCTACTTTCAGGAGCACTACTCTGAGAGTTGATGGGCCAGAGAACTATGAGGTGGGGGTAGCTTCTTTCTTTTCCATCAAAGCATGGAGAAACGGTTAACCGACGCCCCTGTCTTGACCATGCACCAAGACCGCAGCTCCAACACCGGAGCCCTGACTGTCTCCTGAGTCAGCTGCGCCGGCAGCCTTGGGAGCTCACCACCTGCGTAGCCTGCCCGTGTATGCGCACGCACGGTTCAGATCTGTGGACAAGTAGAGACACGCAGCTCCTCTGTAGACACCTGTCTGCTCCGCCTACTCACAATCACACAGAAACCAGGAGACTGGAGCCAGTTTTATGGGGAGTATAATCCCCTTGCCAAAGACCTTGCTATGAACTCACAGATACCACAGCATGACTGGAAGGGAGGCACCAAGATCAGTTTAACCTGGTTACCCGCTCTTACAGGAACTACTTGGCAACCGGGAACGGCAGGAGGAAATCTGAGGCGTCCCTACTACTGCATTTCATGAACAGTACACTCCCAGGGAAAGTGGCAGAGGACTATCATCCACTACTAAATGCCCAGCTGGACGCCCTGGTCACGCACCATATGCCCGTGGGGCCCGTGTTCACAAACACATCCCTGGATCTGATACCAAGAGAAAGTAGAATATTAGGTGTGACTAATTCTGCTGTTACCTTTTAACCTCACTCACACACATACAGTTATACTCTCAAGAGTAACTTCAACAACAACAAAAAATATACCCTCGGAATGATATGGGCCACACTTGGAAAGCCGCCCACAATGGCCAGCCAAGCCCGCCTAAGTGCTAAGAACCATTTAGGAGCATTGTAAACCATTAGGGCCATTAGCACTAATTTGACCTCAACAAAATAAATCAAACCCACTAGGAACAAATTTAGAAGCTTTCCAAAGTCAAGTTCTCAATCCTTGAAAGGCTCACAAGCTCAACCCATGGCAGGGACCAAACGGCTAGCCTCTGGACTACTCTCCCCACTCCTACCTTCCCTGTAGCTCACAGAGCACGCTCACCTGGGCCCGGGGTTCTGGGGAGTTCTGGATCCTTCTCGACCCACTGGATCAGGAAGCCGTGACTATCAACGTTTAAGGGATTCACTCTTCTCCTCTCTCCGAGTTCCCATCAGATACAATTTTCCATCTCTACTGTGCTAAACGTCCTCTTTCAAAGTATGTGAACATTTAGATATATTTTCAAGATATCCTGATTGGCTTTCAACTATGCTGGTTCTCTACTCTGGGTCAGAGTTCACCCAGCCTTTTTTATCTTTCAACAGGCAGGGTTCCTGTATATTAAGAATTGTGATCCCCACCCCCCCGTCCCATTAATATGTGTCAACACAGTAAGTAATTTCTCCAACAAAACTTAGAACCAAAAGCATATACTCTAAACTGCAAAATTTAAACTGCAAATCCTAAGTTTTCATCTTTGTTCTTTCCCGATAATTACTTAGCACGTTTTTTTAATACTGATGGTGCTGCCCAGACAAAGAAACAGGAAGTGAAATAAACTACGGTACCCCTGAATTTCACCAGTTGATGAGAGAAGAGAGTTAAGAACACACTGACTAGAGAAGCAGGCAGTCTATAGCCCCTCAGTTGTTAAAATGATTAAAAAAAAAAAAAAAATACTGTGTCATCATTTGCACTCATCTTCAACGGGCAGAAGGAAAAACTAAGTGGCAAGAATATTGGCAAAGCAAGTTAGTAACAGGAGACCCAGGACACAGCACATGGCGTTCCATAAGCCAAGAGTCTGAATTGCTAAAAGCTGAGTAATCCTTTCCAGCTCCACCCAGCATGAATTTCCAGGTATCAAATTATATGTTAATTACATGAATGTGAAGTTATATGAGGGGAAGTGGTGTTAGTCAGCACCCAGGGGGTGGCAGTTAAGTAAAATGGTTTTCTAAGGCATGTCTCACACGCAGGCCCGGGGCTCCCCGGGCTCAGGATGAGAAGAGGAATCATGAAGCTGAGGTCTGGATTCTACCTCCAAACTGTCTGTGGATAGACCTCCTAGAGCCCTCTCAGTAGACAACCCCACCTCCCCACCCAGCCAAACCTCCCTAACATACAAAATACCCAGGGGCCTTTTCCTTTCTGCCCATTTGTTCTATAAATCAGAACGTGGTGGGGCTCCTTTCAGATTCAGCCAATCCAGAGCGAGGCCCTGAGCCCTGACCACAATGGTGAGAGGGGTAGTGGTGCTACTCAGGGTGATGGGAGGGCCCCCAGTGAACCCCCAGCACCCACCGCCCCTTGACTATTGTGGAGGGTCAGGACAGCACACTGTCCTCCTGGTCCCTGGCAGTACCAGAGTCTCTGGTGCTGGGGAGACGCTTTGTATCTGCAGTGAGACTGAACACGGAGTTCTGAAACGGCTCCGGATCCCAGGGCTCGGGCTGCAAAGCCCTTTATCAGCGTAACATATCGTCCCCCTCTGCCTGCCAGGCCCCCGCCGACCACATACTGATCTGGCCCTGAAGCGAGGGAATTACAGTGAAGCCCAGGCCTGTCCCAGATGACTGGGATTGAGCACTCGGGACTGTGCCACACCTGAGCAGAGAATATACAAAGATCCGCCCGTGGGGAGGAGCGGAACGCTCTCCTCTTTCCACTCACCACTTCAAAGGATTCTTCTCTAATTCTGCACCCCACAAGCAGCTATCAGAGAGGCTCTTAACACCTTGAAGTGGGTCAACGACAAAAAATAAAATAAAGAAAACCCATATATATAATAAAATAAGAAAACCTAGTACAGTATAGTGTAGTATAGAACAGGCTACAAGCATATTCCCTGGGCTGGCGTTTCAGCACAGAGGCCACGAAAAGCTGCACTGTTTAACCCCCTTTGGGTTTATCATACCTATAATGGTTGTAGAGATCATGTTTGCCCCATATGGTTGTAGGGATTAGTAACTGAAGTATTTATTTAGCACAGTAAATGCTTAGTGTCAGTTATTAATCTTTATACACACATAGGTATACACAGAGAATCTGCATAAAATCGTTTCCCTTGCATAAAATCTAACGGAGGCCAAATCCTCATTTCTCAGGCTCAGAGAAGCAGGGGAGACTCACCCATAGTCTCACATCTCATGAGAAAGTAAGGCTGGCCTGGAAAACAAGTGCTAACGCTTCCGGACTGGTGTCTTTCGCACCATTATTTCCCAGTGTGTCCAGCCAGCACCACTGGCCATAGGCAAGTTGATGAGTGGATGGGCATTTTAAATTCAAGTCGTTACCTACTTAACATTTATTTGAGCCAATATGACTAGCCCAAACCTGTGATTCCTCTGCTATCACTGCTTCGGATGATGCTAGAGCAGGTATTTATGGTTTTAACAGAGGAATTCATGAAAAAAAAAAAATTAAATAAGTAATGTAATTCGGGTGGTAAAAAGACAAGAAAAAGGATACCCATGTTTCGGGTGCTCTCTCTGAGGCCCTGCTTTCCCTCTCAGGAGCTGGGGCTGAATGGATCTTTCTAACAGAGTCAAGCGTGAGAAGCCAGAGGCGGGCACGTCGTGGTTCCCTGTGTGTCTGCCTGGCCCTCTCTAAAGCACAGCCTTGCAATGAAAGGGCTGCGCCTTCCTCCAGGCTCTCTGAGAAAGGCTGTGAGAAGGGTTATCAGCCTCCGTGACCCCTTTAGTCAGCCGTGGCTCTTTTCCCGCTCCCATCCCCCCCACCCTACCCAGCGAAGACCTGCAGTCCAGATCTGGTACCCAGTCTTCCCTCTTAATGCCTTTTTCCTTGTACAGCTATCACCAAGAGGGCTGTTTAGTAAGAGGACCTCAGGCTGACCTTTGCTGACAGGCTCCAAGCTCCCTCTGTAAACTGATCTAATGTGAGGCCTGGTAATTAGCGACCAAGTAGTAATTGCAGCTTCTAACTAGGCTGGACCAAGACTGCGAAAACTGCCCCCCAACCCTGTGGAGAGGGGGGATGGGGGGCGGCGCTGCTGAGGACCCCAACCCACAGAGAACATCTGCTCACAGCCAAAAGGAAGGACTCCGCGACATTTCTGAGGGAGGCCGGCACTCTTTCAGGTTTTAATGAAAAGTGGGACAGGTAATGAGACAGCTACACAAGGAAATCTGGAAGTAAAGAAGAGGGGAGAAAAAAGAAACCCAGGGCCTGCCTGGAAGAAGAGCCCTTTCAGGAAAGCACCCGCTCTGGAGGCGGATGGCTCCAGCAAGAAACTTTCATTTCGGCCCCAGGAGGAACACAGCAAGTCGCCTTAAAGAGGCAGCAACAAGAAACCGCACACGGCAGGAGGCACAGGGTGGCTCCGCAGCTCCTGCAAGCACCCCACCCCACGCCCCTCCACTCAGCTCAGAAACATTCCCCTCCCCAGACAGCTTGGGTGCCCCACCTCAAACTCAGAATATTCGCGATGCCAGGCTGCTAGCCTGCTTCTGCGTGATCATCTGCTTGTAATTCAACCAGACACATCCAACAGGCCAGCCCCACTAGCAGCCCACACATGTATGTAACATGTGTCAGAGTAGTGTGCAAAGGCCCTACTGAGAACTTTCAAGAGGCAGTGTGTCCGTGACTGGCAGGGTGCCCTCACTGTGACTCTAAAAATAAACCGAACAGCACAAAAGATACCATGGTCAGAAAGCCTGCAAAGGTGTCCCTCCGTGCCAATGCAGCAAGCCAGTGAGACACCGCACAGCACAATAGCCTGCCTCGTCCTTCCTAAGGAAACCCTTTATTTTCCAGCCCCACCCCATCCCCATTTCCTCTGTCGGATCCAAAAAAGCCACTTTGCTGAACTGCCACTGCCCTTGATAGCTCCTGAACCTCTTTCCTCAGGAGAGGCGGCGAGTTCAGGGGGCCCTGCACCTCGTCTGTGTGGACTGGACTTTCTGCCAATCTGAGTTACGCCATTTGTTGTTGTTGCTTAGCTGCTAGGTCACTTCCAGCTCCTTACGAACCCGTGGACTGTAGCTCGCCAGGCTCCTCTGTCCACAGGATTTCCCAGGCAAGAATACCGGAGTGGGTTGCCATTTCCTTCTCCAGGGCCTGCCTGGAAGAAGAGCCCTTTCAGGAAAGCACCCGCTCTGGAGGCGGATGCTTCCTGACTCCGGGACTGAACCCGCGTCGCCTGCTTTGGCCGGCGGAGTCTTTACGGCTAAGCCACCAGAGAAACCATAGATTCAGGCCACAGACTTCCGCAAACTTCATTTCCCTGCACCGCCTCTTCCCCCAGTAGGGTCCAGGCAGTACAGACTCTCTGGGTTGAAACCAGTGACAAAAACCAGGGTAGCAGCAGCTGACTGCACTAATTCACCCTCCGTTTCCTTCTCCAAACAATTAATGCATTTAATAACTCCAGCCCCAACAACAGACTCCTCAGGCACCCCTCTATTAACCTCTCCCCACTCCAAGCAGTGGGTCTCCACCGGAATTCTTCTGTTCCCTATCACTTAATCATTTTTTAATCCACAACAAGGACTTTGCGCCACACTGTGGTTTTGTTCTCTCTTAATCTTTTATGAGGGACCTTATCAAAAGCTTTTAGAAAATACCAGTGAATTTTGCCTACCAGGTCATCTTCATTATTTTAGAATTTTTTATGAAGAAATTACAGACCTTAATGTTGTAAATGAATACGGAAGACTCAGCGCTCACTTAGGCATGCAAGTCTGATTCAGGTTACACTTAAGTCACCGTATTACCTCCCTTTTTAGAAAGATTCTTGTCCGGCTGATAGTAAGGAATGAGGCCCAACTCCCAGGTGTGGGATTCCCCCAAGACTTTCTGGACCAGCCAAAACAGAGTACCCACTGAGTATCAAAAGAGATACATGGTATGGAACACAACTTCAAACCTGGGAACAACATACATGGAGTCAAGGAAGGCTGGGATGTGGCACTCTATCTCAGCTCCACCTTCCCTACCTTCCCCCAAGTGGATGGAGGTAAGCCGTGTGCTCTCGTCTCGGCATCACCACTGGCCCACACAGGGCACAAATGACAGTTTCTGGATGCTGACACTATGTATGACCCCTCCTAATTCCTGTTTGGTTCCTACCATTCCTCATTAGTACTCTGCCCACAAACCCAGCCCTGAATGGAGGGGCAGGTGTCCCCATGAAGGAATAGTCACAGATGTGCAACAGGAGGGGTGTTTCCTAGTCACCTCAAATTATTTTCTTGGCAAGTTTACAGGTAAATCATTTAGTCAAATACACATCTTTTCAAGAGTTGCCTGGGAGCAGGGTTCAAAAGTCGGAGTGCAGTTCTGAAACCCCTGTTGGAAGCCCTCTTCCACGGATAAGAGAGAGGGCGAAGGGAATCCACACTTAAGCCTGACTCATATTCCTGATCACCAGGAGATCTGCAGCTTTCACTGCACACACATCAGCACAACGGCACATATGATCACCAAAGATGTAGGCAAGGGCCCCGTCCTCTAGCCAGATGAGACCGGCCTGCCTCCTCTCCATAACATAATGGTGGGATGGACAAGTTCAGAAAGTAGTCTCTAGGGTCCAGAGTACCGGGTAATTCTGTATCCTTGAGGGACACCATCGATCCTGAGTCATAACTGGACGTCTAGTAAAAGGGGCAGGCTGCCAGGACTCTCCTCCATCCTCGGCGTGTCCTTGCCACCGCGGGGGCCCTAGCGGACAGAATGGGAATCGCGGGTCCGGTTGCTCTGTGATGAGGAGGCCGCAGCTCCGCCTAGACTTAATGAGCTCTTGCAAGGAAACAGGAAGTCTATAAAGTAATTTAAATAACTTCCAGTTCTGAAATAAAGGAAATTAAACCGCTGGCACAAACCTCTCTAATGGACACCTTTTTTGTCCCTCCAGTCGCATTCACGACTACAGCTGTCACAGTCTTCTCCCTGAGGTCAGCGCCCCCCATTCCTCTCATGTGAAACACACAGAGGCTACCAGTCAGCCTTCAGAGCGCGCCAAGCTTCTGCAGAAACCGTAGGTGAGGGTCGTAGCTTGGCGCATAGTGAAAACACTCGCATCAGCCACCCCCCCACCCCCCAGCCCCACATGGAGTCCTGCCACTCCTGAGCTGTGGCATCCTGGGTGAAACCACGTTAACTTCACAGGGGCCCCAGCAGCTCACCAGCCAATACCGGGAATGTCTTGGTCTGACCAAACGACCTCCGAGATTATTAAGAGGGTCAATGGGCACACTGGAGAACAGTGCAAACTGAAAACGCAAATAAACGTTGATTCTATTCCGGCCGCCAAAGCCCTTAGGCTCCGGAATTTCTCAATTTTCTGTGTAAGAGGAGGCACTGTGCTAGCCTTGCCTTCCTCTTCACCGTGCATATTTATTCACAGGTTCTTCTGCTCCTCCTGTGCCCCTAAATATGCACAATTATTTGTGTGGATAATTATCAATCCAACTAGGCATGGTTTCCTGCCAGGCAGCGACTGCGGCTTTATACCTGCTGCAAACCAGTGTGTGAAGACCACCAGTCAGTACCACGGAGGTTCACCATACACGGCTGGAATCGACAGCCCACACGGTTACCCATTCATTCTCAAACACCAACAGCTAACAGCTATCCGTCAACCCTCTATGGAAAGAGACCAACCTCGTGAAAGACGGCACTGGCAGTGAGTCGACAAGAGGCATGGGGGCTCGGGTCCCCCCCTTCTCTGTGGGGAAAGAGTGGACCCAGCTTCTCACATTTAAGAGACACTGCCCTTCATGAAATGAAAACCTGTCACTACGGCAGTTTCACCAGGTAAATCTAAGCTGCCGGATGCCAGAAACTTTCTGGCCACAGAGTTAAGTTTACTTTATTGATAATAATCAGCCAGATACGGACTGGTTTGACCAGTACTCTGGACGCAGGATTACAAGAGAGACAAACTTAAAAGCAGCTTAAGGCCAACCTCGTTTTGCTAGCCCTCTAGATATTATTACTGACAACTGGTATCGTGAACCCTTGACCCCTTGACTGGTAGAAGCCCATAGCAAGGCTGGACATTCGGTGCCAGTGAGAAAGCCCGTCAGGCTCCCTCCATCCAGGAGGACAAGCCCAGGCACTCCACAAAGAGAGCTGGTGTATCCTGCTCCCAAAGGGACCCTCTGCAAACATGCTAAGAAAGGGAATCACCCACGGGAACCCAGTTTTGCTTTACATGAAGGCACAACTTCATCAGCAGGCTCTGTCCCAAAGTGGGATAAGGTCTACCACCACAGAAGAATTACCCAGTGCTGCCTTGCCTGTGGGCCTGTGCAACTGGAATGATTGGATTCAGAGGTCCAGAGGTCCGTTTGAGCAATAGCTGTCTTCTCTTAAAGGTCTCACCATTGAGCAAGAGCTCTGTGCCCTGGAGGGCCGCTCCAGCTCTTGAGTAATCATGCCCCCACCCCTCTGAGGGCTCGCCATGGTTAAGACCCACCGCCTCTGCTCATCTCAGGGCACCCAGGCCTCCCCAGGCACTTGGGGAGACTCATTCTCCCAGCCACAGACTCTGCTGCGCTCCTTCACAGTCCGACCACAGCCAGGAGGACAGAATCTAAAAGAATTTCTGACTAGGACGGGCTAAGCCCCAAACGCAAACACAGATCATCTGCCACAGCATCACTCACGCTGCTCCCAAGTGGAGCCAGCCGAGACTTTCCTCCGAGCCTCCTGTCAGAGAACCCAAACTAGCACACCTCTGGGTCTCCCTTGTTTAGCCATCCTTCCCCTAAAACCTGATTGAAAATGGGAGCCACAAAGGTAATTTTAAATTTCCTAATAGCCATGGTTAAAAAAAAAAAAAAGAAGAAAGAAAGAAAGGAAAGAGGAGGGAGTAAATGGGTAAAAATCGAAATGTATCTTTTTTAATACCAGTATATCCAAAATATCACTTCCAGGGAATTCCGTGGCAGTCTAGTAGTTAGGACTCCATGCTTCCCCTACAGGGGGCATGGGTTCACTCCCTGGTCAATGAACTAAGCTCCCACATGCTGCATGGGTGGGTGGATGTGATCACTCAGTCGTGTCCAACTCTGAGACCTCATCGTCTATACAGTCCATGGAATTCTCCAGGCCAGCATACTGGAGTGGGTAGCCTTTCCCTTCTCCAGGGGATCTTCCCAACCCAGGGATCAAATCCAGGTCTCCCGCATTGCAGGTGGAGTCTTTACCAGCTGAGTCACAAGGGAAGCCCAAGAATACTGAAGTGGGTAGCCAATCCCTTCTCCAGAGGATCTTCCCAACCCAGGAATCGAACCAGGGTCTCCTGCATTGCAGGGGGGATTCTTTACCAACTAAGCTATCAGGGAAGCCCTGGAATGTCACTTCCAGTGCAATCCATTGAAATGTTAGTAAACTATCTCCCCCTTCACCACCCCTCCCTTCTCAGACTAAGCCTTGAGAATCTGTACCTGTTTACTTACAACGCAGATCAACGCCGAGTGGCCACATCTCAAGAGCTCAGTAGCCACACGTGGCTGGTGGCTACCATATTGCAGGGATCTCAAGAGCAATGCGTTCCTCTGCCAATGAGAACCTAAAGCAGAACTCTAATCTGGCTGTGCTGTAATAATTCATGCTTGTTTTTCCCACTCATAGACTTCACAGAACTTACCCCTAAGATTCTTTCCCACGGCATTTACAATTACATTTGGGTGACATGTCAAGAAGTTAAGCTGCTGGGGTTGGAGTGAACAGATTTTCAGGGAATCGCATACAACTTATCTGGTCAATCAGATCTTCTCTCCGGGGCTTGTCCACCATTCAAGTAAACCCCCAGGGTTTCTTAATTTTAAATCTTTGTAACCCTGTAACTTGAAAATCCAACATCTTCCAGGTGATGGATATTTAACTCCTTGGTGCCCACGTCCATAGCTCCTTGTTGATGTGTTCTCCGCTAGGACAGACCCCATCTCTAATTCAAGATTACGCTCAATGGTTTCTGCCCTAGTCACAGATGATGAATCTACACTATATTTAACAAAATTATGCAGAATAAAGGACTGAGGTCATGTCTGCAGAATCCTAAGGCACAAGGAGGCGCAGGACACATCCAGAGGTTTGGGAACGGTCTGTAAACAGAAGGAAAATTTTTCACAGAAGATAAGATGTTGAGGCTGTGTTCACTGCAACTAGTAACCAGAAAAGTTGCCAAGTTCAGTCCGGATCTATGCAGGAGGGTCACAGAACTACTTAAAATGCAACAAATAGCTCAGAGATCTGAACCCCTAGCCTGCAGAGACACTTAGCACAGTGTAAGTGGGTCTGTGACAACATGCTTCCCAGTGTCAGGGTGGGCTGGAGCAGGGTCCCACTGAGCCACCAGCCACACTGACCCCGCAGCAACTCCTCAGTCAGCCCCCTTAAGCCATTGCTGGGTCAATGGGAGAATCCTCACCTCCCCATTCAGCCCTGCCCCCTGCATTTACATCAGCCCTACCCAGAGGAATACAGGGTTGATCTAGAAAGAACTACTAGAAAGCTCTTCCATCCAGATTCAGCTCTAAGAGCAGGATAACCAGGGGAAACCTGAAACATACAGAAAATAGTCCACTTCTGGCTCACTGCTCTGGCTTTAGGCAAGAGAAGGTGCACGCGGAGCTTGGGAGGAAGGGCTGGAATGGGCTGAGGCCGGGACTCATTCCAGGAGCCCCCAGGGGACAGGCCTGGCTCCTGAACCTGGAAACGCAGAGGGCTGCTCTCCAACAGGTGGAGGGTCCCCCATCCAAGCACGCAGGCAGGGGCAGGAGGGGAACCCTCTCAGCCAATGCTGCTCCTGGCATCCTCCCATCCCGAGTGGCCCTCAACCTGTCCCCAAGGCGCTGGGGAGAGGAGTAGGGGACGAGCATGAGGGGAAAGGAAGGAAGGAGGCGGCTCTTCTTGGCGAGCTGATGGGTGTGAGTGGTGAGCATTAATTAAAAAGCCATCCAGGAACAATGGTCTTTTCATATTTGGAGCCTGTTCTGCACAAAGCTCGGCTTGTTCTAGGGGGAGGTCTCTGCTTTGGATTTTTTTCTTACTCATTTCCGAGGGCTGTGGCAATGTCTGGCACCCAGCGCAACCCACTGGAGTGTCCCTCACCCAGAGGCTGTGCCAGGCAGACCTTCTTGACTTCAGAGGTGGTAGCATTCAGATACAAAGAGGGGCAGCCCAGGAGGGCTTTTATGTTTTGACCCGCAGGCTCCCAGATTGCTCCCGGGCGTTCCCCCGAATGGCTGCCTAACCTGCGGAAACACACACTGGACGTTTTCATCAGCCAAATACCCATTTCCCTCTCAAATTATGCTAGACGCGCCACACCCAGCAGGCTCAGGGTGAAGAGTCATGGGTCTGACAGACATTTCAAGACTTCAGTGTAAGACGACAATGAGTGGACGTTAGATAGTATGATGAGACGCCCTCCTGGTTTTAACCTACTCTGCTCAACCCCACAGACTACCCTTAAGAAAAGCAGTTTTTAAACCAGAGAGACAGAGAGGAGCATCTAAGACATTCTTGACACCTTAAAAACCCACCTCCACTCTCAATCTTTACAGCTTCTGGTGGTCAAGGCTCTCTGATCCCAGCTCTTAGAATCCACATCCTTGAGGCGGCCCCTCCCCTTTGGTACAGGCTGCCGCACAGTGACCACCTCTAACTGCAGAGAGGTCACTTCTGAGATGTGGTTACAAAGACCCCCTGGCGTCTGTCTCCTGCACACTCCTTGCTCTCCCTAATGGAAACCAACTGCCATGCTGTGTTCTGCTCTGAGCAGGAGCCCATACGGCCAGAAACTGAGGGTGGTCCCCAGCCAACAAGGAACAGAGGCACCCTGTCCAACAGCCCACCCAGAACTGCACCCTGTCAACAAAGCACATGGAGCAGTTCAGACATGGGGCCTTCCCCAGCGAAACATTCAGACGAGAGCGTAGCCCTGTTCAGCATCTTCATGGCAACCTCACGAGAGATCTGGAGGCAGAGGGTCTAGATTTCTGACCCATGGAAACTCTAAGAGATTAATAACTGTTGTTTTAAGCCACTGAGTTCAGGGGGAGTTTGTTACACAGCAGTAGATTACAAATACACTCTCCATGTTAAAATGAAAAGGAGAAAATTTTAGCCAGAATGTGGCAGGGCTGAGATTCTCACTTGGACCAGACTGATCCTTTACTGCCAACGCTCCTTTCACCATGCAGTTTCAGCTCCCATGCTCACCTTTGGGCCCACACAGCTAGGAAGTGACAATACTCATCGGGCCTCACCATCACCACAAATGACACACACATACCTCAAATACATGCTTTAAGGTCAACAGACACAAAATTCCTGCAGAATGCAGATATGAAAGTAGAGTGAAGAGAGGAGCTAGTCTAATCTCCTTTCACCAATAAAGAAATTAACACTGACAGTCATAAAGCAGCAGAGATGGAACTCAAATGCTGGCCAAGATGACATGTGACTCTTTAAGGATCTGGGAAACTTCAGCCCAAACATTCTGGACACACCTTTGATCTGCTGGCTAGGAAAATTCCATCAGGATCCCTGGTCTTCTCTTTTTGGCGCCACAGTTAACACCCTGTGGATCTTGCCCCCACCTTGATGTTNATGACATGTGACTCTTTAAGGATCTGGGAAACTTCAGCCCAAACATTCTGGACACACCTTTGATCTGCTGGCTAGGAAAATTCCATCAGGATCCCTGGTCTTCTCTTTTTGGCGCCACAGTTAACACCCTGTGGATCTTGCCCCCACCTTGATGTTCCCCCTCTAACCTGGCAGCTTCCTCTGTATCTGTCCTCCCAAGTCGTTCCACGCTGATGGGTCACAGCAGGTAGACTGTTTGCCCCTTGGTTACTGTGGGAGTTGAAAATTCTCAGCCTCAGCTCATGCCCAAGTGCAATCCAAGTGTACTTTGAGATTCTATGACACACCAGGAAGACAATGCACCATTTCCACCAAGAAAGTTAAACAGGCCTAAGTATTCTTGAATCTCCAGCAGGACTCCACAAGCATGCACAGCACTGACTAAGACTTCCACTATTTTTACACACACATACCCTAGACACTTACAGTAAAGATCATAAATAATTAAGACAAAGTAGCCTAAGGACACTGTGGGAAGCATTCTTGCTGAATTTTTTTTTTAAATTAGGATCTTGCTAATTTGAAAATTTTTAAATCCCTAAAATATTTCTAGACATAGCCACAGATCAGCAAAATTCAAGTGATCCCACATTCTCACTAACATTGAGACACGTATTTTTTTTAAATTATGAAAGTAACAAATACTCACTACTCTGGGTTCTGAAAATAGTATTAAAAGCAGCCTGTACTTCTACCACCAGGATGTAACCACTCAAGTTAACATTCTGTTACAGGTATCCTTCAATCTTGCCCGTAGGCATATTTTTAAAAATTAAGCTGAAGTCCTATAGTACACACAGCCTCCTTTCATTTAACACCACTGNTGGGTTCTGAAAACAGTATTAAAAGCAGCCTGTACTTCTACCACCTGGATGTAACCACTCAAGTTAATATTCTGTTACAGGTATCCTTCAATCTTGCCCATAGGCATATTTTTAAAAATTAAGCTGAAGTCCTATAGTACACACAGCCTCCTTTCATTTAACACCACTGTTTTCCCACATTCCTAACCATGAGACAAGAGTTTTAAATAACCACATTAAGAATCAACCATATGGATGCACCACAGTTTAAATCAGTCCCCTGTGAGGACTGTGAGAGAATTAGATGGTTACTATTTTTCACTATTATAGACATCTGTAATGACAATCTTTATTTATAAATATATCTTCTGTACAACTGGAGATCTCTATATTATATTATATTATACATGAAGGTATTGGGTCACCAGGCCTATTCTAGACATTAAGGATAAATTTGTGAAAATGCAAAGATCTCTCCTCCTTGTGAAGCTTACATTCTTAGTAGGAGAGAAAAATCAAGGGTAATAAATTCAAAAATTCTTTAATATTATTTAGTATTTTATTAGGCAAAAATAGGCTATGGTAGGAGAAGTGAGACAGGGTAAGGAGAATCAGGAAATTCATGGTGGGACAAGTTACAAATTAAAATAAATCTTAAAGCTTCCTGACATGCATTGTCTAAGTACTCTCCAGAAAGAGTTTACCAATTTTTCTACTCCTTCATCATAACCACTCCTTTTTTGCTCTATTAAAAAAAAAAAAAAAGAAAGAAAGAAAGCACAATCTTCCTAGTAAACAAATAAGTGAAAATAATGAGCTATCATCTGGCTCTTCAAATGGGCAATCTGAATTTATTCTTTATCTAAGTTTGCTTATTTAGTATTCTTTGCTCATTTCCTCTATCTTTTTCTATTGTTGATTTTAAGAGCTCTTTATATATTAAGGATATTGAAGACAAACTTTGACNGAAGAGCCTGGTACGCTGCGGTCCATGGGGTCACTAAGGGTCAGACACGACTGAGCGACTTCACTTTGACTTTTCACTTTCATGCATTGGAGAAGGAAATGGCAACCCACTCCAGTGTTCTTGCCTGGAGAATCTCAGGGATGGCAGAGCCTGGTGGGCTGCCATCTGTAGGGTCGCTTAGAGTCGGACACGACTGAAGCGACTTAGCATAGCATAGCATAGCAATACATTTAGACGCACAGAGTTCTCAGTATTTCCTAATGATTCTGTAACAGTCATTTCACTTCCTCTTTGACCCAAGTGATTCAGGAGAGTATTTTTTTATTTTCAAGTAACTGGATTTCATTAATATTTTTAATATTAAGTATTCTACAGAGGATAAATACATCTCTGAAATAAGATGGAGAAACTCTGATAAGGGGGGGAAATCTTTTAAGCAGAAAACACTACTTAATGCTTAGTTTTTTTAAAAAAAAAAAAAAAAAAGAAAGAAAAACTATTTATATAATGCTGTGATGGCTGTATCCAAGTATATGCCTTGGCTGTATCCAAGTATATGCCAAGGGATTTAACGGCAGGTATTTCTGGGGGAACTGAGTAACTGAGGGGCAGGCAGCACAGGAGGAGAGGGGAAAGGAACACTCTTGTATACCTTCTGAAAATTTTATTATGGGTATATTGCCTCTTTAAAAATTAATTTAAAAAGCAANGCTGTATCCAAGTATATGCCAAGGGATTTAACGGCAGGTATTTCTGGGGGAACTGAGTAACTGAGGGGCAGGCAGCACAGGAGGAGAGGGGAAAGGAACACTCTTGTATACCTTCTGAAAATTTTATTATGGGTATATTGCCTCTTTAAAAATTAATTTAAAAAGCAAAGCCATCTCTCAATAAATGGAATGAAACCATCCCATATATACTAAGTATATAACCAAGTAAATTTCCATACTTTCTTTGATGAAATTTAGGGATTAGTTTTATTAAGCAGGACTTGGATCCACGATGATAAAACATCTGGACCTAGAAAAGGGAAGAGGGAAAAAAAAAATGATCCCTAATTCTGCAATCTCCAAGTTCAGAAGAATTTAGAGTTTCGAGGCAAAGAAAGTATAAAGGGGGAAAAAAAAAAAAGCTTAGTCAGATTTCTATCAGGCTACAATTTTGAAACCTGAAATCCCTGAATGTACGGCTGAGAGGCTAGCAGACTTCCCAGTTTCCTCCACCTCCTCACCACGGCATTCCCATTTTAGGAATGCTCCATATTATGCACCTCGGTTGTTGCCGTCTTCTCCGTTATTACTTAAAATGAATTCAAATCCCAAATTAATTCAATTAAGTGAAGATGTTTAAGCATTATGCCACTGTCAACCCATTTGCCACAAACTTTGAAATATCAAGTTAAAAAAAAAAAAGAAAGAAAGAAAAAAGGAAAGAAAAAAATGAACTCTGTAAATCAGTTTTCCAATTTATGTGGAAGAAATCTGTTTTCCACTTTCTAATTTCTGCAACTGGGAAATTCTGTATATTATGTTACCATATAATGAAGGATGCCGGTAAACAGAAAGCCCACACGCCTGTACACACAACAGATTACACTGTGTGTAATTGCAAACACTACCACGTTATGTACTCCTGGGAGTATTATTACTGAAATGTGTTATTTAATGCCTCATCTATTTAAAAAAAATTCATTCCATATGGATGAAAAATGAGTATACTAGCCTGAGTACGGGGAGGGGGAAATGTAATCATAGATCTCTTAAAATTCGTACCGTTTTATACAAGCACAAGATGGTACAACCAAAACTTAGGAATTCAGAATGTCTCAAATTACAAGATACGAGTTCACCGCTAGTTCCTGAGAGCCCCACCCTGGCAGTGGGACCAGAGGAGGCCCACAGTGGGAGTCACAGCCATCCTCTACTTTCCTGGACCACTGAAGGGCCTCTTAAGGTGGGGCACAGCACCCAGGGACCACCACAAACAGCACCCATGGAGGCGCAGCACTGTGGGAAAGGAGGGCTTAGCAAGACCCTCTGACAGCTGCAGGGCTCTCCTTGCTGGGGATACACCATCCAGACAGATACCCACAGAGCTCGAGGAAGGAGGCCCAACTCCGGGGAAGGAAAGCGTCCCACCTCCGCTGACCGACCAAGAACCAGAAGGAGTTCAGGGCTCTACACTCTGGCCCCAGCCACTCCCCTTTGACTTGGTGAGCACAGGCGGTTCAGCAGCCGTGGCTTGGCTAAAACAAAGACAGATGACAGAGAAACCTCCTGCCCTTTGGCTGTTCGGAGCACAGGGGAAGTGTAAAAGTGCAGAGGGGGAGAGCAGGCCAGCTGCACTAATCCTTTTTTGTCCAGCAGTAATTAATAGTATAATCCACATTTAAGATGCATTAAAGTGAAAATGCTGCATTATCAGAGAGCCGGCGCATTGCCCCAAGGCAGAGCCTCCCCTGCTGGCCTGTGGAACCAGGTTACCTCATCTCGGCCTCCTCCTCTCTGGGGAGCTGCCTCTAGACACCTCTTAAAAGGACAGAGCTGGCAGCCACAAGCCGCCCCTCAGCCCAGCGCTCTGTTTCTGGAAACCACTCTCTCTGCAAACAGGCCATCCTGCACCGGGGCTCCACGCAGAATGAGGAGTCGTTTAAATCAAGTCATAGAGTCTCTGGCTAACACACAACACTTCAGTGTCACGAGGTCCCTGACGGAATTTTAAGATTTCAGCAGACTCCCCAAAACAACGCTGGGATGATACAAGGGGAATTAAGATGCCCTTCAACTCAATTTAGTGGGAAGCCCTTTCTGAGAGTTTCCTACAAACTATGGGGGCACCAGGAGAGATTGCATCAAGCAGCAGAAGCCGGCTGTGCTGTCCAGCCCCGGGGAGGATGCCTCTTCCATTGTGACTAAAATACTATCTTTAGAGAGAGGCATGCTATTAGCTCATCAAGGACATTCAAGCTACAGACGTCACCGCCGCCTAAAGCTAGAGGCGCCTGAAGGAGCGGTCCTCTCAACTACGCTTTGAAGCCACCGCCAACTCAGAACTTGATCTCAGGTCTCCAACACTGCCCATCTGGTGGGGCAGGTACAGCCAACAGGAGGAGAGCCCTGAACTCCTTTTCAACTGCTCTACGCATTCATATCACCATCTCAGCTCCACCCGTCTCCACGTCTGGCGTGGCCCCGAGCCCGTGGCAGCCACTGGATAGTGGCCCTGTGCTACGGCAGCAACTGCCTCCATCCTGTAAGACCTCCTTGGAACTTGGTACAGCCACTTGTTTCTTAAACTCGGCAGCTGGATATAAAAAAGAGGAGTGTGACAGAAATCATTTTGACCTTAAACGTTTGAGATTCTGGCACAGATGGTATGATAATTATCTGGGCACCTAATCACCTATAGTTGCTCCAAAAACTTCACCTGCAAGATCCTAACCTAGAATTTAACACATTCCTCCACGATGATATTTAATTACTCTCATGTAATCCAGAAAAAGGGGCTTCTCAGGTGGCTCATGGGTAAAGTTGGCCTACCAAGCCAGGAGACAGGGGTTCAATCCCTGGGTCGGGAAGATCCCTTGGAGAAGGAAATGGCAATCCACTCCAGTATTTTGCCTGGAGCATCCCATGGACAGAGGAGCCTGGCGGGCTACAGTCCACCGGATTGCAGAGAGTCAAACATGACTTAGAGACTGAGTGCTAAGTCCGCTCAATCCAAAAAAGAGCGATTCCACATCATTTAAACTACCACTACCAGGGGCTGCTGCTGCTAAGTCACTTCAGTCGTGTCCGACTCTGTGTGACCCCACAGACAGCAGCCCACCACGCTCCCCCATCCCTGGGATTCTCCAGGCAAGAACACTGGAGTGGGCTGCCAGTTCCTTCTCCAACGCATGGAAGTGAAAAGTGAAAGTGAAGTCGCTCAGTTGTGTCCAACCCTCAGTGACCCCGTGGACTGCAGCCCACCAGGCTCCTCCGTCCATGGGGTTTTCCAGGCCAGAGTGCTGGAGTGGGGTGCCACTGCCTTCTCCGCTACCAGGGGCTAGCCAAGGAAGGAAGTGCCACCTGCACGATGACCTCTAGAGGAAAACGCATCCATGGTGGTTCGAGAAACATGTCCCCATTCTATGAACATGCTTCCCTCTGAGGCTGCCAAAACAGCCAGGGTCCTGTGACTGGGCAGCCAGGAGTAACTGCAGCAGACCTGGCTCCCATGTAGAGGAGGCACCCAGCCTGAGAAGCTGTGCAAGAGACTCAGACAGGATACCCCCACCCACCCACACCTGTGGTCTACTGTACCCCACGACTGACCTCTCAGGGCTGTCCGGTTCCCCTGAACCTCTGTTCTTAATCACACAATGTCAGGATTCTTCTGGAAGAACCCTCTATAAACTCTCTCAGGTTCTACTCTTGGTGCCTCAACACAACATGACAAGAACAGTATCATAATATTTGGGGAGGAGCTCTTGGTTAGTCACTCAGTCTCCCAACTCTCCATGACCCCATGGGCTGGCGTCTGCCAGGCTCCTCTGTCCATGGGATTTCCCAGGCAAGAATACTGGAGTGGGTTGCCATTCCCTTTTCCAGGGAATCTTCCTGATCCAAGGACTGCAGCCATGTCTCCTGCATTGGCAGGCAGACTCTTAACCACTGAGACACCAGGGAAGCCCTTGCAGAGGAGGGAGGCTACCAAACTTCACTACAAAGCCCCCCCCCTTCTACCCCAGGAAAACTTTGCCAGAACAGGCATCCTTTGCTTCAGTTTTCACAGGGACACTGGTTGAGCTTTGCCATCTAACACCATCCGGGTCCCTGTGAGGCTTTCCCTCTTTGCAGACCGTCCTGATTCCAGTGGCGGGCTGCCTCAGAGCCCCCCAAATGTCCATGTCCTCATAGCTGGAGCCTTTGAAAGTGTTACCCTCTCGGCAAATGAGACTTTGCAGAAGGGATGGAGATTATCCTGGATGACCTGGGAGGGGACACCTGATGTAGTATCGGGGTCCCTATAACAAGACTGCAGGAGAAGTTCAGAGTCAGACAGAAGACGTGATGATGGAAGTAACAGGCGGTGTGAGGTGAGGAAAGGGTCACGACCCAGGGACAGGGCAGCCTCCAGAATCTAGAAGAGGCAAAGACACTGCTTCTCCCTCCACTCAGGAGTTCCAGAGGGAGCCAGCCGTGCCAACACCTTGACTCTAGCTCACTGAAGCTGAGTTTGGACTCCTGGACTCCAGAACAGGTAAGATGTCAATTAAATCACAAAGTTTGCAGTCATCTATAACGCCATCAATCAGAAGCTAATGTGGCCCCTCTGGAGAAAGGGGACTGGGACAACACACACACACAGAACCAGGGATGCCCCGCAACTTCAAGAATGAGTCACCCTTGTTGGGATCCACACAACGTTCCTCTCTGGACTCAAAGAGCCAGCTGAATCCTCTCCTTCTCCATCACCAAAAAGCAAAAAACAAAGTAAGGGTTTGACGCAACAAGTAAGGGTTATGACTTGGGGGTGGTGCTCAGCAGAGCTTCTCAGCATTAGACAGAACTCCCAGCCCAGCCTACTGCGCTTAAGATTCACAAATAACCACAATGAACCATGAGAACAACAGAAAAACAGCAGCCGACTCAAGAATACATGTGTAGGACATTCTGATTTGACACTGGGCTAAAAAAAAAAAAATCTACAGGGAAGAATTAGGGTCAGATCCAAGGTTCTTTTATTGGAGTGAAGGCAGGCCAA
Organism: Neotragus moschatus; assembly: GCA_006410615.1. Taxonomy (NCBI): domain Eukaryota; kingdom Metazoa; phylum Chordata; class Mammalia; order Artiodactyla; family Bovidae; genus Neotragus; species Neotragus moschatus. The sequence continues at coordinate 5,265,760 of SJYA01002795.1, read as the reverse complement.
GCCAACCTTGCCTGACGGATCCCACAGGTGGGCCAGTCCAAAGCCCTGGAAAGTCAGGGCCCTGGTCATGTGACTCCTGGAGACAAAGAGAGGAGGAAGGCTCTGGAAGGTGGTGGCATCCTGCCCACCTCAGTGGTAGCCTGGGGCCTTTGGATCTCACCATCTCGCCAGCACCTGAGAGGTGTGAGCCAGGCAGCCAACCACATCAGAAGCTGGCTGCCAGCCGGCCCCCGTTGCCCAACACCTCTGCAAGAGCCAGCTTTCCAGGATTGGGCTCTACACACTACACAGGTACAGGCCACTGCTGACCGAACCGAGGCACAAGCGTCTTGAACTTCCCACACAGGGACTGGCCACATATGGACTGACTCTCCTGCTGCAGAGTCAGGAAACGCATCTGCCCTCCACGTGGGCCATCATGCCAAGAACATTCCTCTCACTGCTTAGACCAAGCAGGGTCCCACCTGGGTCTTCCTACTCCGGTCTACCTGGGCTTGCTCTTCCATCCCCTGAACCCTCCATCCTATACACTACTTAATTCTCCCTATCCTCCAAACTGCAACTGCTTATACTCTCCCAGTCTAGCCCACTTTGTTTACGCTTCACAAGGAATGTGTCCGACTGTGTCGTGACGTTGAGGGCCAGGGTAACTAGGCTTCCTCAGCGGGACTTAAACACGCAATTTCAGTGCACATGTATACCAGGCGCTACTCGAAACAAAGTCGTCAACAACTGAAAAAAAAAAGTTTTACCAACCTTCCACACAGGGCTGTCATTCAGCCTTTGCATAATTAAAGATGCAACTCTGAATATTCAAAGTCCAGGAGAAGGTGACTTGTGGCAAAACTGACATCTAACTTGCCCAAGATTCAAAATCTTGATGCTACTTGGCCAGATTCTCTTTACCTACTGTTTCTTCTGATGCCCCCACCCCCCTCACAAAATAAAGCAGCCCTAGGAATAGAATCCCATCTTCCTTAGTTCTTATGACTAATTTATGGCCTTCTTTGAAAGCCTTCACACCAGAGCTCTGACTCCAGTAATTTCCTCTTCTTCTATACGCACGTCCATTTACAGCCATTCGGTAACCTCTACGTGAACCGAGCGTGTTCTCCGGGCCTCCCACGGATGTGGGATCCCGCCCGGGTGAGAGCAGGGTGGCTCAGGGGCGGCACCTCTCCTCTACAGTGTGAGCTCACTGGGCACCCTACCCAAGTCCCGCTCCCCAGAGAGCTGGATGAGTATTCTTTTGCTTTAGGGTAGAGTGCCTTTAAAAATGACAAAGCAAGACTAAAAAGGCTGGGTGGGCAACTAGTGTGTAAGCTCAAGACACTGTGGGTTTTTTGAGTTTTTTTTTTTTTTCACTTGGATTAAAGGGAGTGAGGGGAAGGTCTCGATTTTGTTTTTATTGAGGGAGGCGGGGGTATGGGAAGATGTCCCAGAAAATATCCTCCACAGGCCACAGGAGGAGGAATACTTAGAAGGAATTTCTGACAGTGCTCCAAGGTGTTTCTAGGCCCCACCTCAAAGGCCCCCCTCGCCAAGCCACACTGCTCCCCACCGCACTTCCCTGGGCCCCCAACCCACGGCTTGGCTGTCCTCCTGTCTCAAAAATGCCTTCTCTTCTGTTCAGTAAGGCTGCCTTGAGCCTCTCTGATCTGTAGCTGGCTTCTCTGATGCCAGGGTGCTAGAAAACCTGGCCCCACACAGAGTCTTCCCAGCTTAGCATCCCATGGTCGGTGCCCATCTAGAGAACGGTCAGTCCATGCAAACATCCAAGTGGCCCAGGTGTGCCAGGGACTGCCCTGTGGGCTAAGGATGCTGTGAGGCCAACAGAAGATGCCTGCTGCCTACACAGAGCTCTCGTCCAGCTCCTGGCCCTCTTTCTGTCCCTACTTTTACTCCCTTCTGTTCTGGGAAGGATTTCCCCATTTCAGCTGCAAATTATCTTTTTTTTTTTTTTTTTTTTTTTACAAGGGTTGGGAGGGAAAGACCTATGTTTTCATGAATTTACATCTTATTTTTAAAAAATTAGATAATTAATGACAAGAATTTTCTTTCACTGAAGTTTTCAGGGGTTCCTGAACAAATCAACCCACATTTGATCATGTGGTCACATTCTCCTCACCTTAGAAATCTGAAGTCTCTCTTTCCCTTGAAGACAGAAGCCCATCTCCATAAATTCTAAGCGCTGAACTCCCCAATCCTCATCTGCCATGTTTTTATCCCCAAAGCGACAATTCTCATTCCAAGGCTATCCTCCTCAAGCCAACCCCAACCTAACTTGGCCAGACTGCTCATGCCCAAGTTCCCAGCCCCCAAAAGACTCTCACCGTGATTTCCACCAACAGGCACCTGGAAGATCTAGAGGTCCACTTGATCACACTCTCGTAACTGTGTTTATTTACATGCGTCACCCAAGATTCCCCAGAATCATCACTGGATGTCAGAGCAAAACAGTAACTCACATGGCAGTTTCTCACCCTGCCTCCAGTCAGACCTGGGATTCACTCACTCGGGACCCTACAAAGCTAGCTCTATGAGGCAGGGATCCTGTGGCCAGCTCATCCTGGGGAGTGGCCCAGGGAGCCAGAAAACATCTGTCTCNATCACTGGATGTCAGAGCAAAACAGTAACTCACATGGCACTTTCTCACCCTGCCTCCAGTCAGACCTGGGATTCACTCACTCGGGACCCTACAAAGCTAGCTCTATGAGGCAGGGATCCTGTGGCCAGCTCATCCTGGGGAGTGGCCCAGGGAGCCAGAAAACATCTGTCTCACTCTCACTTGGTCTTTATACACCCAGGGAAGTGGTCCCAGGCATGGCACTAAACCCCAGCAGGGCCTGGAGTCTTCTCCCATCAGCAACAGCGTGTGTGTGTGTGTGTGTGTGTGTGTGTGTGTGTGTGTGCGTGCATGCACGTATGTGTATGTGTTTGCAGGGCCTGGAATCTTCTCCCATCAGCAACAGTGTGTGTGTGTGTGTGTGTGTGTGTGTGTGTGCGCGCGCGCGCGCATGCGCGCGCGTGTGCAGGGCCTGGAGTCTTCTCCCATCAGCAACAGTGTGTGTGTGTATGTGTGCGCACGCGCGCACGTGCGTGGGTGCGTGCGCAGTGTGTGTGTTTGTGTGTATGCACGGCCTGGAGTCTTCTCCCATCAGCAACAGTGTGTACTGACAGGCCACTGCCACCTTGCCACCTCATCTGAACACATATGCCCCTTCCCCACTGATGTGCTCACCGGGGGTCTCTACCTGGACCCCCATCCCCACCCTAGACCCCTCCCAGCCTCACTGCAGCATGGAGCGAGCAGCACTTTCCCGTCCAAACCTGAACTGACCCTGGGCTCCACACCACCCGCATCTTCAGCCTCAGAGTAGCATTTTCCTTGTGTAGACCTTCCTGCTCTAAAGGGCATGGACCTGAAGAGCGTGAGTCATCGGTGCTAGCAGGAAGCAACGCTCAGTCTAAGGCCTGACCCAGTTCCTGGAGAGACTTCTCTGCCTCCAGCCCTCTGCCCCGCGCCCCAGTTCTCATAACATGCTTGGGCTCAGCCACCCCATCCCCTCTCTCTGCAGGCTTTTCAAGATCTCTCCTTCCACGGAGCCACAGCCAGGACTGTTTGTTTGTTCAGTCCACTGGTAAGAAAAACGAGAGAGCTGTTTGCCATTCCTGGCGGGGCATAAACACTTTTTCAAGAAATGTATGTTCCAGCTCTGCTTGGGTCCAAAACTGAGCCCTTTAACCTTTGGAAAAAGCAGAGGACATTCCATGGGAACTGACTATCGCCGCTCCTTATCATCGCTGAAAGACAAAATCCACTTTGCCCTGCCCCATCTCACATGGACCCCTCACATTCTTGGTCTGGGAGCTTAGCATGTGAGAGAGAGAGAGGAAACCCCAGAAACGTGGGAAAGGCTGCTGTCGCCAGTACAAGAGGCACCAGCACCCCGATTACTCTTCAGAGACGTCAGGATACTTTACTGTAAAATTTGTTTAAATACATGTAATGACCCACAGACAAAGACTTTACATTGGAAGGACATTTCTTTGGTGATCAAGACCAAACTTCAGATCAGATCAAAATGGAGACTGCCTGGGGAAATCATCAAGAGGCCTACCATTGCTATCCTTCTATCGAAATGATACAGTTCTGATTCTTACAAGGAGTTTCATAACAAGAGGTCTCTATCTTAACACTCTGAAAGAAAAACATCCATCCCCCTGCCTCCCCAGCCTGGAAGGGCCGGGAGTGGCCTCATGGGGTGGTACAGCAACACAGAGCAAGTGGGAGGCGCAGGACATGTGGGAAGAACCACAGCGGAACCAGCTTCCCCAGCTGGACCCCACCGTGCTGACTGGCCGCGCCTGTCAGTTATTGAAGCTGCAATCAGGTGGCACTGATCAGTGCAGACCCCTGGTGCTGGGTTCCACGAGATGGCTCGACAATGTCCTGTGTGTGTCAGGCACGTCTCCACTCAAATATTGATCGGCTTAAAAGCAGGCTTAGGGAGTCACAGGCACGGTCATTGGTTCTTTTCTTTCTTACCCTATCTCATTAAAGCGGGGACAACATTAGAACTCATTAAGTACAACCACTCCAATTGATGCCTGTTAGTGCTGGGTGTCAGGAACTACGGTAAATCTTCTTCCTGCATACTTGGTTTCATTCTCTGGACGACCTGTGAAGCGGGCGCTACCACAGCTTCTATTTTGCCCACAAGGAAATCAAGGTCCAGGGAGTCCCAGGTCACTTACTTCCCAAGGTCACACAGCTAGGTAACAGCAGAATGAGAATCCAGTCCCTGGTTCCTCAAGACACTGGAGCTTTTGCGCACACATTGTCCTGCCAGGGTCGCCTGCGCGCCCGCCATGAGCGCTGCCTGCAGAACGTCTGGTTCGCACATGGAACAGCCCCCGGCCAGGAGCGCCTCCATCTGTCCCTCTTCCCCACACACTGTGCTTGCTCTGGAAAAGCTGTCCCTCCCTCGGGCTTGCGCTCAGTCGTGTAAGATTCTGTGACCCCACGGACTGCAGCCCGCCGGATTCCTCTATCCATAGAATTCTCCAGGCAGGAGTTCTGGAGGGGGTTGCCATTTCTCCCTCTAGGCGATCATCCCAACCCCGGTGTCACACCCGTGTCTCCTGTGCCTTCTGGATTCACCTGCTGAGCCACGGGGCTGAGCTCCCACCGTGCATTCAGGTGGTTGCTTCCGAGGCCTCCCTCTGTCTGGATTCTGAGCCATCCTGGGGTCAGAGAGCAGAGAACATCTCCTTACAGTCCTCCCAACACTCTTCCGCTTGACGCCCTGCCTGCCCATTGGAGTTCAAAGTCAGATCTCAACCAACTGCTAGGCGATCCTCTTAAGGCACTTAGCCTCTCAGTTTTTCCAAAAAAGATGAACCGTCCCCACCCTACATGCCTTACAGAACAACTGTGGGGATTAGTGGACTGGACACAGGCTCCGGGGCTTTGATAAACGAAGCCACTTACATTCCTTTCCAGTCTTCCTCAGACAGATGTGGCACCTCTCCCTTCTATTCGGAATTTATTTAGAATTAAACCATCAAATATTTGGGTGGCTAACTCAGGGGCCTCAACAGTGATTCCCAGTACACATTGTAGCAGCTCAGGAAAACATCGATGGGGCTTAGAGCTGAGGAAAGACACAGCCCACTGGGTGGGGCTGCAGGCACTGGGGCAAGGGTGGGGGGCGCTGCAGAGGAGGGGCCCTGGCCAAGCTCACAGCCACCCTTCCCGCCACCCAGAGCATCACTGTCTCCTCATCCCCTCCAGCCACCTTGTTCCCACACCCACCTTCAAACCACACTCAGAGGGCGAGTGCTCACAGCGCCTCTCAGCACTTCCTGTCCACCCGGAACCCCAGGATGTGACCTTATTTGGAAACCGAGTCTATGCGGGTATGACTAAGGAGAGGTCCTAGTGGATGAGGGTAGATCCCAGATCCAGGGACTGGAGCACTGACAGTGGGAGAGGACCCACAGGGAAGAAGGCCACGCAGAGACCCAGGAACTGGAGGGATCCATCTACAAGCCAAGGAACGTGGAGGACTGCCAGCGCCTGATGGAAGCTAGGAAGGAGCCTTGGCTAAGACTTCAGTGGGACCGTGAAAAAACGCATTCTGTAAGCCACTCAGCTTGTGATACTCCCCTTCGCTCTGGCGGTCACAGCATACGGAAGTGCCATCTCTCACCCCTGCCCCGCGAGGGCTCTGGCCAGAGCCACCTCTCATTGGGCCGGCCACAATCGCCTCCCTGTGGTCTCCATGCTCCCACCCTCCACCTGGCTCAGAACAGAAGGGAGAGCCTCGCCATGACCTCCCAGGCCTATAGGACGTGCCCTGTCCCCTCCCAGGCCTGCTCCCGCTGCGTGGGCCTCCTGCTGCTCCTTGGACACGTCTGACGGAGTCTCCCCTCTGCCCAGAGCTCTCTCCATCGCTTACTCCCTCCAACCTCTGTGCTCTGGTCGCCCTCCTCACCTGCAGACCACTGTCCTCCACGGCACACCCTCTTCCCGTGCCGGGCTCTTTCTCTGTAGCGTTTCACTTCTTTCCAAACACTGCATTTTTCTTACCAATTACACACACTAAGGGAGTGGAGGGAGTGTAAACTCCACGAGGACAAGGATGGCTTCTTTTTCCCCTTTCCCCACTGCAGGGGCGCCAGCACCTAGCAGTGCCTGGCACCCGAGATGTCCTCAAACATTTGATGAAAGAATGGACACAAGGCCAAGGGGCAGGAAGGAGCCTGAGGTCAGCGGTAGCATTGGTGTGGAGAGCAGCCAGGGCTCTGGGAGCTCCAGCGGAGTCTGCAGGCTGAGCACCAGAGGCTCCCAAGTCCTTGCAGGCAGATGGAAAGTGCTAGGCATCATGCAGCACCTGCGGGCCCTGATCAGGAGAACAAGAGGAAGGAAAGAGAGCGGGGTCTCTTGACCTTGGCACTACTGACAGTCCGCATTATTCTCCACAGGGGTGGAGAGCTGCCCTGTACCCTGGAGGAGGCTTAGCTGCATCCCTGACCTCCCTCAACCAGCTGCTGGGAGCATCTCCCACCAGGTTCCAGCAACGCCAAATGTCTCCAGACACTGTCACATGTCCCTGTGGGATGAGGGGGAGGCAAAGTCAGCCCCTTTGAGAACCAACAGAATGTGGCAGCAGTGTGTGCACAGAGCAACCCCTGAAAGCACAGACCTAAAAGGACCAGCTGGAAGCACAGGTGGGCAAGTTGACCAGACACCAGGTGTACCTGTGACAGGGCCCACCCCTGGTGACCTAAACAGCACATACTCCTTCTAAAAGCGGAGGTCACCACGCTAGCTGGGTTTTGTCCTCAAGGCCAAATCCCCTCTGTTTCCAGAAGGAGGTTCCAGTCTAGAGTCTTATGTTGAAATATATCTGCTTTTAAAATACCATATTGCTGAACCAACTCAACTCTAGCCCAGGTTGTGCCTACAGGCCACGACTTTGAAATCTCCGGCACAGAGGCTGCCTAGAGGCAGAAGTGGGGGCAGCCTGGAGATTCCTTAGAACCTGTAGGAATTTAGCCACAAGGAAACGGGGCCCTGGACAAGGCCTGTGAGAATGAGCTGAGGAAAAGGGCCAAGTCCCCGAAACTTCAGTTGAAATACGGTAAACATCCCGGGACAACTGCCCACATGCTCCTGAAACACAGGTCTTCGGTGCAAATGTCAGCCTGACAGTGGCTGGCTTTGGAGAGTTCCTTGACGAGGAAAGCAAATGCAGGGAGGTCCCACCCTTAACTCGAAAAGGCGTGTGAGCTTGTGCCCACACGATCCTATAAGCCTTAAACCCATCCTGGGCAAAGCCAAGGCCTCCCCATCTTCACGCTGCTCAGGAACTAGCCCACCTGCGTGGACCTTCTCCGATGTTCAGTACACCCAGACCACCAGCCAAGGAGAGCCGGATTCAGACCAACCTCCTCCAAGAACTGGGGCAATGTTACTGTGCTAATGAGAACTCTTCCTGCTTCCCCAACCAGGTCTAGGCACCTTCTGGACTCCCTCCCACGATCATCTGGCCTGAGAAGGACCCCAAGGCATCCTTCAAGACAATCCCTCTGTGTTAAAGAAAACAGAGCTTAGGCAAGTGAGTGTCAGGAAGCCTGGTGGAATCACAGCTCAGGTCCACAACCTCATACCACCACCCGCACATTTTGAGTTGTTTGGCCCCCACCCACACTGGTCTTGGAACCTGGAGCAATGAGAAGTTCGTTCTGACAACACGTACCATGGTGTTGGTTCGAAGGCAGTGTGGTCTCATCGATGTTAGACTGTGACAGAAAGCAAGAGAGCTTTGAGTGACTCGTCCATTTCTGGACACGCTCAGGGTGGGGGTGGCGGTGGGTTACGACACAGGCGTTTGCTGCCCAATCTGTAAACTGGGTAGAATGACCTCCTTGACTTGCTGTCATCTTCTCAGAGAGAGTTACCCTACCACAAAGCATGATCATAATTAAAGAACACCATTCCCAGCATGGTGCACCATCAGGCACAGAGGCAAAGGCTGCCTTGATCAGCATCAGATGCTCGGTCTGATCAAGGTCACTGGAGAGAAGGTAAAACGGTCAGAGGTCCCTAATCTCACCTCCATGCTGCTCTGCCTTGCTTGCTGTGAATGGAACACCCGAGCCTTTGGCCGAGGAAGGAGGAGGCTAGGTGAGCAAGGAAAGGGAGGGGAAGGGAGGGACAAGGAAGGAGGGAGGCAGGACTCTCCCACGGGCAGCACCGTGACAGCAGCAGACTCCGGGGAACCGCCGGCTGGTCTCCATGAGCCTCGTGGCACCCCATAGGTGCAGACCTCCCCGCGTCGCCTTCCCCTCCGCTGCCCACGGCCACCGCACCATCCACAGCGAGGCTAATGGGGTTAGAGCGTCTCCAACCATCTTATCCTCTTACCCGACCGGCAAGAAGGGGCTGCAGAGAAGCCCACGTAAGACACCCAAGGAAAAAAATCTCTGGGCTGGGGCCCAAGGCATGGGGACGCAGAGACAAAACTCAGCGGCACCAGCATTCAGCGAGGCCAGAGCGGCCAGTGGGAGCCATGGACAGGTCACCCACAAGTCCTAGTCCTCGTGTGGTAGGTTCTGTCTCCCAGAAGCCAATTAGCCACATCTGTGAGCTGATTCCTGGGAGAAGAGTCCAGGGTCGGAAGGCATCTAAGTGGCTTGGCCAAGTGAAGACTCTGTAAATCAAGCAGCCACATACTCCGCAGACAGACTCCAGACTCGCAGACGACCAGTTGCAGAAGGAACAGCGTGTTCTGCTGTGCCCCATCCCGGCAGCTCTGGAATCACATGTTCCCCTCCCCCGAAAGTCTGTGGGCACCGGGAGGCCCTGCCCCCACCACGGGTACCACTCGGTGTCCCTGCCCCCCAGCGTGGCATCCTCCCAGCCTTCCCCCAGATGCCCACCCATCTTCTGGAGACCCTGCTCAGCTTTCTCCCACATATGATTTCCTCATGTATCCATTTTTAGGAATCAATGTTTTTGTGAAGAAGAGGAGGAGAAAGTTCCCACATGTAGAAAGCTCACACCCTGGGGAGGAATGAAGGGGGGGGTGGTCACTGAGCACTTGTTGAAAGAAGATGTGGACAAGAGCGATGAGGAGCAGAAGAAAACCTCTTGTCAGCTCTGAAAGTTAAACAGGAACACCTCGCCCATCGCTCCCCCACCCTGCTTGCTCCTGGCCTAGCCTGTCTTCGGGTCCCCCCAGCCCAGGAGGCAGCACACTGGCGGACCCCCAAGGCAGGAGGGCCCCAGCAACGGGAGGGAGCGCCGTGGGAGTTTGCGGGAGCTCCACCTCTGGGAATGGATTTGATGTCAAGTGTCAGCAAGTAAATTGCTATTGGCTTCTCGATAAGCAGCAGTAGTGAGCTAAGTGTTTCCCCGTATTGTGCGGGCTCTCGCGGACTCAATACGGCAGTATTGACAGCACCATCACGCAGTAATCCGGGCTCCACTAATACCTACACTTCCTCAATGGAAATACACTCTCCGCTTGGACACCAGCCCATTAGCTTTGGGCTGGAACCTCCGGCCTCCTCTGCTCCCCCCAACCACCTCTGTGCCCTGGGACTGGCACCTCCCAGTTGGGATCGCCCCCAAACACCCTGGCCGATGGGACCATCCCAGCCCGCATACTGTCAGGGCCCAGCCTGAAAGATAAACAGCCGGAGACCTACAGGAAAAGGCCTGCTCTCTCCATCTATAAATCACCGGTGGGCAGGAAAGAAAAGTGATCCAACTCTTTAAGGATAAAAATCTCAGCAGTCGCTGAGGAAAATTGATGTTCCCTTGCAAAGCCAGAGATGTTCACTCTGGGAAGATGCATGCCTTCAAGTTTTCAGAGACAAAGAAACTCAAACTTCACCCAGCACGACACAGGGATGAGACGAGCTCTAACAATCATGCCAGACACTAGGTTTCCACGAGGTAAGTCCCCACGGCCTAGCCAGTCTTAGATAGATTTACATACCGAAGGGCCTGCTAATTCAAAAATAAACACCACGCAAACACAGGCTATTTTTCAAACCCATCTCTCACCAACCTTGACTTTCAGAATACCCTGGAGTAGGTAAGGGACAAGATTACATTAGAGACAAATGCAACAGGGAAGGTAAGTGACTCACTTAAGGTCACACAGCTAGTTACCGGTGGGTTTCATCTTAGAGGCTCAACTAGAGGTTGGCAAACTTTTTCCTGTGGAAAGTCAGGTAAATATTTTCGGCTTTGGGGCCTTTCAGTGTCTGTTTGCAACTGCTCAGCTCTTGTCACTGTGGCATGGGAGCTGCCACAGCCATGTAAAAGAACAAGCCCAGCTGTTTTCCAATAAAACCTTACTCATGGACACAAGTAAGATTTTTTGCATATTTTCATATGTCACGAAACAACATTCTTCTTTGGACTCCCCCAATCATTCTAAAAGGTGAAAACCATGCCTAGTTCACAGACCATACAAAAACAGGCGTTGGGCCAGATGGGGCCTGCAGGCGTGTTTGCAGTCTGCTGATCCCAGCCCACCGGGGGATGTGAAGTACCAAGAACAATGCACAGTCAAACAGAATGGGCACCACCATTCCCAGGCTCATTACAACTGTAAGAATCCCATCCAGTGAAACTGCTTGACCCTCCAGCACCAAACACAACACCCATCCTCCAGGTGTCCAACAGTGACATAGCTGCGCACCCATAACACACTGGTCAAGTCTTCACACTTCTACAGACACACTGCCTGCTGTTGGGAATTTCTGCACAAATTTCAAAGTTAAGAAACTTTCCACAGACGCACGCCCAGGCCACTGCTGGGGTAATACACTGACGGCTGCTGCTGTTGCTGAGTCGCTTCCGTCGTGTCCGACTCTGTGCCACCCCATAGATGGCAGCCCACCAGGCTCCCCCGTCCCTGGGGTTCTCCAGGCAAGAACACTGGAGTCGGTTGCCATTTCCTTCTCCAATGCAGGAAAGTGAAGAGTGAAAGTGAAGTCGCTCAGTCGTGTCCGACTCTTAGCGACCCCATGGACTGCAGCCTACCAGGCTCCTCCGTCCATGGGATTTTCAAGGCCAGAGTACTGGAGTAGGGGTGCCATTGCCTTCTCCAACACTAACAGCAGAAGTTATTTACTTTCAAAACCAGCACACATATATGTAACAGTGTCCTTAAATACAGCGTTGGGATGAGTGACCCACCCTGTGCTACCACCCCTCCACCCCCCCAACCCATCCCAACCCCCTGCCCCAAGGAGGAGTTTCAGTCTCTCTGTGTGCAGGAAGAAGGAACCCGGCCAGAGAGGGGTTAAGGCCCTTCTAGGCTGTGATCTGATAAATGGCTGTGCAGAAAGCAGGTTCCCTCACTTTGAGATATGATGTCACTAACCTTTATTGATCCACTATCAGAGAACTTTGCTTATCTCTCTCCTGTGATATACTGCCCCTCCTGTGCTCAACTAGTGTTTAATACACTGCCGGGTGCCCCGCACTCCTCATCGCTCAACACCGCGGCGCGAGGCTGCCACGGGGGCCAATATTTTACAGCCAGGCCTCGCCAGCACAGACACTCCCTGACGCGGTGGGGAGGGCACACCCACTCCCACTGGGCTGCTGGGCCCCAGGTGCACCCTGACTGTGGGCCGGGATGTTGGTGGGGGCCAGGGCCCCTCTGAGCATCTCCTTTTCGCCCTCCAGTCCCTTCAAGCTCTGGCTTCTTCCCCTCCATCCTGAAAAGACACCTGCCAGCCCACCTGGTTCATGAGAACAGAAGCGCTTCCAAGTGAAATCTCCCATTGGAGAAATGAGCTTCCTGTTTCTCCTCTTGCAGTCAAGACCTCAGCCGAATCAGGAGCTGGAAAACACTATCCATCGAAGCACAGGACAGTCATTCGACAGGAATCACGCCAGGACCAGAGCCAGAAGACATACCCAGGTGTAGCCAGGCAGGCTCTGATTCCGAGAGATAACAGGGTTCCACTGCTCGGGGCAGGCCTAATGCTGGAGCAGCCACACACCAGGTCTGGGGTCCTCCCAACCCACAGGCAAACTGGGCACGGTGCACAGCCCATGCCGCACCCAAGGGTGGGTGAGCCAGCAAGTGCCAAGACTCAGGAGAAGACTGTTTCACTGAAGAGCGGGCATCAACCTCCTCTGATCCCGGCTATCAACCTCAGGTGCCTCGGAACCACTCGACTCGCGGGACCCCACCTGTTGCCCCCGGAGGAGTCGGTGGACAAGACTGTGCCTCCCCTGCCCCATCCAGCCTGGCTGACAAGGGGCTGTGGGCAGCCAGGGAGAACCAGCACGCCCTTCCACTGCCCCGGGGCACCCAGAATTTGCCTAATTGAACATTAACAAGTTGCTACAATAAAGTTCCTCTGTTGTGAGCTAGGGACCTTTTCGGCAACAACAACAGAAGTCTTGTTAGAAACCGCTTTCTAAAGCCAGGCCTCAGCCTCGACAGGTGTGAACAAGATTTAAACACCTCCTACAATACAATGCAATCCAAACAAAGGGGAAAGTCAATCCCAACCTCCTGGGGTGAACCTTGTCTAACATCTTCTTCACTCATTCAGCCCAAGGGAGCCAAGTGAACGCGTGGAGAGATTGTCTCCAGGCCGGGCAAGGAGACCTAACCAGCCCTGAAGCAGGTCTCTCTGCCACTCCAGACCAGCCACGAGCCTGGTCCCCCTCTAGCAGAAGGCGAGACCATGCACGCCACACGTGCAATCCTGGGCCCCCACACGCACCTCCCATCCACCCGTAACTTGGCCAGCTGGTAGACCGTTCTGGCGAACTTCCTACACTCCTGGTCCCTAGCTCAGCGCTTGGCTCTTCCATGCAACAGGTAAGCAAAGGAGGAGACCTCCAGGTCCCAGGGTCTGAGCCGTTCTCTCTCCTAAAGGGGGCCTGGGCAAGTCCCAACGCATCCTCCTGCTGAATGCTGGGGAAGAGATGAGACTCCGGGACTGGATTTATCATTAAAATTTTTTGAGGGCCACTCCAGATAGAAACATAGGAGGGGTGTGTGTTGGACAAGGAGGAATTATCCCTCCCATTGATTTTCTGCTCTGGAGTATTAGAGAGAACCCAGCATTTATCTGGAGATTTCTTCCCAAAGCCAACCACATCAACGGGACTTGAAAGAGCTTATCTGTAACCACCATCACTGCGAAAAGTGGGCACCCTGGTAGGGAAGTCGATGAGCCCCACGGTTCCATGGTGACATCTTGAAGCCCTTGTTACTGTTACTTGACTTCAAATGAGTGAGCGAGAAGGCAGAGAGGGGAGTGGCAGAGGGGACACCGTGGGCAAGAGTGACAAAGGACAAAGAAGGAAATTTTCTCTCCCCCAGGCCTCTGCTCCAATGAGAACACAAAACGGCTCCGGAACAAAACCCGAAAAAAAGCAGCAAGCACATACGCAGGCCTCCAGCCATTCCTATTTTGGGCACCCATCCTCTGTTCTCCTTTTCCAAACTCTTGGGCATTTTTTTTTAAAGTGATAAACACTAATAATCCAGCTTTTGATCCTAACTGTCCTTCTCTCCCAGTGCAAGAGAAAAGCTGTCAGCATTTTTTTCCCCCAAGTGAGAGACAGCCATGAAACGTGCCAGGGAGACCTCCAATGGCAGCTGCTCTCCACTTCTTCTACCTCCAAACTCCTGGCAAAGCCAAGGGTAAGGGTGACCTGCAGGCCTGTGGATAAAATGTTCGTGACCACCATGATGGAATCTGTTTTCCAGAAATTTTTACTAATGAACCTTGGAGCACAAAAACTGATCCCAGGCAAGGAGTCAAGCTGGCTCATTTTCCTCCGTGCTCCCCCTTCTCCTACCTGGCTAGGCAGGCAAAGGCCCCCAGGCTCAAGGAAGGATAGCGGCCTGCTCACAACAACAACAAATAAAGGTTCAAAGGCTCAAGTCCCCTTTCCAGGTAGCTGGGAAGACGTAATTGGTGAGGCAGGAGATTAGAAATATCGGCAGCCTCTAAGTAAGACTTTAATTTACTGGCAGATCAATAGAGCCGGGGTTATATTGGCAAAGTGTCTACAGCTCTATTGACTCACGCAATGCCTCTTATCAATTTATCAGAAATCTGGAAGTCAGAAGATATTGTTTGAAGGGAAAAGAAGAAAAAAAGAGACAGGGAGCAACAAGACAAGCGCCCGAGCAGTTAGAAAATGGGGTCCCCGATCATGAACTTGGTACCAAGAGTTTTTCCATCAACCTGTCTCCTGGAATGGAAGCCTGTATAATGCGACTCAGAGTTAACCTGACCCCCTAACAGCCCCCTCGGCCTTCCCACATGATTCCATTTTCCATGAACCTTGGGTTCCGAGGGGCTAGAACCCTACCAAAGCAGATGCCATTTATTTACTAGTCTCAGCAAGGAGCCGAGTACTGGCCAAGAATCATCCTTAAGAACTTTAATTTCCTAATACTCCTTCTTTGGGACCAGTGTTTCCCATCCAAGTTGCAGGCAATTTACATGCATCTCTGTTTTCTTCAAATTCTGGTCCTTCTCCAGGTCTGCCTTAGCCAGAATTCTTCATTTTAGCTTCCTTCCCACCAATTCATAGAAAAGATTTTAAGTAAAAGGGACATCTATCCTAGCATCCCAATCCTCTCCAGGGCTCATGAAGTACCAATCAAACTAGCCATGGTGCTTGGTCTCAGAAGCATAAAGAAAGGAGACTCGAGTTCCAGCAATCACCGACAAGGATGTGCCAGTTTCCACAAATAATTAATCTTCATTGGAAAGGGTTTTGAAATATCCAGGTAGTGGAAAGACCAAGGAAGAAGAAAGTAAACATTAACACTTTACCAAACCTAACCATCCACATCAGTGAAGGCAGGATGCAGGAAGACGCAAAGGAAATTTGTAACTAGTTCTATCAGATAGCCCTGGGTG